>JALBYF010000007.1:0-341967 GCA_023212725.1 Tranzscheliella williamsii | reverse complement strand
GGCGCGCCCGCGCCACCGCCACCGCCGCAGCGCTCGCACTCCTCGTCGGCATCCGCTCCGTCACCACTCCCCCCCCCGCCCGCAACCGCCCCCACAACCCCCGCCTCGAACTCCTCGTCCTCGACGGCCCTCCCCCCGCCAAACACCTCCTCCGCATCGTCCTCTGGGGCCCCCTCGCCCTCCGCTGGTCCACGAACGCCCCCACCAGCCCCACCGCACCCACCTCCGCCCCCATCCCAGCCGACGAACCAACCCCCCTCCGCACAGGCGACGTCATCTTCCTCAACCACCTCTCCATCGCCCCCGCCAAACCGCCCCTCGGCTCCCGCCCCCCCCACCTCACCGCCCACTCCACACCCGCCTCCCACCTCCTCCTCTGCTACCGCTCCCATCCTACCACCCCCCGCGACGCCGCTCGCAACTTCCACCCCCACATCGCCGCCTTCGACCCCCTCGCCCGCCGCATCCTTGACCTCAGCCGTCTCTGCCCGCCCCCCGACTCTCCCCCCTAGCCCCCGTACTTTACGACCTTCTACGCCGCTCAAAGTTAAAAAGGCAGATGGCGAAAAAACATCGCTTACCAGACACCGTCGTACAAGTACAGGAGAAGTAGGGAGGGGGAAAATGGCGCGAAAAGCCAGGCGGGGGGTTCCGGCATGCGGCTACCAGGCTACCACCAGCTGCCGGCCTGCGGGGTGCGGGGGTCGGTGAGGTCGAGGCTGACCGAGTGGCGCGCGGGCGGCGAGGGTTCGTGGGGACCGTCCGCGGAGAGGTGGCTGGGCGTGTTGGCGGCGGCGTTCATCAGCACCGAGTTCGGGTCGGCGCCGCGCATCGCGGCCAGCGACGCGCCGAACGGGTTCGGCATCCCGGCGGCCGCGGCGACAGACGCGGTCGCGCCGAGCGGATTCTGTGCAAAGAAGGCCGGGAACTTCTCGGCGGCCTGGTGCACGGCAAACGCCAGCGCGGGATGCGCCGAGAGCGCCGCCGACAGCGACTCCAGCTCGGGCGTGCTCGCCGCCGCCGCCGCCCCAGGATGCGCCGCCAGCGAGCCAGCCACCGACGGCGACGTCACCGACCCGGACCCCGTCGACGTAGGCGTCCCGTTCGATCCGGATACCGACGACGGCCTCGACGGCGACAGGTACGACCAGCCGAACGCCCCAGTTGCGGCGCTTCCCGAGCCTGTCGCAGGGACCCCAGTATACATACTGTTGCCCGTACTGTTTCCCATAATGTTGACCGTGGCCGTACTATTTCCCATAATGTTGACCGTGTTGTTGGCCGTGTTGTTGACCGTTTGGTTAGCCGTGTTGTTGGCTGTATGGTTGGCTGCGTTCGTGCTGAGATTGGAGCTGGTGTCGACTTTGGAAGCGGAAGCAGCGCCGGCGACGCGCGAAGCGGCTGTTGGGCTCAATGGGAGCGGCACGCCAAACTGGCTGATAGCGCTGGCAAAGGCTTCGTGCAGCTGCGAGGCGATGTTGGCATCTTGTTTTGCCGGTTCACCGTTGAGCGAGGGCCAGGGTGACGGATTTCCGCTCGAGCCGTCGCGCATCTCTGTGTCGTTTGTGTCGTTCTCGACAGCTTGCAGCGGCGGAAAATGCGGGCCCACCGCCGCTACGTCGCTGTGGGTGGCATTGTCGACGGCCATTGCCTCGCGACCCGAGCCGCTGCCATGAGCCGGGTCGAGGCCATGCGGCTGCGGCGAGCTTCTGCGGGAGCTGGCAGCCGAGCGGCCGCGTTTCTCATCGTATCGCGATCGCTTCTTTATTACATCGGCCCGCATTGTCACCGGGCGATGTTCGTTGTGCAGCTTCAGGTAGAGGCCACAGGCGTTGCAGACCGTGTGGCCGGCGTCGTCCTTCCTCCACAGCGGCGTGGTGTAGGTGCCGCAGTTGAAGCACGACATCATATCTTCGGCGCCGGGCGAGGCGCCCCGCGATGGCGAGCCGCTGCGCGATCCGGGGGCAGAAGCACCGCCTGGAGTGGCAGACGGCGTGATGTGGCCCGAATGGGAATGGCTGTGGTGGTTCTTGAGGCTCTTGGGCCGCGGCGTCTTGTGCAGCTTCAGGTAGAGCCCACAGGCATTGCAGAGCAGGAGATCGTTCGGGTCGCGCCGCCACAAGGGCGTGGAAGTAGCGCCGCAGTTGGTGCACTGCGCTGCTGCCGACGAGCTGGTGCTCGCGCCCGCGAAGCTCGTGTGGCCTGGTGCGGGGCCCCACGGAAGTGCGTCTGGCCTCTTTCCGGAGTCCGGATGGATGGCTGTAAAGGCGACAGGGCCGGCGATGGTGCGCCGACCGCGACCACGCGCCTTTGCCGGTGGCTCGGCGGCGCCGCTGTCGGCCAGATTGCTCTCCGTGACGCTTCTCTTGGGAAGCGGACCGACGCTGCTGTCCGACGTTGATGGTCCAGGGCTGGAGCCTGCCCTGCCAACATGCAAGAGCTGCGGCCTCAACGTCGGAGACGAGGGTGCAGAAACAGAGTCGACCGGCCGTTGGGCGCCTTGAAAGGGACCGGACTCCGGCGCCAGCAACGGTGTGGATGGCACCGAAACCGAAGTGCCCCTGAACCCGAACGAGGGAGGCTGCATCGAGTCAGGGGCTGCCGTCGTGTCGATGTGCATGGCCGAGCGGGAGGACGTCGGGTTGGGCGCCTTGCCATAGTCCGACATGGGCAAGTGAGCGCCCTGAGGAAGAGTCTGTGAAGGGCCTGCGGCGTCTTGACTATTGGGACCAAACAGCGACGTTGCCGACCGGAGCCAGTCGGGCTGTTCTTTGTCCTGCATCGACGAATCCTGACCGGGAAGCGACCAAGCGCTCGACGTTGTGGCTTCCGTGGAAGGCTTTTGGGTCTCCGGTGCGTTGCCGGATTGTAGGTGCGTGCGCTGAGTCTGTTCTGCGAGTTTTCGTGCGGTACGGATCTCTTCGGCCTTCTTCTTGACCATGTCGGCTGCCACCTTCTGCTGCTGAGGATCTGTCTTTTTCTTCCGGATCTGCTTCTGTTTGGCTGGCTTCACCGCTTGGTGACTGGGTCCCGTGCTGGTCAAAGAAGAGGCGGCAGGAGTGGTACTGGAACTCATCAGGTTAGCGAAAGACTGGTCGAATGGCGCATTGAAATTGGGTAGATCGGTGTTGGGCAGACCGAGGTCAGCCAGATCCATCTGGATATCCTCCATGCTGCCAAGACCGGCTAGGAGGCTGTCGAGCGGCGCGTTGAGGTCGATATGATGGTTCATCAGCAAGTCGCGCTCGGCGGCCTCGATGTCCTCCAGCCTGTAGCCGCCCGTCTGAGGAAGATCGAAGGCGTGATCGTGGAGGAAGGCGGAATCGTAATCAAGATGGGAAGGATCTGCAGTGAAATCGTCGGCTGCATCTACCGCCTCTGCGCTGTGGGCGGATGCGGAGGCGATTGCGATTTCGGGTGGAATGCTGAGCGGAAACTTGTTGGTGCTGCCGACGGGGCGGTCGTGGCGCTGGGAATGGGCAAAGTCTCTGGAGACATCTTTGGTGCCGACGGTGGTCTGTTTGAAGTTGACGGTGGGGTCGAGGGCAAAAGTGTGCTGCATTTCCTTCATGCTCTGCTTGGCTGCGGTGCGAAACTTGCCCTGCAGCTTGGCGACGGCGAGAGCGCGGAGTTTCTGGCGCTCGGCGGCCTTTTTGCGGAGTGCCTCGCCGGAGTCGGTCTTGCGAAAGGGCGGCGCGGTGAGCTCGCCGATGGCACGATTCCTATCTCGGTCAAGCTTCTCGCCGGTGCTCTTGGAAAGCTTTTTGAAGTCGCGGCGGCTCTTGAGGTCATCGTTCTCGACGATGAGATCGTGGAGATACCAAAGCCTCCAGCTGAGGTTTTCGAGACGCTGGCCCTGCTCAAGATGGGCGGCGACCTTGGTGCAGACCTTCCATGTGCGGGTGAGCGAGTCTTCATCGTGAAGGTGGGAGAAGGGGCTGAATGACTTATTTCCTTTGACCTTGAGGAGCAAAGGAGCCATGCTTGCTGCGGCGAGGCTGGGGGTAGCCGACCAGAAGCCGCTGTGGCTTCAGTCAGGCAGGAGCAGACCCTCGTCGATGAGACGACCTGGAAGGCAGGATAGGACAGCTACGGCCCTGTCCTGCGCGTGTGCTAGCTACGCGGAGGATGAGCGACGAGCAGAGGCTACAGCAAGCGCAGTCGCAGCTGCTGTGGCAATGCAGCGTCGATGCCTTGAAAAGACAAAGGCGCAAGCACGTCGCCGGAAATGCGCAGCCTGACCTACACAAGATCACGGTGATACACACAAGATCACAGTAAACGTCACAAGATCACGGTGACGACACGAGATCACGGTGACGACACGAGATCACGGTGACGACACGAGATCACGGTGACCACACAAGATCAAGCGAAAAGGCGCAGACTTGTACCGTGCGGGACGGGTTAACTGGCGCGGAGGGGCGCGAGCGGAGGCAGCAAGTTGGGTGGCGGATGGGGCGGATGGGAGTGTGAGAAATGGGCGAGCTTGCTGAGCTGAATTGACGGAGGGCGGGCGATGCTCGTGCGGGAGCGTAGGTGACGCTGGGTGGAAGAGCGGTGCAGACGCGGTGAGCGAGAGAGTGTGGTGGTTGGATGGTCAGGGCGGCGGTACGTACGGCTGGAATACGCCGTCGATGGCGGTGCGGAGCGGGGGCGGATGAAGGAAGAAGAAAAGGGCTCGGCGGGCGTCGTGGTGGGGGCGGCCGCCCGCCAAACAGCAAAAGCATGCGCCAGAGCCGTCGAGCGCAGACAGTCCCGAGTCGCGCGGTCTGTATGTCGCCGTGCGCTGACGGTTTTCTTCTGGAGGCGAATGGCACGAAAAGGCCTTGCACGCTGCGCAGAAATGCCGTAGCCCGTGGCGACACTTGTTGGTCCCGCTGGGATCTAAGCGAGCGACCCTGGATCAGGCACCCCAACGCAGCCATGACAAGAAGACAACAGTAAAGCAGCCAAGCAGGCAAAAGCAGGCAAGCGGGCGGCGCAAATTCTCATCGCTCATGCACAACCGCCATGGGCATTCCAAATTCTGAATACGCCATTTCGAAAGGTGCAAATGGCAGTCCACGCGCTCTGGGCTGTGGTTTGGTTGGATTTTCTACCCGGCCCACCTGAATGCGATGTGTCGGTGCTCTGTCGGCAGATTTGTCCGGGCAGCGCGCGGGGCGAGGTGCTACATTCTGGTGCCGTTGCGCGGAGTCACAGTGGATGCCGTCAAGGGCGGTACGACGGGGCGGGGCGGGGCGGGGCGGGGCGGGGTGTGTGACGGACGCGGGGCGAACAACGTGGGTTGCGGCTTTGCCTAGCGGCTTTGCCCAGTGCTGGAGTCAGAATGTTGATTTTGCAATTCCACCGAGATTCGCCCTGGCCGTGACTCGTGCGAGATGCGTGGCGGCGGATCTCACAGTCGAATTGAACGGGCCGCAAAGAGGCGGCGCGGTGTTGCGCGGTCAGTAATGCTCGACGAAGCGGCAGACGGGCGCGGCGGGAGGGAGGGTGCACTGGACGAGGAGCGTGTAGGTGCGGTCTGCGGGGGGTGCGGGGGTGCGGGTTGCGCTGAGCGTGTGGCTGGCACCTGGGGCCAGCAGGCAGCGGAGCGTCTTGCGGCCGGACCAGTGGTCGTGCAGCTGGATCTCGACGCGCGCCGTGTAGGCGTCCGAGAGGTTGCGAAGCGTGAAGTGGTGGGCGCGGTCGGGGGGGTGCGGGGCGCGGAGGGTGACGGTGACCGGGTTCTGCTCTGTGGCGAGACGGCTTGCGAGCAAATTGGAGAGCAGGCTGGCGTGAGCGCGCGCCGTCTCGGCATAGAGGCTGCGAACGGTGCCGGTGCCGGCTGCGGTGAGCGCGTGAAGACGGTTGCGCAGCGGGGCTGGCTGGACGGCGTACACGTGCACCTCGCCGCACGCGGCGGCGTGCTCGAGCGAGAAGGCGACGGCGATGTCGAGGTCCATGGGCTCGTAGAGCGTGAACGCGCGCGTGCGGTCCTGCGGCGATAGCGCGGGGAAGCTGGCGGCGAGCGTGCGTAGCCGCCAGGCGCGACGCGCGCCCGCGTACAGTGCACCCGCCCCTCCGCCCGCCGTGCCCGCCCCGCCCAGGTCGACGCGCGAGTGGATCAGACGCACATCTGGTGCCCCGGCGCGCTGGACGTCCCGCCGCAGCAGCACATCCTGCAGCGCCGTCAGCATGTGTTCCTCAGCGGCGTCGGCGGCACGCTCGGCTGCGGGGCGCACACGCATCGTCGCGCACCAGCTCTGCTGCGGCTGCAGAACCACTCGCTCGTCCGCGCAAGCCTTGTCCGCACCCAGCGCCACCCTCCACGCCGGGCTGAGAAACGAGAGGCCGTCGAGCTGCACTTTCTGCTTAGCGGACATGTTGGTCATCTCTAGCGTCAGGTCGTAATGCGGCTCAGGGGGTGCGCATGGGCGGCAGTGGGCGCGCACGTCGAGGAGCGGCCGCACGTGCGTTGCGAGCGCGGCCCGCGCCAGGTACGTCTCGCCGTCGTCCGCTGTGAACGCGACCAGCCATGCAAGCCGAAGCTCGCCGGAGGCAGCCCCGCGCAGCGTCAGCGTCGCCTCGCCCTCTTCGCCCGGCGCGAGCGTCGTCTGCGAGTCCGTCAAGACGGGTTCGGGCGCACGCGCATGCAGATGGTTGGGCACCACGACGGTCGAGCCCTCCGCCACCGCTCGCGCGTCCTGGAATGTGGCCGCGTGCGGCTGGTCGCACAGCGCGCGCACATCCGTAATCCGCCCGCCACCCTCGTTTCGTAGCAACACGCGCAGCGCGACCTCCTCCCCCGCCGCCATCGACGCCGGAGTCTCGGTGATCCGCACCGTTAGCGTCGGCCGCGCCGCGTGCACCGCAAGCGCCAGCGTCGTGTCCGCACCGTAGACAATGCCCGTCCGCTGCTCCTTGGTTGCGTTCAGCCGTCGCCCGCGCTTCTCCAGCGTCTGCGTCAGCCCGATCGTCTCCGCCAGCCGGAACGCAATCCTGGACACCCGCAGCGCCGCTGCTTCGACATGGACCCGTAGCGCGATCCGCACAACGCGGTGCTCCCACGGCGCCAGCACCAACGCGCCCGCGTCCTCCACTTCGAGCTGCTCATCTGTCAGCGCCACCGCGTCCGCCCCGCCACCCGCCGTGACATGCACCAATGTCGGCCGCAGGTGGCTCAGCGCCAGCTCGATGCTGAGCGGATTCCGGACCGCGAGGTCCAGCCAGAATTTTTGTCCAACTGGGACCTCTCGCGCCTGCGTCGAGGTCGAGGTGGTCGGCCGCTTCCGCTTCTGCCGCGTGCCATCGGCGAGGATGCGGTCCTCCTCCTTGTCGTGCAGCGTCTCCAACAAGGCGGCCCAGGTGTGCTCATCGATCATCGACGTTGCCGAGGCGCTCGACTCCGGCACGAAGCACAGCATGGAGTGGTTCACATCGAACAGCGAGTATGGCAGCCGGAGTGAGCTATTCGCGGCCGGCGAGGCGCCAGCCTGCCCGTCCGTGCCTAAGGTCGAATACTTGTGTGCGGTCTGGATCGCCTTTAGAAACGCCTCGTGCTCGGTGGTCGAGTTCGAGCTTGGCCGGAGCAGCCGGAGCAGATGGCTCACGGCAGTGTCCGAGTCGCCGTCGTTGTAAGCCTGCGTGCCAAGTTCATGTTCGATGTGGTTCTCGATCAGCGTCCAGCCCTTGTGGCGGTACACGGCTGCCGCCTGGGCGTAGCAGCGCAGCGAGAGAATCTTCTGTCCGCATGCCTGGTATCGGTGGGCGGCCATGACCAGATGGAGGGCATACTTGCGCAACGCCGGCTTGGGGCGCAGCTGCAGGCAGGCCAGCGCGGCCTGTTCTAGAAGAAGCGGGGAAAGTACCTCGTCGGAAAGGTTGGCCATGCGGATCAGACCGTGCGACGCCGGGCGCAGATAGCCCATCGCACGGTACGCTTCGTAGTACAGCAGCGTGGCGCGGAGAGCGCTGTTGTCCGTCGCACTTGCCGCGGCGGTCTCCGCTGGCTCGGTGAAGGGACGCAGGCCATAGTCGTGGCACGCCTGCGCCAGGTAGCTGTCCACATCGATCGGCGCAGTCCGCGAAGTCAACATGATGAGTAAATGCGACAGCCCAAACATCTCCGTAGCCCCGGCCACATGCCTATACGCTTTGTCGTTCGAGAAATCCTTCCGGCCTAGATCATACATCGAGGCGGCCAGCTTGTAGTCACGAATGGTAAATGCAAAGTCGGCCAAGCGGCGCGTTTGCGCCTCTACGGAGCTGTACAGATAGAAGTCGTGCTGTGGGTGATAGCCGCCTGCAGTGGTAAGGCTGCTTGAGGAGCTGGCGGAACCGCTGCTCGCTTTTGCGGAACCAGACCCAATGCTCCCGCCTCCGAAAAGCTTCCTTGAAGCCCCGAAGAACCGGTTAGTTAAGCCCTTGCGAGAGTTGGAAAGGTGCTCGCCCATATGCTGTACATAACGTTCCATAAACGGGACGATAGATTGGGCGGTCAGCTCGCGGATGAAGCCCTTGATGCGTTTGACATCTTCTCCGTCGGTGTACATGGCCAGCTGCCTAGGCGAAGCTCCGACGTCCTGGCCTGGCGAGGTCACCGCCGGAGAGCCAGGCGGTACCGGCAGGTACGGCGACCAGAGGCCAGCCACATCCGGAGGCGGGGGCTGGCCATCCTCGGCCGCACTGTTAATAGGCAACAGGCAGCAGTGGAGGCCATACGTCTTTTTGACCTGTTCCAGGAGCTCCTTGGACGCGGACAGGTCAGGGCCAGAGGTGCGAACATCGTGAATGACAACATAGTACTTGAGCGTATCTGGATTGATGTATGGATGAGAGGGAAACGGCGAGGCCTGAGAGGCGGTCTCGTAAAGTCGTGCAAAGTCGTTCATGGGGTCTGCCGAGGCGGAAGAAACGGCCACTAGAACAGCGATAGGATGACCGAACGTTTCGTGCCGGGAGATGCTACGCTGGCGTAAGACAAGGTCGCGGACTGCTGAGAACCACGGCGTAGTCTGCTCGACCGACAGACGCCGAAGATCCGCAGCGGTGGAGTCGAGCGGCTCTGGGGAGGCCTGATCACCGTCTGCTGCCGGCGGCGAATTCTCCTGATCGGTCTGGGGCACTGGACGAGGGATCTGCGCATCCCAGGTCTTTATGTTAGCCGAGATAAGCTGGTTGACACGATCGAGCAGATCTTCCCGTGTCTGGCCGACGGAGGAGGGCCGCGGCAGCGAAAGTACAGCGGCGGAGGTGGAAGCATCCGGGTGTTGGGCAGATTGGGAACTAAACAAGGTATACGGATCAAAGCGGAGGGGAAAACGGTCGCAGACCTTGGTCTCGAGCTGCGAGGTGCGGACAGAGAGGCGTTCGACCGAGACCTCAAAAGGGCGTAGCAGCGTGGACAGATCTGGAATGCCGTTAAGCTGGATCGCTCTGTCAACATCCGGGCTGGAGAGGACTGCGACGCGGGGCGATAGCGCCGCATGGATGCGAAGGTCGCTCATCCAGATTTGTGCGGCGCCGGAAGGCAGTGGATAAAGAGCCAAGGTCTACTGTCACAACCCCTGATCTCGCCTGTGGTGCGGTTGCTTCGCCTTTTTCAGCGCTTCATGGTGCGGAGTCGGTTCTGCGCGATCGTCCGCTGCTATAGAAGCCGAGCGGGGGAAAAAGGAGCAAAGAGGTATTGAGGATAGCAAAGCAACCGGCGACGTATGGTCCAAGTTGAAAGTGAGTGTGAGTGTGAGTGTTACTTTGCCTTCTGATCCGCGCTTCTTCAACGTGTAAACCGAGCCTGATCCGTGCCATCCAAACAACCAATCCACTCTACCGGACAAAGGATCATCATCTATAGCAGGCATCGCTTTGCAAACGCACACACAATGCGCCATACTCTGTTCACTCCAGTGCACACGCAGCGGCCGATGGCCGTGTGGTATATGTGATTGTTGGCCATGCTAGTCAGATCTCGGGCCGGGCTGTGTGCTTTCTAATGAAGACCCTTGGATCTCATCCTGGCAATATGAATGGCGGCCTCCTGCTCCTTGCGCTCAGCTTCTTCCTCGTCCGCGTCGGCGTGACGTCCGCGGTCCCGATGCACCATAAAGGCGTCCGTATTGTCAGGCTGCAGTGCCAACTCCTTTGGTGATGCCAGAGCCGCGTTTGCCGCATCGGGCACCAAGGGAACGGCTTTTGCATTGTCAAACGTCTCGCGGTCAAAGCTGGGATCGTGAAGAAAGCCGAGCTTCTTGAAGATGGCTTCTTGCAAGACCAGATCGCCGCCCTGGTCGAGCTCGATCGCTAGGCTTCCATCGTCCATCTCGTACACTTTCGTCCCGGCGATGGCCTCGAACGGATTTACAGTGCTGCTGCGCTTGGACTTGGAGCCCAGGACGGAAGACGTGCTGGCGGGATCGGCAGTTTCGTCTTTTGCTGTGGAAACGGACTCGGCAGCAGCACCGGCGTCCCAGTTCGTCCTGCCGACCAGGCTGCGCAGCTTGGTCTTTACTGACTCACTGCCCAGGCTTGTCAGGAGCGACCGTATGACGTGCTTCGTATGCTTGGCCTGCCACTCCGCCCAGAGCATGTGCTTCTGATTGTTGGTAAGACCTGCTACCTGCTTGCGCTCGCCGCCGGAGTAAACCCCGGACGTCGGAGACGGCAGATGCGATGCCTCTGATTTGGCAGCGTCCCAGAACTTTCGGCTGCCTTGGCCCGCGGTGGCCCACTTGCCGTTCTTGGGAGCCAGCAGCGGATGGGCCTCGGTCGTGAAGATATATTCGTCTAGCGAAATGAGGTCAGGAGGCGAAAAGAGCAGGTAGTAGTATTTGAACGTCTCGGCGAAGGTAAAGCTCTCCATGCTGTCGGACCAATGGACCGGGAGCTGATGGACGTCGTCGATCGCAGTGAATCCAGTTTGTGTCATGCAATGCGTCACCCAAGAGGCAAACATCTGCCAACCTCGCTCTTGCCACACAATGTCGCCGGTGATCCGCCACATGTACAGTACCGATTCGATTGTCTCGGGCCGGTTCAGATAGATGGTTTGAACGCTCCGTACGCCAACGATAGGCGCCCCACGCGCCTTGCCCCGGCGTTGCGTACCGTCTGCCTGGTCGATCAATTCGTATCGATCTGCATCCTCGTTGGTGAAAAAAACCGTGTTCTCGGGACCGATGCCGGTGATCGAGCTGTTGTAGGACCACCAGCACGTGCCGGTGATACCCTTGGCAAGTTCCAGATCCGAGGCTCGTTCCGTCATGATTCGAGAGCCCAGACCTAGCATTCCCCCGCTGAAGCAGGAAAGATGCTCCAATTTAGCCGTGTACCGATCTCCGTTCCTTTCACCAAGCGTTAGTAGGCTGACGCCGGGAACCGTATCAATTTTGCGCATCAGATGCGTTTTGGCGGCTTCAATAGCTGCCGAATACATCCGGCCGTACTGGGACAGACGACCTCCCAATAACTGGAACTCTTTGACCAAATATTCGTAGTACGAGTCAGCCATGCCACCAAAGGAGATGGCGCCATACGAATAGTGGCGGTCGGGATTCATAGTGTTGGGGAAGAGACCTTCCAGGCTGCCTCCTGCAGTCATGTTGTGATCGAGCCAGTCGGTGGTCCTCTGGACACGGTCAAAATAGGTACGATTGCCCGTGACCTGCCACAGACGGGTGAATTCGAGAAGAAGACTGCCAGCCTCAGCAAGGATGACGGGACTCGGTGGATGAGGACGGTGGAAGGGTTTGTCGACCGGATCAACCATATAGATCCTTCCTACCGGTACCCCCGTTTGGGTGTCAAAGGCGGGCAAGATGAGCTGAGCCAGTTCCTCCGCACGATCACGCATCAGCACATCACCGCTTAGATCGTAAGCGGAAAGAAAGCCTCCGAGATAGCGGATGGCCGTCTCAAAGACAGGAATGCGACCATCCGCATTTCCATAAGCACTGCGGTCGCCGCCGAGCAGCCGGAAGTCGATATCGCGCACGTGCTGACGAGCAAGGTCATACTGGTCGGGAAGGCCCATAACGAGGAGAGTGTCGAGGGCGTCAACGATACTGGCACCCCAGCCGTTGAAAGGATCCTGGGCAACATTCGATACGGGCTTGAGCTCGTCATGTCCCCAGGCGTACTTTTTGTATCCTTCCCAGGCGTGGAGGAAGGCGTTGCGCACCAGTCTCTGTCGACGTGCTACTAGCTTGTCCCTTGCCTTGTCGTTGCTCCTGCCTGAATGCTTACTTGGATCCTCAAAGTCGTATTGCACTTTGGGAAGCGTCTTGGCCGCCGACGATGAGAGCTCACTAAGCGGAGGCTTCCACCCCGACCACGGAGGATCGCGCCATTCGGGCTCCTGGGGCTGTCGGTCAGCGAACTCGGCGTCGGAAGCGGTGGTGGTGGAACGGTCACTCCACTGTCGAATGAGCCACATCTCTGGCGTAATTTCAGGAGCTTTCTCAGGGAAAGGAGGTGGAAAAAGGACAGGCTCGCGCTCAAGGAGAGCTTCGAGAGCCACTGGCAGTTCGCCGCGGTGAGGATCTGCATCACGGTATTGTGATATGTAGGTCTCGGTACTGTCAAGGGGGCCGCCATGGCTGAGAAGGGGGGGGAAGGATTCGGGCCCAAGCTCGTGTACGGGAATGCTGGCTAGAGCCTCTGCATCCGACCCAGGGTTGGGCGAGTACCACGAAGAGGCTGATTCGGAGCCAGAAGAGAACAAGCCGGGGAAGCCCTTACCTTTCAGGTCTTTGAAGGCATCCAGGTCCATGAGAACCGGACCGACGAGGAGTATCTGCGCAGAAACGATGATAGCCACTGTCACAAAGACGACAAACGCCTTGTGCTTTGCGATCCACGAGACAACATGGGAAGGGGTGGGCGGTCCGACCTGCCGATTGATGGGCAGGTAAGACCCGCGGGGCGTTGTGCCCCACATATTCTTCGCCGGCCGGCTGTCTCTGACGGGGCGGTTCGACGTATGCTGCGTGCCTGCTCGTTGAGCAGCTGTGAGAAGAGAGCGTGTGGATGACGTGTCCCACCTATGCTGCTCGTCCGACTGAGGAGAGGATGCCGACAAGGGGTGCGAGCGGGTATATGATGACGCTGCAGGCGTGCTCTGGGGTGGATTCGTGTCGGCAGCTAGCTCAGAACTGGCATGGGCGGCTGATTTGCGAAAGCGCAGCGCTGGCGATGAAGGTGAGCATAGATACTCAGCGCCGCGATCGGCTTGTGAGACAGTAAGGGCTGATGCTTGGGGAAACTTGAGTAGTTGTGGTTGTGGCCCAAGGCGTTCAGGGGTAATCGACCTTGTCCTAGCTAAGCCGACTGGCGCCGCGTCTTCCTTGTCGGCTGGCTCAAGCAACAAGGTCGAACGGTACGGCGAATTTTTGGAGGAGGACACGGACGTCGAATCTGGAGAGCAGCGCCGATGTACGGAGGGGCAGAACGGTGGGGAAGGCGTAGGAGAAGGGGAAGGAAATGGAGATGAAGTGGGCGAAGATGTGAGCGGCGACGAGATGGGGAAGGCTGCTGCGATTGCCGATGGCGATGATGTCTTCGACTTGCGCGACGTTGGTGGGCGAGGGTGAATAGCGGCGTTGTGCAAAGCCATCAAAGGCGACAGGCTAATGATGGGAGAGTGACAAGGCGGACCAGCAGGAGAAGCCACCGGGAACCTCATCCCAAAAGCCGACTTGCAAGTGGCAAGTGCGCGACTCACAGAAAGAGCTGAAATAGCGCAATAAAATATGAATTATTTGGCTCTCCTCTGCCTTTCGCACACGCATTCATAATTCACTGATTGCTAACGCATACTCACGCGTACTATTGTAGCGTGATGCATGCAAGCAGGCTGCACACACTTCTGACTATGTGGCACTAACCTCGCTGTCTCCATCGAGTGGATGTGAATGAAACGTATGTACAGCATCTGTATATGTACTTGCGCCATCGGTGCATGTGGGACCTCGCCGTTGAAATTGACACCTTCACAACCTCACCCACCGTCCCGCTCGGGACGCACAGATGTGCAGGTTCAGCGAACGTCGCCTTGAAGGCTCTTTCAGGGTGGGACAGTTGGTGCGGAGAGGCAGATTCACGCACACCTGTGGTGGTCGCCCAGCCTTTGGCAGAGCCAGAGGGAGTGGGAGGAGTCTGGGCAAATAAATTTTGGGAAACTAATATACACAATGTTACAGAGCATCGGCAGAAATGTAAAAGAGGATTGGAGTCCCACACCAAGGCACCATGTCAAGCATGACTGCCTGCGAGTGAGCAGGATGCGCGACGAGTAAGGCCAGATATACGCGGCAACAGAGCAGAGAGGTGTTTTGAGGTCGAAAGTGCGAGACTATGTTTAGAAGTAGTTGGGATGATTCGTGTTGTGCGGTCGCTGTATATGACGGTGAGCGTGCGAAGGAGTGTGGTCTTGCGGGTATGTGGTGTGGCCATGTAGATGCGAGCCTTCTGGTGGCTGCGAGGACTGTGCTTCGTGTGTGGGGGCAAAGGCGAAGCCCGATGAAGAGGGCGATGTCTCTTGCTTGTACTGCATGCTCCACCAAGTGGCGGGGTCTGTGGCCGCGTGCCATTCGAAGGCGTGCGAGGCGGTCTGCGATGGTGCGTGTTGAGGGGGTCGCGCCAGCGCCTCGTCCACCGAACCAGGCTCCGACGAACCGAACAGCGAGCTCGCGCCGTCGTCGTGATGTGACGATCCAGCCGGAGCCGGCTGTAACCCGAACCAAGGCTCGATGCGGTCCCTGGCAGGGTACCCGCGCCCACCGACTTGGCCCGACCCATCTTCAGACCACTGCGAGCCAGTCGCGGGTCGAACCGTGCCCCACGGATCCATAGACTCGGCGATCGAGCTGTGGCGATCACTCGGAGAGCCGTCGACACCACGTGCGAACTCGAACGCCGCCGACACCCCATCCGAAGAGGCGCTGTCCAACGACATGGACAGCGAAGGCCCGGAGGGATGCCCGGGCACAGTACCAAACCCTGCATCGTCCGATGTACTGCTACCAGGGGCCAGCAGATGGGCAGACCACATCAAGGAATCCACATCCGTGTTTTCGTTGTCCGCTTGCGAAGAAGGAATCCAATGAGTGACGATGGCACTACTTCCAGTGACGCGATCTTGTAGCTGACGCCCCGCCAACGTTTCGATCGCATCCTTGCACTTGGCACCGATAGGCGTTATGCGGCCCATCTCCGACAGCAAGCGCACGCAAATGCGAAGTAGGCTAGCCCAGGTACGCGCATCCTCGTGTTTTGGGTCATCGAGCAACGATACTAACGGTACCAGAGCGCTCTGGGTCAAAAAGAAGATGGCATGCCATGCCATTGCCTGATTGTGGGAGTGCGAGTCCCAGAAAGCAGCGATAGAGTTGATGTTGCCTTCGGCCATCCGGCGGCATAGTGCTATAGCCTGCTTGACCCCGGGTCGAAGTGATGGGCGCACTTCTCCGCGGTGACGTGCAGTAGCGGCAGCTACAGCAGTAGAGAGCAAGAAAGGCCTAAACATGACCATGCGGAAATTGTTGCATCTCCACCCAAGACGGCTGGATGCTAATGTAAACCATGCCGGCTTAGAACTAGAAATGTCCTCAGCCATGTACGACGGCAGTTTGTCAATAAACTCCTCGGTTTTGTGATCCAGAGCACGGATCTCTTCGATCGTAGGATTGGTGCCTTGCATGAGTCTCATCTGCAAGGGCACGCTGATCTGCGATGCAAATTTAGCATGAGCCGACAGTGTCGAGCTGATCGTCGCCTCGTGCACCTCGGAAGGAAGATCGTCACAGGTGGGTGACATAGCAGCCTCATCAACGTTTTTGGGTTCGGCAACGTCGGGTTTGATGCTCAGCAAAACGTTCGGCCGTGCCATGCTAATGCATGTATCGGCTTCCATGGTGAAGAGTGTGTACCACAAGCGTCGGCCGAACTCTTTGTCGAAAGCAGAAAGATCCTTAGACCGGAGGGCGGATTCGGAATGGAGTCCCATCCCGATGGCCATTCGCAAAGCAGTGCCGAGAATCATCCATGCGCTGGAAAAGTAGTTTTTCTTCTGACAGTAATTGGCCATCAGGGTCAGAGCCTGTACCGAAACGATCTCGGCCTTTTCCAGAACGACCGAGGTGTAAAGCTGCTTGGCGCGCTCGTAATAGTGCAGGTCGACGTCAGGCTCGTCGGCGGCCTCCTTACGCTCGAAGGCGCCGAGGGCGAATACCATGTTGACGAGCATTGGCCAGCCGCTCGAAGCGGGGACGGTCAGGGTGCCCTGGAGCTGCGCACGGAACGTTGCCGGATGCAGGATGGGATAGGACGGATGATGGTACTCGAAGAACGGCTCCATGAGGCCGTAAGCAATGCTCCGGCTACGGTTGTTCCAGCTGCTAGAATTGGTGTCGTTCGGAAGGAGGGGTATAGGACGTGCATCGCTGCGTCTGTGATCCGTTGCACATGCCTTGGCAAGACCTTCGCACGAAAAGTCGAGGAAACTGCCATCGCCCCTATCTTCATGTAGCCTTGTGGAGAAGATCTCACCATCGGGCAAGTTGGGAGATCCTTCTTCGGCCGCCTTATTGCTGCGGCTTAGCTGCGAGGCGATCTGCAAAGCCTTGTTGCAGCTCGTGAGACTGACGAAGCTACCGTCGCCGAAGAGATCATCGGATTTGGCCGTAATGGGCGTTGACTCTTCGGCAGCGAAAATGGGCGCTGCATGCAGCGAAGGTGAAGAAGAAGAACGTCGATCCTCGTCACCGCCGGTTGTTGACAAGCGATGTCGTTTTTTGGAGGGAGAAGTGGGTATAGTGGTAGGGCCGGGTAGGTACGCTACATCCTCTCCAGTCAAAGAGCGATTTTGAAGAAACATGGGGCTGGCACGGTGATGCGCATTGGCGGCCGCATGTTCGGAAACCTTGGTAATTGCTTTGCTGGCGCGGGTAGTGTCGGAGCAAGAAGTTTTGTGGGAGTGACCGGATTGAAGGTCGGCGATCTTCTGCTTGGCTTCTTCCAGTTGAGATTCCAGTGTGCTGACGTACTGACGTGTGATGGGGGATCGTTTAGGTGGGTCGACGTAGGCGCAAGACTTGGTGCGGCTGTGAGAGATGCAACGGCCGCAGAAGGGAAGTCCTCCATCACACCTCATTTTACGCGACTTGCATTCAGTGCAGGCTCTGGCCACCTTGGAGCGGCCATCGCTAGTGCCAGGTTTACTAAGGTCGCCGGGTTGAATATGCTCGAAGCCGCCATTGCTGTAAGGCAAGAAAGCGAACTGATTCTGCTGGGTGTCGGACGAAGCGAGGTGGATGGGAGCGGGCCCAAAATGAGGCTGATTTTCAGCCTTGATAAAGCCCATATTGCTGCAATGGGTGGCGTCAGGTGCCTAGGAGGTCGGGCGGGAGGAAGGAAGTGGCCAGATGGCTGGACTAGTCTATACCATGGATTGGATGACCTCAGATGCCCTTTAGGCGTTGATGTCGGCGGGCTGTAAGAAACGGTGCTGCCACCTCTCTTATCGAAGATTCTACACCCTGTACCTTAATTCCTGTTCTTAGGAGGCGATAGTGTAGTCCAGAGAAAAAGCGGGTATGGATGATGGTGCCTGGAGCGGAAGGAAAGGATCTTCTTCGAAATAGCGCAGTTAGGAAGCTACGATGAGGCAGAGCAGGATGGCTACGAGGAAGGTGGGAAACGAGGGGGGGCTAATGGCTTCTGAAACCTGAAACCAGGAAGATCGCGCCGTGGTAAAGAAGACCTGTGCTGGTGGAAAGGAAGCTATACTGTGCGCTGTTTCTGCTGCACGCAGTGAGTGGACTAGTGGCGATGGGAGGGTGTCAGTTGATTGCAGCGTGGGTGCCTGGAGCAGCTTGCTGAGAAGGCTGGGAAGGCTGGGAAGGCTCAAGAGGTTGAGAAGGGTCTATGCTCTGCTGCCTGGGCGGGGTGCGTGGCTCGTAGATACGCTGCTCCAACTTCTGCCGGCAGAAAGACGACATCAGGGCAGGCGCAGTGCAGGAAGCAAGTCAGCTCGCTCACGGAGCTCCGTTTAACGCTAGAAAAGGTGTGCTCTGATTGGGGCCCAGACCGAGCACAACTTACCTGCGGCAGATTGCGATAAGCAGACCGCAATGCGAGACAACAAAGAAGGGCGCGACAAGACAGGTAAGTACCTGACTAGTACCTGAGTAGTACCTGAATAGTACCTGAATAGAGACCATCACAATTACTGATTGCAATCACAATCCAATGTGATACACAATGTGAATGACTGCCCGATTGTGATTGTTGCTGCTGGCTAGGCACGGTCACAAGGATGGGCGAGGACAGGCACCACACCAGACCAAACGCGAGCGTCAAAAAGATGCAACACCAAAGGCGATAGTGGCCACTTGGCGAGATCTTACTGTGGGGGAAGGAGAAGCGGGAAATCACACCGGCTGCAAGGTTGGCCGGCTCGACACTGCTCATATGCCGATAGCAAATCTTTCGATGTAAGAACGTCGGCGGTGCCGTGGCTTATCGGGACCGAAGCGAGACTCGACTCAGAGAAACCGGCAGTTTAGACCGCTAAAGTGAAGACGGCGAGCGGTCCCTCCGATCCAACCAGAATTCATATCAATCTTGATAGGCTTATGAGCCGATTCGAACGCGGTTACATTTTACACGTTTACGAGTCCTACGTCTTCTGTATATGGCTGTGGGGTATCTGCTCTTGCACACTCGTTCTTCCACTTGTCCCGCGCGCAAAGGATAAATTGGCTTCAAACCGTCGGAAGCCTTTAGGCAGGTAGGTACATGTCAGGCGAGGATGACCTGCAAAGGTGTACGCCGTCGTCAGACCCTTTGTCAGCCTGGCGCTGTGCTTCTCCAGATCCACTTTTCGTCTGTATCCAATAGCACGCTCTGGCAGCGCACAAGGCGGGTTTAGTTCTTTTTTGGCCTTGGGTTTTTGCACGGTGCCCGCTAAGCGGTTCTTGCACGCGTCCTCCTAATCCCGCTACGAAGATGCACACAGATTTTGCGTGATTGCAGCGTCGAATCGTGCAGTTAACAGCTAGAGGCCGAGAAGAAACGACGCTACTGCGACATGCTACTGAGGAACCAAACCTATGTATGCCAACAGCCCTTCAGATGGGTAACCCTGTGTAGTCGGCTTGACAATACATCGAAAGGGCAGGGAGTACTCAAATGGATAATGCTACAAGCCAGCGCTCGCAAATGAATACAGCTTGCCTCTTCATATCTCTCCCACACGCGCAGCGATTATTGAGTTCAGTCATCTTTCATGGATGACGAATGGCGTGGGAAGTCGACCGCCACGTTATCATGGCTCGGAGAATACCGACAGCGAATCTGAATCCTTCTCTGACTAGCAGATAGCCGACTGCAGCCTACCTAGTATCAATTCCTGATTGGGAACTTGTTGCTAGGTGAAAGCTAGATGCGCATCAGAGTAACAAAACTGCGACCCAATGTGAACTTGTCAGGCAGCATCTGTGTCAACGCGCTGTGACCGCGGTTATGGTCCCCAGTCTCGACTTCTTTGCTCTCTGAAACAGGGCGAGCGCAGTCTTCTGTTGGCAGATCCCGTACGTTTTCCTCCCTCTCAGGTTGTGCTGGCGGGTGCAAGAAGCCGGAAGCTGCACCGCTCCATCTCCAACAGCATCTGAATTCTAGCTTCACAAGGGCGTCGGCGGTCGGCATGGTCTCCGCTTCGGGGGAGATAACGAACCCAGCGAGACTGCACATCGAGGCTAGGGGAAGCTGAAATGCGGGAATTTGCCGGCACAGATAACGGAAGCTTCGTAGGGAAACCGCTGTCGGACGATCACAGCGCAAAGCTTGAGTACGGAGGATCAAGGGCGACGAGGAGCCCGATCGGTGATTTCGCCGTGGATGATGTCGCCGCGTGAGAGAAGCCGCTAACCGTTGCACTAGGTCACGCACACTCATAACTGTCACTTGCACTGACGACAGAGTGGTGTAATGCGGCCCGACTTGCCTGTCGCACACAAGCTGTCAAAGGTTGTCGATAGACTTCTTCAACTTCTGGCTTCTACCCCTTGCGTACAAAGCCACTCTCATGCTTATGACGGAGCTCGCGAGCGCTGTCCTGAGACCTGCTGCTCCCGATGAGGTGGTTTCCCCGTCCTGTCGCTTCGTCGCAGACAATGGGGGCCCGCCGAAAAACATATCTCTAGACTCATCTTGCCGGCCGTGAAATCACTATTCATCGAGGCACAGGCGGTCTAACATCCATTATTAACCCATATTGCTGCTTTAACAGCTTAGCTTACTCTTACCAGAAGCCGACTTGTAACACCGAACCGGTGGTGACATTCGGCCCCTTCCACGGCGCCTCCTAGCGAACCTTTTGCTTCCATCCACTACAAGGCCGCCGGCACATTCATGGTGCGTCTACTTTTTGTCCTGGTGCTGGCAGCCTCACTGGTTGCGGCTGCCACAGCACGCCAGCAGGCTGAGCTTGTCTACTGGCTCGAAGCGCTTGCTGATCGACAGCTCGCAGCCATTAGTCCGCAGTGCGAGCTGGAAGCGGCCAAGCTGCCAAGCGGACGTGATGGCGGAGAAGAGCTTGTCCTGTGGAGGGGTGTTGCAGGGCAACGCTGTATTCCATCGGAGGGTGAAGGCATCTCCACCTTAAGACGGCATCGCAACTTGACAGAAGTCGTCGTCTTCACGCCGGAAGAGCTCGAAACCTCAACCAAAGCTACTGCGCAAGAACATTGGTACTCGAGGACAATGGACATCCTCAACCGTACTCATACCCACGGTCAGGGCCATCTCATGGAATCTTCACAACGACCGTTTATGGTTGCCGAAGAACAGGGCCCCCTTCCTAGTCCCCTGGTTTGGTCTCCAAATCAGTTTGTTTATGCTGTCACGCAAAAGGACTTGGCCCGCATCGACCTGTACGCTACTTACGACACAAGGTTGCACAGGGTCGAATTTGTGCCAGGCTCTACCCTCTTCCAATCCAAAGGGGAGTCCCCGCCCGAGAAGCCGGAGCCGATCTACCAGAAGCCCAAATTCAACCTGGTAGTGGACAAGATCGCCTCGTCTAGTGCTCTGAGCGAAGCGCGGATGATGCAGGACCTGCGCGTGCTGACGGGCGAAGGTGCGCAGCCAAAGGAGATTGGAGAATGGCACAGTCGACACAGCGCGACGTATGGAGCGCGGCGCGCCGCGCAGTGGATCAAGCAGGAGATGGAAGCGAGCCTGTCGTCGATGGAGGGGGCGTCGTGCCGCTTTTCCGAGTACAGTGCGTACTTTTCGCCGAACGTGGTGTGCACGATTCCTAGTGCGAGCGAGGCGGTGCGCAGCGCTGCGATTGGGTACGAGCTGCCCGAGGCGCTGGGGGGTGGTGGCGGCGGGGAGGAGGGGGGATTGGTGATTGTATCGGCGCACTACGACTCGCGGGGGACGTTTGGGTCGATGCGGGCGCCGGGCGGGGATGATGATGGGAGCGGGACGGCGGCGCTGCTTGCTGTGGCACGGGCGGTGGGGACGGCGCGGTTGGGGCTGGGGGGTCCGGTGGAGCTGGTTGCGTTTTCGGGCGAGGAGCAGGGGCTGGTGGGGTCGGCGGCGCACGCGCGCGCGCTGCGCGAGCGTGGCGTGCGCGTCCGCCTCGCGCTCCAGATGGACATGCTCGCCTACCGCAAGCCCGGCGAGCCGCCGCAAATCGCCTTCCCCAACCGCCTCGCCACCCGCTCCGCCACCGCCCACGTCACCGCCCTCGCCGCCCTCTACGCCCCCCACCTCACCCCCGGCTTCACCCCCGCCTGCTGCTCCGACCACCAGAGCTTCTGGGACAACGCCTTCCCCGCCACCTGGGTCTTCGAGCGCAACGGCCCCATCGCAGACCCCGCTTACCACTCCTCCACCGACACCACCAACCGCCCCGGCTACGACACCGCCCAGCTCGCCGCCATCACCAAAGTCGTCACCGCGACCCTCCTCAACGTCGCCGGCTTCTACCTGTAGCACACCTCCGCATCCACAGCCGCCCGCAATGGCACATTCTGGCCCTGCCACCCGCTTCAGAGACCCGCACCGGTGCGCGAGGAAAGACGAGCTACGTCCGTGTATGATTGCAGTGCGAGTATTGCTACAAATGACGTTACGAGGGGGAATGCAAACGGAATACGAGGCGATGCTATACAATGCTATGGATGGTGTGGAGGCAGAGGGCGGGGAACTAGGGGGTGCAGAGGTCGATGGCGGGTCCGCAGCGGTGCTTGGCGGCGGCGAGCTCGTGCTGGCCGACGCCGAGGGCGCGGCAGAGGTCGGCGAACGCGTCCCAGCGGTGTGCGTAGCTGGCGTCGGCGAGCGCGCGGTCGGCGTCCTCGGCGGCAACGCCGCCCGCCTGGCGCGCCTGCTCGTAGTCGACCAGGCCGAGCTTCTGTGCGACGGCAACGAGCAGCGCCTCGTCCGGCAGCTGGCTACGCTCGGTCCGGCTGAGCAGATCGCGGACCGCCTGCACATCGCAGACCTTGGCCACCTTGCCCAGCGCCTCTTGGCACGCACGCGTCTCGAGCGACTTGCCCAGCTCGCGAGCCCTCGAAATCGACGGGTTCGGCGAGATTGGAAAGACAATGGTCGGCGAGCACGGACTGGCAGAGCTGGCTGGCGCAACTTTGTTTGGGCTCGGTTGCCGCGGCTTCGAAGGAATGTCTATGCTTGTGGCTGCGCCTTGCGGTGCCTCGGTACTCATCAAGCTTGGGAAGGGATAGCCACCCCCAGAGCGCGCAGAAGCACGAGGCGTCCGTCCGTCTGGCATCGCCTTCGGCGTAGGATCGGCTGGGGCCATAGGCGTAGCGCCTGCCTGAGGGACAGGATCGAATTCAGTGAGGGGCCTTGTTTCCTCCGCTGGCTCTTCGTCAATGACCATGCGGTCTTGGATGGGGCTTTTGGAACGTGAGTCGTCTAGCCCGGCGCGATGGCCAGAGTGGCCGCCAAAGTCGAGGCTAGCAACGCTGCTTGAAGGAGAAGTGGCTAGCGCATTGCTGTTCAGAGAAAAGACACTGTCACGGCGATCGCGGCGAGCATTTTCGTACTCGTGCGCGAGCGAAGCGAAACCACCCGGACGCCGATGGACAGGAGGAGGGGCTCGGTATTGAGACTCCGCGTGGTGGGGCCAAGAGCCTTGTGCGAGACTTGATCTCGGTGAAGCAGAAACCGAAGATGACATGTCGCCCTTGTTCTTCTGGAAGTTAGATCCAGATTTGGCTAATGAAAATCCGCCACCGAGCGCGAGTCCGCTACCGCTTCCTCCTACACCAGCGGCTTGTTTGCTCTGAAGCTTCTGCATGTGCCTGGGTTGCTCAAATTGCGGACTAGTGTCCTCTGCCACCTTCGGCGATAGTACGCGCGATGACTTGGCTTCGAGGGAACGCATGGGCCTTGACGCGGACATTGCAAGCCCGGCATCAGACCCTTTACGCTTCCTTGTTCCAGAGTCAGATCGACCGGTCTCAGAGGTGTTCTCGTGCGCGTCGTGGAAGTTACTCTCACTGGGCGCTGGTGAGATGGAGAGGCCCATAGTGTTGCGGAAGGCCTCGATGGATTCAGAAAGATCTTTGGACCCAACACTTCCAGAAGGATGTCGCGTGCGTCCGTCGGGAAGGAGGCCCGCAATGGGAGGCGAGCTCGAACCAGTGCTGCTACCTCGACTTCCCCGCCTCATCCCCTTGGTCCGGGGCGATGGGAGTCTACCCTCCGAGACTGTAGCTCGGGCAGGATCCAATCGCTTCGAAGTTGAACCGCCATGTGTTGCATACCTTTCGGTAAGACTGCCTTCCGGCGCTGACGCAGTATGCATTAGGGTTGTGCTCTGAAGCTTGGCTCTTTGAGTTTGCTGCGCAAGTCTTTCGATTTCATTAGTCTCGCTTTGCAGCTGTTCGAGTTGCTGTTGAGGCGAAGCGAGTTCTGCAAACGACCTGGCAAAGCTCTGTGCCCGGCGCCTAGAAGCCTGAACTTTTGGGACCGGTTGATCTTCGCCGTTATCCTTGCTCACATCACAAAGATGACGCGCCATTTCAACTCGAGGTGAGACAGGAGCTTGAGGGACTTCGGCCTGGTTGTTGTTCAAGAGAAGCGTGCTCAGTCTACGATGCTTGGTGAAAGAGGTGGAAGTGCTCGCCATGGACATCCCAGGCGACACTGATGAGCGGGGACCTCTTTCATCTGCCGGTGACATAGGGCCGGTAGGTAAGGGCGAAAGAGACTGGTCACGCGACGCACTGGTGGGTCTTGAAAGCGACACCTCGGAAACGCTTCGTGAGTGAGGCGTATTGGTCGGCGACATGGCCGAAATACGGAGCGCTGCGAACTTGCCCGAGTGCGAACGCCGCCGTTGTGGTTGCAAAGAATCGGCTGAGAGGCCAGGACCAGATTCTTCCATGATATCTTCAAGCGATGTAGGCAGCACGCTGTCGCCATAGGACGTACCAAGGAAGCCACCAGGAGATGTTTGCGCGGTAGCATGTGCCTCAGTAAAAGGCTCACTCATCCCCGGCTGCGTAGGTGCGCCGGAAGCGGCAGAATCGTAAAGGGACAAGCGATCGAGTTGACTAATCGTTTGGTGAGAATACGAGCGAGGAATCTCTTCCAGAGGCTCGACATTGACCGACAGAGCGGGCTCTACATGAGCGTCTTTGTCTTCACCGTCATCCAGCGAAGGCGTCTCCGGGGATGCATTAGCCTCTTTTGAGGTCGAGCTGAGGTTCTTCTTGAGGGCCCAGCTGTCGAACCGTGATGGGTTGAACTGAGCAGCAGGACTGACGGTGATGCCGTCTGCTCCCAGACAGCGTGAAAGCTGTGCGTGAAGATCTGCGGAGCGTTCCATGACGAGTGCTTCTAGCCGGACAAGCCAATCTTCGTCGTCGAGAATGGGGCGGTCAATGCTGACCAGGAGCTCTAGCAGCTCGTCCCAGCGCTCATCTACGCCCCGCTGTAAAGGCTGCCGTGTGTCTCCGCCGAAAACCCGGCATAAGCGGTACATGAGAGCCTCGTTAGCCGTGGTTTCGAAAAGTAGCTCTTGAACCTCACGAGGTCGTTCGAGAAAGGGTAGCAGGACACCTTGGTCAGCCACAGTATGAATGTTTACGCGTGTATCGACCGCTGCGGCCGAGCTGTTGGAAGACTTGAGGTTGCTGAAGGAGGAGGCGAAGCGGGAACGCTGGGGCGACTGTGCTGCT
Organism: Tranzscheliella williamsii; assembly: GCA_023212725.1. Classification (NCBI taxonomy): domain Eukaryota; kingdom Fungi; phylum Basidiomycota; class Ustilaginomycetes; order Ustilaginales; family Ustilaginaceae; genus Tranzscheliella; species Tranzscheliella williamsii. Next base: position 316,768 of record JALBYF010000007.1, on the reverse strand, counting down.
GTTGAATCGCGTGCTTTCGAGATGGGCGTATAGGCGTTGACAGGCTGATCAGCGTCACCTTTGAGAATGGTGAGGGCGCAGCTGGGACCCCATATTGACGAGAAGGCTGAAGGCAAGGAGTCCGAAGTGCTTGAAGCCCCCGATGAACACTTGTCGACCATCGGATGGTTGGCCGGGATTGGCATTGGCAACGGGAGTGCCATGGTCGAAGCGCTTACAACGGACGCTGCGCTAGATAAATGTCGAACAGAGATAGAAAGAAGGGAAACGGTATACTCGGTTGGCACTTTAAAGGAAGCCAGCGAGAAACGGTGAAGGGACACTGGACGGGTTAAAGGTAAGTTGCCAGTGTGGCAAATTGGGTGGAGGCGACAAAGGTGGGCCCAGTAGCGTGAGTGGGAGTGTACGCTGCCGGTGTGAGGCTTCTAGCAGCGGTTAGCACAGGGTGACTGAGCCTTGCACGCAACTTAAGCCAAGGTCTCAAGTTGAGCGACAGGACGATCGAGGCTAGCAAACACAAGCTCGCTGTTGGTTTGAAAAGGCTCGCGGCTGAAGAGCGCAATCACAATAAAGCTACCAGACAAAGCAACGCTCGCTTGGCACGGTTTACAGAAGGGCACAAGTAGGCGAGCACCGGCAGGTGCGGGATCATAGAATTGGCAGTGACTGGTGCCGTATGGCGGCGGAAGGGCAGGTGTTGCAACGCAGACCCTTTCGGGAGATGGTATGTACTGCCTGCAGAGGACGGCCAGAGGCGGATGAAGGCGGATGCAGGCGGATGCAGGCGGAGGGGTGTTTGAGACACAGGGAGCGAGATGACAAACGCCTGAATGGGAGCGAGCTGCGGGATGAGTGAGAATTCGAGGGGACAATGGAATAGCGAATCGGAAGCTAGTTTATATGACGTTCGGGAGGCATCCAAGATGTGCGCAAGCGATGGCGTAGTAGCCTTTTCTTCGTTTGTACGGTCCTACTGGGCGAGAGCAGGGCAAAGATCGGATCGCAGACCAAACCCCCCCATCGCAGTCATGGGCAAGCGGTCATCAAGATCAAGGGTTGTGGCGTAAAAGACCCTGAGCATGCATAGGCGAGGCGCGTGTGCAGTGGGGGAACGGCAGGCGCTCTCTCGGCCACCAGAAGGGTGAATGAAGCGTGCTCAGATCGAACCCGTAGCCGGTGGCGTGCGTTGCTGCGTTGCTGCGTTGCTGCGTTGCTGCGCTTGCTGCGTTGCCGCGTTGTTCGCCTTTTGCACGCGGTCCGTTGTATTGCACGGATGCGAGTGGGGCAGTGTAGTATGACTTCATTGTTATCCATCTTGTGGCGGCGCAAATGAACAGCACCGTGGCTGCATAGAAAAGCAGAGAGATAGCGGGGTGCTTTCCTTGTACCGGAATCGGCCTGGCAGCTCACTCAGCCACGACACTGAAATCTCATTGCGCATGGTTCGCGCGCCGTAACCGATTTCGATCCACTTCCAGACCTACTTCGGCGCTGCTAATTAGCTACAGAGAAATTTCTAGACACTTCACGCCACCGTTGGTCATTCGATGCGGTGATACATCTAAGCTTATCTACCGGTTTCCACGCTGATCGAACTGCAGTATGCGATCCGCCCAGCCATATGCTAACAGCGTCGAAGCCTCTTCCTGTTCAGGCTCTCGGCCCCATAAATTGCAAACAAACTGTTAGATCACCCCATCGTCACCGCCAAAATCATGTGTGGGAAGTTGCCATAAAGACGTATGCTTGGTGTTCGGCGGTCATGGTTCGCCGCCTATATACCATCCACCCGTCGGGTGCACGCACAGCATCACCGCAGAACCGAAGAGTCGTGTGCTGCCTGTCCTCCTCACTGCACTGAGAAAGTACGAGCAGTGCGGCCACGAAAAAGGCTTGGCGGTAAGATGCAGCGCAGCAGGCTCTCTCGCACGACAGAACCGCGCACCTGTCCGGGCTGCGCACAGACGCAATCCCGTCAATAACCCGTCGCGAAATCAGTAGGCTAGGATGAAAAGCTCAGCTTCGCTAGAGAAGTGTGCATTGCAAGAGGCAGGAGCTACAGATCAAGTGCATGGCTAGCAATACACCTTTGTGGGATGTCAGGAATACAGCAGTTAGGTGGATGCCAGAGTGACCTATGTGCGTGCGACCTGAGAGGAAGCAAGGGGAGAACGCGGCGCGACAGTATCACAGCATGTTATGCAACATCATTGTTGCATCGATCGAGCTCCTATGCGGCTTTGCCGCCGGGCGTGACGGATCTAGGTGACCTTCTTTCGCTCGTCCACCGAAAGTCCGCCAGGACCCATGTTGACCAGCAGCAAAAGACCGCCCACGATCGACAGCGTCTGGAAGAAGTCGTATCGCAAGAAGTCTCGCGAAGGGTGGGCCGAGTGGACGGTCCAGAAGTTGTTGACGAACAGGTTGAAGATGCTGAGGATCATCACGAGGAAGCTTGCGCTCCACCGTGCCTTGAAGCCGACCACGACCATGACGCAGGCACCAAGGCCAAGAATGGACACCACCACTCGGGCAAGTGACCAGTTCCCCTGGATAATGAAGCCGATGAAGAGGAAGATGAGCAGCACGCGTCCGGCAAGCTGGAAATAGATCTTTCGATCCGTCTCGCTCAAGCTTGGCAGTCCAGCAAAGATGTTCTTCTTGGTCGCCAGGCTGTCCGAAAGGACCATCAACAGGCCGCCGACCACCGAAAGATTTCGAAGGAAGAAGTTCAGGTCGAAAATCAATCCATATCCGAATCCTTGCACAACCACAACACCAAACAGTGCGCCAACAGAGATCTCGGGGTATTTGCGTGCGATCACGGCGCCTGAGGCAGCGCACATCACCTGTTGAGAGCGAAGCATAGAATGACACAAAAAAGAGTAGCGCGCAAGTATCAGCATGCAAGGTTCGCAACAGAGATGCGCAAAACAGAGTAACGGCGGCAAGGCCAAGCTGATCAAGACTTACGATAACATTGGCCAACAAGAAGACATGGCTAATGCCCCACGGGAATCCTCGATGTCGCTGCAGATAATACTTCTGATCAGACCACTGAGTCAGGATTCGGAGGGCATCTTCGAGAAAAGTGACCACAATCAAGAAGCGTCCAAGAGCCGGAAGGTGCGGCTTGATGGGCTGCGTGTATTGATCGATCAAGTCCTCCACTTTGGACGTGTACTCTCGAACCTTGTCCAGCGGAGATTCGCCGGTCGACGCAGAGCTCGTGGGAGCATAGGGGGAGGAGCCGTAAGATGTCATGGCTGGGGAGGGTCTCGACGCTGCCGATGCTACGTGGTCGTGGGTGTTAAAAGCCATTCGCGCCGCCATTTTGCAAAAGAATGTCAGTTACGCTGCGTCGATGTTCGAAATTGTCCAAGCACTGAAACCGGCGTATCTTTGGTTATGGGTCCCGCTAGCAAGAGGACGAGCAAGATGAAAAGAGAGAAAGTGTACTGCCAGGGAAAACGACCTCGGCGCGGTGGGATGGGAGACAGCTAGAGAGATGGGGGACGGAAGAGGCGGAGTGGGGCGAGACGGGGGGATGGATGGCAGTGAGAAAAACTTACCTTTATACAGCTCGAGCGAAAGGTGAGGCAGACAATAGCTTGATGGTGGAGAAACAGAAAGGGTGCAAGGCAACAGACCGAAAGCGCACTGCTGTGTTGAAGTTGCGATGGTGATCGCTGCAGCAGAGTAAGGGGTTCAGGTGTTTTGAGTGGGATGTGTAGCGGTGAACGGGAAGAAGAAATAGAGCAGAGCGAATCGTTGACGATGAACGGCGGGACGATGATGTCTATGCAAGCAAAGCGAGCGATGCCCAAAGCACGTACGCATCATTCACATTCTTGAGCACGAAGCGAATGCCAACGCGACTTGAAACGAAGGGTTATTTCAAATGAATCCCGAGCACACCTGAGCTCATCCGCTATTAGCCAGCTAAATGTTTCAAGTGAATCTTCCATGTGACGTGGACCTATATATTAGCCTGCAGCGCGACGTGGAACGCAGTCAAAGCATCTCATTAGCAAAGGCCAAGCTGTTGTGGGTGGAAACCCAAAAAAGGCTGGGATACTATTCAAAATTTGACAGCCCGCAGGACCACATCCCCGTCCCATCCCACGGGCACCTCCCTTGCCGTGCAGCGCGTCAGATCTCATGTCACCGAAGCCCAGAAGGCGTGGGCGACGATCTCAACGACAGCTGCAGCTTTACCTGCAAGGTAGCACGGGCCGCAACAGTTCGCTGGTGCTTAAGCGCAGCCTCAGTCTAGCGCAAGGGGGGGTGCCGCAGCAAAGCCCCGTTTTGCTGTGGCCTCGCTTGCGACCAAAGACGATGGATCCAAAGCCCGACTGAGACTATGAGCAAGGGACGCATCTCGCTGTGGAGTCTGATCCAGCAACAACCCACGCCACTCCGTGTCCCGCTTTTGTAACTTTGAGGCAGGTCGCTCGTCGTTAGCGCCAAACGATCAAGGGAAGGAACAACACCGATCGCGGCCGTCCTTTCGAGCAGGCTGTGACAGGGTCGAGTGAGCAATGACCGAGACAAGTCTGCTGCCAATGCGACATGGCGTTGCGGTTCGACCTGTCTCGATGCTGATCTCGTTGTAGCGCCCAACGAAAATCCTTGCAGCTTTAGCTGTCGATAGCATTCCTGGAATTCGACTTTGCATCCCAATCCAAGCCAAGTAGGTAGCTAATACGGAAAGTGTTAAATCTCACCGATTTCAAGTGCTCAGTATCCGCACATCATTGCTCTCTGATGGCTAGGGACGCGCTTCAACGATGCGGCGGCGACGATGGGGATAACATCTTCTCAACTACGTTGCCGGTGAAGACGATACTGTAACAGTGTAGCGCGCACGCGTGTTTAGCGGCGCGACGGCCGCTTCGACGGAGAGTCGTGCACATGTATGTCGAAACCACTCGATGGGAAGTTAGTGCGTCAGCTTTCCTTCCGTAACTTCAGACGGCCGTAATAGATTATGGCACGGTGGCCTTTACATGGTTTTCACAGTGGGCGCATCGAATAGCGACCGACCCGCTTTGAAGTTGGAGTACCACCGCAGGTAAGCCTCGTTCATGACAAGCGTAAGGACGGTGTGAGGTGCGATTCGGAAGAGGTGAGCGGTGGTACCCTTGTACCAGCCCAAGACGCCCTCGGCCTTGGCGGTGAGGTAAAGACAGTGGAACGGGTTGCGGTAAAGTGTACCGATGCTTCGGCCACGCTCATCGATCCGGACTGGTTGATTATACATCCTGGTCAGTGCCGTGTCGGCGGGCTGCATCACCGCGCAGACACACAGGCCACTGAAGATGGAAGATGCAAGATAGGTGAAGAAGGAATCGGGCTTGTTGGCAAGGTATTTGAAAGGATTGTATTTGTTGGCTTCGACGTCCATGTTGGTCAGGTACCCTTTGAACCAGTTGTACGCCGGAAGTTGCACTGTACTGCCCATGGCCGTCCGCAAAACTGCGGCATCCATGCCTCTGATCAAGCCTCTAACGCCTTCACCCTTGACGATATTGCTAAGACCATCAAATGTGCCCTTGTAGTTGTGCGACGCTTTGCCAATGGTATGATACGGGCTATAGGCTTGCAACCTCGCTTTCACAAGGAACAGAGGGTTGCCTAGGATAGCGCCGACGCAGCCACTGGATGCACCCGCGGCAAAAGCACCTGCTGCCCATTGCTCATCCGGCCTTCTACCAGCGGCACGGTTGATGGCTTTGCGGAAAGGTTCGTAGAACCCCAACCGACTGCCGTTCAGCAGCAGTTGATAGATGTAGGCAGCTCCGAGGCCGCGTTGTACACCTTTGATGCCTTCCGTTTTGAGCGTTTTGGCAAAGCAGTCTAGCGACGAGGTATACAGGCGGGCACCTGCCGCCGCCTTGGCGCCGGCTTGTGGCGCGGCGGAGCCCGGCTGGCCGCTCAATACGCGCGGCGCCACTGACATGAGCTCGCCTTGCAATTGCATTCTCGTCTTGCAAACCTCCATAGGATTGGTTACAGTAACAGCTGTCATAGCCGCCAAGGCGCCAGCTGTGAATCCTTCGACGGTAGACAATTTGACTGGAGCGGCGGGTGTGCCCGCCAGCTGGCTTTGAGACGCCATACTCGGTCAAGAAGCAGATCAAGCGCACTGAGAAGATGTTGGTTCTTCCACGCAGTGCGAACAACAAAGCTCGATCGTGTACACCAGCAAGGAAGATATGACGCAAGAGTGCTGTTGAGCTTTCGTGACGAAGGGTCGAGTGCTTACTGTCAACCGCACAGTGGCCGCCAAGCTTTTCGGTCGGACGACTGACTGGACCGTTTGAACCGTGCGGGGAAGACAGTTGATTGGGGTTGAGAGTCGACCAAGAGCCTTTCTCAAATGCGTAGGCCACGGGTCGTCAACCATTGACCGCCTGCTCGCCGAAATCCGAAAGTATATTCTTCTAATCGGCCGGTACAAGGCAACGGAGGGAATTCGGCAACATGCCTTACTGAGAAAGCAAGAATGGTTCATCGGTGACAACCGCGATCTGACACAGCGATCTGACGGCCGAGAATCTGACAACAGCCGTGGGTAAGTTCACGATAAGGAAGCCCCAGCTGGGACGAAGCACATTGCTAACTCGCCTATACTTCCTATCCGAGCTCAGGCTAGGGAGCGATGTGATGGGGCCCAGCATGCGCCGGGACGTGTTCCTTGTTGATCCCGTCGCTGGTACTGACGCTACGTCGAGGTGGGATTATGAGGTTCAGCGGCCGCGCTGGTTGTCTTATTTCATGCGGGGTGCCGCGACGAATCCTCCTCCGGGATCACGTGCGTGTCAGCACGCCTGTCTCTTCCCCCGAGTTGCGCGTTCGAACGAGGTCAATTCGTGCATACTGAGCTCGGCAGATGGAGAAGGCGGCCGTCTGTCCAGTCCAAGATCGGCATCATAGAAGCGGATGGAGCCGTTGATCCTAAGTTGCTGTGATGTTAGAAATCCGAATCACACACGCAGCCGCTAGAGCAGGGGGAGGCGGTCTGGAGGACCCTGAACAATCACATTGGATGTATGCATACGATCGTAATTATCTAGGGGCCCGCACACAATTATTGCCTTATTGAAGCGCACTTACATATTGAGGTTGAGAAAGGCCCATAGCTGACTGGCTGTGTTGAGCCAGCGCGTGTAGAATCCAACACGGCCCATCCAACTCGACTGAAATTCTGTTATGGCACATGATTGCCGCTGCGACCTGCCATATCCGTTCGTCTGCTCTAATTTACTCCTCGCTGGGGCCTCAACTCAGCCAGCTCAGCTCAGCTCAGCTTAGCTTGACCTCCGCTCAATCTGCCCGTCTTGGCCCAACACCAACCGTCCGCATCGTCTCACCAATCTCGCCCCTTGTCTTCGTCGATCACCTGCTACCCCTCCCTGCCCGACTAACACCTCTCCTGATTTGTCGGGTGTCTCATCCCCGCTCGGGACCCTGTTTCTCTCTGAGAACTTGAGAACTGGTGCGCTTCGTCTGCTCTGGAACTCGTTTCGCCCGCTCAAGCAGGTCATCCTTCTGCATCTTGTCACCACCATTGACTTTCGTGACTTCAGCGTGCCAGCAGCCGCAGAAGCTCCATACCCAGGCGATTCGCATCCGACCGCTTTTCCCTACAACAACTTACTCGCACAAATCGATACCCCACTCGTGGTGACTGGCCATCCACCCTCGCATACAGAAATCTCCTTCGGCTCGACCTCTGTCGGCACCCTTTCAGTGTTGCTTTCCTTATCTGAACTCGAACACGCTACAATTCCTAGCACTGGCTGGGCCCACCCGCAAGCATGTTGCAACCACCCCATGGCGCTGACCCGGACGACTACTATGTTAAGCAAGACCGAATTGGAAAGGGCTCCTTCGGTGAGGTCTACAAGGGTTTCGACAAACGGTCCAGGCAGCCAGTAGCTATCAAAATCATCGACCTCGAGAATGCAGAGGATGAGATCGATGACATCCAGCAAGAGATCGCCATCCTCAGTCAACTCGACAGTGCTCATGTCACAAAGTAAGTTGGAAGCTCTGTTACTCGCTTACAGACCCAGCATATCGTGCCAAACTGATGTCTTTTTTTGTCCTGCTGCATCTGCTACTTCCAGATATCACGGCTCGTGGCTCAAAGGTACAAACTTGTGGATCGTCATGGAATACTGTTCGGGCGGAAGCTGTTCTGACCTGGTAAGTTAATCGTGCCGCCGCCGGTCCCCTGCTTGCTGGTCTAGAGCTGAACGCAAATCCTTACCCTCTCGGTCTTTTCGTTCTGCAAAGATGAAGCCTGGGCGGTTTCGTGAAGACTACATCGCTATCGTCTGCCGAGAATTGCTAAAAGGCCTCGAATATCTGCATGGAGAGGGTAAACTGCATCGAGACATCAAAGCTGCGAATATTCTTCTCTCCGCTTCGGGAGATGTCAAGCTGGCTGACTTTGGCGTATCTGGCCAGCTGACAGCAACGATGACAAAGAAGAACACTTTTGTGGGCACCCCATATTGGATGAGCCCCGAAGTGATCAAGCAGAGCGGCTACGACTTCAAGGCGGATGTCTGGAGCCTGGGAATCACCGCGATCGAATTGGCCATGGGTGAACCTCCCTATGCCGATCTGCATCCGATGAAGGTGCTCTTCCTCATCCCCAAGAATCCACCTCCTCAGCTGGAGGGGCCCTTTTCAAGACCGTTCAAGGAATTTGTCAATCTCTGCCTTCAGCGCGACCCTGCCAACCGGCCTGCCGCGAAGGAGCTGCTCAAGCATCCCTTCATTCGCAAAGCAAAGAAGACCACCTACCTCACCGAACTGATCGAGCGACTTGAACGTTGGCGAGCAGAAGGTGGAGACCGACATGAGTCGGAGGACAGCGAAGAAGCCGACGAGGACCATCCAGAGGGCGAAGAGGATATGTGGGATTTCGGAACAGTTCGAAACACAATGCGAAGGGGTGGACGAGGCACCGTTGCAATGAGAATGCCAGCAAGCGAGATGACCGCTGCATCTGCCGCTGTCAATGGTGGGGATGGGTCCAATGGACATCATCAAGCTAAGGAGCTTCCCCAAGCTCCACCACCGCAACGAGCTCCACAGCGACAAAGTCAGTCACAGCAGCAATCTCAAGCGCAGCAACACATTCAGCCACGCCAACAAAGCCAGCCGCAACAACAAAGCCAGCCACAGCTACAGCAGCACAGATACAACCCTCAGGCAGACCGTAGATATGGTACCTCCGGCTCTATCGGCTCCGTTGGTTCTGGCTCTGGCTCTACTGGCGGCACAGTTCGACTGGCCGGTGCTCCAGTTCGTCCTGGCATTCCCTCGGGTCCGGGACCCGTCACCAATGCCCAGCCGCATGTGGGCTTCTCAGCCGCAGACGCCTACGACAAAGCCATATCTGGGGCATCCCCATCTTCTCAGCGTCCCACTGGCAACGGCGAGTCCAGATATGCTCCGGAATATGCTGCAAGTCATCCTGGGCAGGACCGCACTGCAGGAACTCACGTCGATCAACGTGGGGACCACAGCCGGGGCTACGACCAGAAGATCGAGCAAGAACGAAGGAGAATGGAAGAGATGTCGATGCAAGGCTATGCTACTCACGGTCGCCAAGACAGCGATCCCGATTTGGATGATGGTTTGGATGATGCAAGGCCGAGTCCGGATCCGAGACAGCAGCAGCAACAACCAGCCGGAGCTCGTCTCACGGCTCTGGATACGGTCTTCCTGCCTGTCATTGAGCAGCTGAACATGGCTGTTTCCCAGAGGCCGGAAGCGCTCCGCACGCTGTCGCACCTACGATCGTGCTTGGAGCAAGCGGAAATGGTGACTCCTGGAATTATGAACGCTTTTGCTGTCGAGCTTTTCCATACCATGGCGGAAGTGGAGGGCGACAGAGAGCCCGACGACGATCAGTGGGACTCCTGATCGCCGCGGTGAGCCTGGCAGTCGATACATCTCTGCTTTTCGACCCCCTCGCGCTGGCCATAGGGCCATCTGTCGCAGAAGACCTTTGCAAGCCTATCTTCGAACCTCATTGCATCTCTACCTGTCGTCCCAACCACCCCTACTCACCCGGTGCGATGCAGATGTGATGCAGTGCCTGGACACAGGCGGTGGTTGGGGCGACCTTCACTCCGTAGGCGCCGCATCGCAACGCTGAGTTTCTCATCCTTCCGACTGTCCGTTGCGTTGTACCCACATTGTCAGACTAATCTCATCTCACGCTGCGTCTACCGCCTCACAATACCAGTGTCGCCTCCGTTCTGATTACAGACTTGCCCGCCTTCACACCGTGCATGCGTCTGGTATAGCGTGGATTTGAAGGAACGTGTTCGACCGCACTTCGGCGCGCATAGTTGGCGTAAGGTGGGCAACGGGCGTGGGCATCATGTCGCGATTAGGCGTCAAGTGTCGTCCTCTTGCGAGAGGAGGAAGGACTTGAGCTGGAGCCAGGGGTCGAAGGTGTCGAGGTTGATGCCGAGATCGAGGGCGCGGAGTTTGGTGGCGAAGATGTTTACGAGGTCGCGGGTGGGCTGTGAGGGGCTGTGCGGGTGCGGGGAGCCAGGGTTGGGGGGCGCTGGGGAGGCGGGCTTGAAAAGGCCGAAGAGGGCGGTGGTTGGGTTCTGGGACTTCTTGAGGCGGATCAGCGACTGCTGGTTCTTGGTGATGGTCTCTATCGTGGTCGTGTAGCGCCGGAAGGTCTCGGCGAGGAGGCGTTCGACCCAGTCGCGCTGCAGGTCGGTGGGAAGCCGCGTCGCCGCGACGAGGCGGAGGTACGCGTCGAGCGGCGCGAACATCTGATCCACCACCTGCACGGCCGCCCCGGCCCCCGCACCCCCGCCTCGGTACGCAGCCGTGGAGAAGGACCGCAGGAGCCGCAAAGGCCCCACCATCCGCGGAAGAACAACGCTGAACACCCCCCGCCCCACCCCGGACACCAGCCCATGCACAAATCCGAACGACTCCTCCGCCAAAACCTTGCCCAGCGCAACCCGCAGATCTCGCAACCCCCCCTCCGATCCGTCTTCCCCTGCGACCGTGGGAGCGGAAATACGCGCCAGAATCACCTGATCCAGCATCTCGTCCATCCTCTGCTCGAGATACAGACAGTCCGAAAGGAGCCTCGTGCTGAGCAGCAATTGCGCATCCTCCTGTTCCTGCGTTGGCTGGTCGGAAGGAGGGTGTGGTGTCCCCACGCGTGAGATCTCTGCTGACCCCGGGTAGTCCATACTACCACGCGAACCATCTGAGCCCGGTCCGGTATTGCGGAGCCCGTCGAGGACTTTGTTGCTAGCTCCATTACTGCCAGTATGAGTGGATGCGAGGAGACCGTCCGGCATCTGCTCCTCGATCCATGTTTTGTACCGACTAAGGATCTGCAAGGTGACTCTCCATTCTCGGGCCGAGAGCTCATGGATGTGTATGCCGTCCGACCACAGCGTCGATATTGCATTCAGAGTAGATTCGGTCGCTTTCATAAGTCCATACTCGGAGCTGCCGGGTATAACCGAAGCTTGTCCGCTGGCCAGCGTTTCCTCAAGCCCGGTAATGATCTCCCGAAAGCGCATTTGGAAGTAGACCGGCAGTTGCCAGCGCTTCCTGAACGTCAGCCAGTTGGGGTGGTTCTTGATACTTGCGCGCGACCGTTCGCACGGAGCCAGCGACACGAAGCGCTGCAGGAAGAGGTTGGTGTGAACAAAGTTGTGGTAGAACCTGTCTGGCCGACTGACAAAGAAAATCATAGATCCCACTGCATCCAGCAGCCGTGATGAGACTTCGTCCCAGAGTACATTTGCGAATATGTCACATTGCGGAGAGCCCCGTAACTGTCTATCGGTCAAATGCCCTTGCTTCTGACTTTGTACCGACTGAAACGAAACGACCTCGGCAGCGTCGCAAATTTGCCACGAAGTTACTGCTGCGTATCGCAGAATGACATTGTAGAGGCGGACCAGACCATCATCCGTATCATTAGGCAGCAATATGGCCTCGGCATTGGAACAGGATGATTCAAAAAGCTTGCCAACGGCGGCGGGCAATTGCTTTAGGTGACCTCCGCCATTTGCTTGGTCTTCCCCACCATTTTCCAAGGCATGAGAGGTGATGCAGTCGCTAGCCCATTCCTGTATCATGAGGTCACGCACAGCCTCTTCGGTTTCGTTCTTCTGCTTGTGCATACGTTCAAAGTCGGTTGCACTGGCTTCGTACTGGCTGTTTAGGCTGTTCAGGGTGGCAATCACCATTTCAAGCCATGCCCGCTGTTCCTCCAGTCGTGTCTGCCAATACGTTACCTCGGCAGCAGAGCTATCGTCCGTGGGCTCAGCCACTTGCGTCCAGGTATCCAGATCGTTAGACGGCCGCTCATGGATCGTACTTGCTGTTGAGGCGTGTCCTTTCACAAAGCTCGTACGACGCGCAGGGGAAGAGCGCGAGGCAGAAACTTGGATTGGCGAAGCAGGCGAGCGTTCGCTAGCTCTCCCGTGTACTAGCAGAGAAGAGGGTGCTAGCAAGATGCGCAACAGAGTCCTTAGATCTTGGCGTAAGGTAGATTTTACGTGTTCCATGCGCTCGCTGATCCCTGCTGAAAAGCCTGTGAGCCCTTCTTCATCCACTCGACGGCAAAGGAAGCGGAGACGAGAGTATTCGGCAGAGGTCCGAGTCACACGCTGTGGCAGGCCAAGAAGCGAAGAAGACGAAGAGGATGCGCCAGTACGTGCTTGGTCCTTGGAAGTAACAAAGGGGGTACCGAAGCTTCCACGCTCGCGGCCGATGGTCGTGGGTGTGATGCTGTGCATATCTGAGGACAAGCGTCGAACGACCCTGCGGCGCCTTCTGTTCCACTTGGCAGGCTTGGCGCTAGCAGCACCGGCTGTATCTGGCGATCTGGTCTGGAGCTGCGGAGTAAGAGACGAGCTCTCAGAGCCATTTAGGCCTGCAGTAATGGACGAGTATTCGGACGGGTTGCCAGGACCTGTGTTGTCAACCTCGGTGGCGTTGTCGCTTTCGTCCTCATATTCAGAAGACATGGCATAGTCCGACATGTCCTCATCTTCGTCCGACACGAGCGACCCAACGCTTCCACGTCGGCCGGATGCAGCTAAGGAAGGAAGAGACTCGCGCTGATGTTGTGAAGATCTCCTCCTCGTCGAAGTGGGGGAGGTAGATGGGATCAGTAAGAGATCCTCAAGTCGAACTATGGAATCGTGGAGCTGAAGCATTAGTTCAAGCCGTGCTTTGTGGTTGCCGGCTTCTTCCCTCCTCTTCATACAGTCTTGAATATCTTCTTCGATGCTTTTCAGAGTATCCCGTGAAGCAAGAAGAGTGTCTCTGACGGGCGCCATCATGCCGCCGCCCGGTGTCTCTGGCTCGGAGTTGGCAGCATGCCGGCTTCCCCAACCAAGCCTTGCAATGCGATGGGACTCAGACTTGAGGCTGCTACCAAGCGAGACAAAATCTTTGTAGTCCTCATTGATGATGGAAAAGAGCTCCTCTCTGAGTTTTTCGCTGTAGTTGCGAAGGTCGCTGAGGATGTAGTTAAGATCCGAAGCCTTTGTCCGAGATAGCAAGAACTCGTCAACGGAGAATTGAGCCGCATGCAACGGAGATAGCAGTTCGAGGTCGTGAGAAAGGGGAGCTAACGAAGGAAACTCGGTGATGGCGCCTCCACCATCTTGATAATCGATGCCGCTGTCCGGGAGTGGCAGGTCACGCGGCGTGGTCACAGCGCCTGCTGGCAATTCAGCCATGAGTAGGCCAAGCGGTATGATGACCGGAGCCTGACGCGGTCGGACGCGGTGTTGTTTCTGGTTTGTCCGCAAGAAGTGAGGTTGGAGAAGAAGCTCAAACCGATGGCTTGGGCATCGCACATGTCATGTCAAAGCACGCGGGAAATCCAACAATGTTAGATTGTAGAAGGACATGACAGCTTCCGGCTTGTCTGTTTCTCTTCGCCTTTGTGACCACGGAAGGAGGGGTCCGTCAGTCAACCGTCACTGCGTTACAAGACATCATTGTAGGCCGATGTCAAGAATATCCGCTAGCTCGACATAGACTTCCGAGATCAAAAAATAAGTAAATAAAGAGAATAAAAAGGTACTGAAAAAAGAAGCGAAAAGCGTTCAAATAGAGAGAGCAACACCGAGAGTCACAGTTGTGAGTGCCGTGCGTGGCTCAAACACGTGTTAGTTCACGGCACACCCTGCGTGATTCACTGTAATTGCAACATGCAACATGCAAATCATGATTCTCAACGCCTATTTAGGTTTGGCTTTAGCTTCGGCTTCCCCTCTTTTAGCCTCTTCCCAACTTTTCAAGGCATGAGTTCTGTCTGGTTAACGCAGTCGACTCTACTGGCAACATCCGTCGTGCTACTGTCGGCCGTCTTGTCCTTTTCTGTCATGGGTATCTTCGGTGGAAAGAAATGGAGAGCCGCAGGCAAACATGTGCTCGTCACCGGCGGTTCTCAGGGTTTGGGACTGGCTGTAGCCCAGATCCTGGCAGCCAAAGGTGCCAATGTCACTCTCTGCAGCAGGACAGAAAGCAAGCTGCGCGACGCAACCGCCACAGTGCAGGTGAGTAGCCAGCGGGTGTTATGCACGTGGTACCATGTCGTAGTTTATTGACTCAACTGGCACGGGTGCTTCACCACCTTGATTATCTCGCTAGGCAAGGGCTGCCTCACCGGACCAGAAGATCAGTTATATAGCAGCAGATGTCTCCACGTTTGCCGGCGCCAAATTTGCCATTGACTCATGCCACGTCGTTCCGGACACCGTGTTCTGCTGCGCTGGTGGGGCGAAGCCTGGCTTTTTCCTCGAGCAGACAGAGCAGGACTTCGAAGCCGGCTTGAAGACCGACTACTGGACTTGCCTAAGCGCCGCACATGTATGTTCGCCCCTTTCCTCGACTGCTGTTGCAGCTGGCCTGCTGGCCGGGTGGACTGATTCTCCACCTCGTGTTGCTCTATCTCCAGGCAGCGGCCAATGCCATGGCACGCAGCGGTCTCAAAGACGGCAAGATTGTGATGGTCAGCTCCGTGGTCGGATTTATGGGGCTGGTCGGCTATTCCCAATACACACCCATGAAGCACGCCATTCGAGGTTAGTATTCACGGCCGATGTAGGCCTGGCTAGCGGGCTGAAGCTGACATCCTCCTTCCATTGCCGCTGAAAATAGGTCTAGCTGAATCGCTCCGGTCCGAGCTTATTCTCTACGGCATCACTGTTCATGCTTACTTCCCAGCAACCATCCTCAGCCCTGGCTTTGAAAAGGAAAACGAAACCAAACCTCAAATCACCCTCGATATCGAAGGCACGGACGAAGGTCAAACTCCAGAGCAATGCGCCAAGAAGCTTATCAAGGGTGAGTTTGGATCGAAGCGGGATAAGCTCAGCCGGGTTGTCGGCCGGTAAGTTGACTTTTTGCTGCATTGCTGTCTGTGATACAGGCGTCGAGGCGGACCACTTCTTCATCACTTCCGACTTCAACGCGGAGCTCTTCCGTGTTGCTGCACTCGGCGTGGCGCCCACAAACCGAGGTGTGGTCGATCGATTGCTCACCATCGTCTCCTGGATCGCCTTGCCAGTCTGGCGCTCCCTCGTCGCTGATAGGGCCATCCGAAAACATAGGACGCAGCATCTCAAGAGCCTCGGTCTTCCAGCGCAGTAGTGCGTCGAGGCCTAGACATGATTCCACCGAGACACGATGCGAGCTCACAATAAACCCTCTGGGCAAAGCAAGGAGATGGAAAATAGTACATACATGCCGAAAAAGCGGGAAATAAAGCTAGTATGCCTTACAAAGAGATGGGTGCGGTGTTGTGGGTGTGCCTGCATGCTGAGGGCCAAAAGATGGTGCAGTTAGTTGTCATCCGTCTTGACCTTCTTGCCGATCGAAGGAGGTCCGCTCTCTTCCTTATCGTTGTCAGATCGCTTGCGCTTGTCCCCTCGGTCAAAGCCTCCGCGACCGCCTCCTCGGCCAAACTTGCCACCACGAGCGCCACGGCCACCGCGACCGCCTCGACCTCCGCGACTGTAGCTGCCGTTGCCTCGACCACCCCGAGCGGCGTCCTGCTCTCGCCTGTCGAGCATAAACGAGGCTCGGAAGTTGGCCCTTTCCAGATAAAAGTTCTTGGCGGTGGCCTCGTCCACGCGCGAGAACTGCACCACCTTGTCGCCCACCGTGATGTTCTTGCTCTTGATCTCCTCCAGCTTTTCATCCGACAACGTCTCCTTGAAGCCCACAGCTCCCTCGACCGCGCCCGTCGGAAACTCGACAAACGACGTAGGGTGGACGGTGAGTAGGGTATCTTTGAGGTCCTTCCAGCTTCCCCCTTCCCCAGCACCGGTAAATTTGAGCACCGAGTTGGCGGGGAATTCCACGAGCTCTGGGTCGACCGTGCCATCTGGTCGAGTAGTGAGCTGCTTGCCGTTGTACTCAAACTCCAATGGATCAGAGCGCTTCGGCTTGTCGTCATCCTTGCTAGCTCGGTCGTTTCCACGCGGCCCTTCCTTCTTGTTCATCTCCTTGAAAGCGTTGAACTTCTTATTCACAGGCCCATCACCTCCACGGTGAATCTTGTTGCTGGGGTCAATACCCTTCTCCTTCATCTTCATCTTGACGTACGCGTCCTTGCTCATGACAACCAGCTCCTTGTCTTCGAACGTGATACCCTTTCCACCATCCTGCTCGGGCTCCTTTGCGGCTGCCTTCTGTAAAAAGGTGTTTCGGTCCTCAATCTCGGCGAACTCGACGAATACGGAGCCTTTGAAAGGCTTGGGCTTGGTTGCCGCCTCCATGTCTCGTCGCATTCGCACACTGTTGACCTTTCCAAACGTGCCAAAGAAGTTTTCGAGATCCTTCTGCAGGCTCTCATGCTCGTCACCGAAACCCTTGGCGTAAACCGAACGTTCGAAGGCGTCCTTGACAGGAACCAACTCCTTCTTCCTTCGGACACTAACGTTGTCCTCGCTAACATCAAGGAGGTCCTTCGAGCCTTTGAGAGCTTCGGCGATACCGTCCAGGCCGATCTGCTCCTTGATAGGCCGCATACGCTTGAAAGAAGCGATGGTGGCGATGGGAACCCATCCTTCCGGGTCTTTCCTGGTCAGGGTGAACAGGAACTTGTCGAAGGGCAGGTTAGAGTCGTGGAAGTAGAACTCCACCTGTCGGAGGGCCTCGGCCTTGGCCTCATCCACGGTGAGGTTCGATGTGTCGACCTCAACGTTGACAGGAGCAGCCTGCTCCTGCGTGATCCCGCCTTCTGCGTTGGTGTTCTCTGCCGACATTCTGGACGACAGTAAAGATCTCTGTAAGGTGAGAAAGCTGCTACCGGAGGTGGTCAACGGGTAAGGAGATGATGGGAACTGGCATTCGAGGCGCAATGCAGCACTCTATGCCCATCCAGATTTTTTTGGTGACAGGTCGAAGCTGAGAGGCTTTGGGAAGAATTTAATACACTTCTGCTGCACAGTGAATTTTTGACTTTGGCCTCTTACTCAGTCGTACGGAAAAGGGAACCGCACCAACCTGATGTGTTAAAGCGAACAAGCTTTGATCTGAGGATCGGGCGCTGGTAGGTTCTGTGGCGTTGGTTGCGGCCCGTGGCTTGACGTATGCATGGATGAGGGGGCCTAAGCGCCAAAATTTGGCTTTCAGGTAGGCCTTGGCCATCTTCCCCGCCTTGTCGGTTCCCCTCAGCGTCGCTTACGTTTGAGCCCAATCAACATGCTCTGAGCCAACGGCCAAGTGGTTTCGCAGCTTCTAGGTTGACGACAGTTTCATTTCCAAACAACAGAAGCGTTTGCGCACACCTCCCACGACCCCACACCTCCTATCGCATTATGAGTCCGTTGCAAGATACCCTACGATCATGGCTGAAGTCCAATGCTGCTCAGACGGTCAAAAGCATGCTCGAATCCGCCCTGTTTCGCCCCGCCGAACCGCAGCCAACGAGCATGTGGAAGATGATTGTCAACCCACCGATGCCTTACTGGATCACACTATGCATGCAAGGTTGTCGCCTCATTTCGGTGCTCATCCTGCTGCCTATCGTCTTTGTCACCGCCTTGGATTTTGCCGGATACGCCGTGTTCCGCACGTTGGGTGAGTTTCCATCGGCTCGAAAGCGTGGATCGCGGGCGGGCGCTGATGTATGCCGGACTTTGCCTCCTTCTGCATGATCCCGAAACTCGCTCGTGGGCTATGTGGTAAAGGGCTTCATCGACGGCGCGTTCGTATCCAGCGTCAATCGCAAGCAGGCGTTAAGGTCGCTGTGCGTTCTAGCTCTGTGCGTCGGAAATTACGTGTGTATCAGACCGATCGACACAGGCCCACGGATCGAAGTAACCACCCGAGCATAGTCAAAGCGCCCCTCCTATCGCCAGGCACGTACGATGCAGAGACGCTGCTCAGACAACGTGCAAGGAGTCTCAGCATTGCTTCGCTGGAGGAGCAGGAAGCCTGGATTGCCAGTGGCGGCGAGCAGGCGCGGCTGAGGACTCACACCGGCGGTACTGCTACGACGGACGCGAGCACTGCATCGGCCGATAGCGACGTCCAGTCGCTTACAGACAGTGAGCTGCCTCGCGACTACTTTGGCAGAGCACCACGGGTGGGTGTTGACGGAGCGCTGGGCCTCGCCGATACGGATGTGGAAAGTGGCACCGAGAGTGGCCTGGACAGTCCGGAACAGCGCTTCTCGCAGCTCAAGGGTGCGTCGACCGGCTCCAGCCATGGCCGGCGCCGCGGGCTGTCCGGCGGCCTCAACTTCACGCCCGTCAGCGTCGACAAGTCGAGCCCCTCTGGCGCGGCTGTGCTCTCGGCGCCCACACTGCCATCTCCCGGCACCAGCGTAGCCAGCCCCGGCTCGAGCAGCCCCCCGTCCAAGCCATCAACCAGCCTGGGCGCCGACGACACAAGCTCCACAATGAGCTCCTCCTGGATCGGCGTCGAAGCGCCAGTGCCACCCCTACCTGCCGCCACCCGCCCCCAACCTTCTTCCATCTCCGCAACCGCCCCCGCTATCTGAAGTCCTGTCTACCTCTCTCCCGCTCCCCTCCGCTGTATTTTTCTTCACATGCCCCATGAGAATCCATCGTGGTCAGAGTTAGTCCATTCAAAAAAATCCCGATCAGACGTAGGGCAGAATGACACACTCGCGCCTGAACCACTTGATATCACATCAGTCTGCCATGTAGCGCGTTTGTGCCTTAACGATACGTAACAATGATCCGCGAAAGGAGCCACAGGAATATGGCTTAATTTGCAAACATGGATAAAGGTAAGATTACAGATGGAGATGCCACTAGAGCTCGCCGCAGTTGGCAATGGTGATGGTGGATCGGGGCTTGCCGGAACCAGTACCCTCACCCTCGATGGTCTTGACAATGTCCATGCCATCGACGACCTCGCCGAAAACGACGTGCTTGCCATCCAGCCACGAGGTGACAACGGTGGTGATGAAGAACTGGGAGCCGTTGGTGTTGGGGCCGGCGTTGGCCATGGAGAGAAGACCAGGCTTGGTGTGCTTGAGCTTGAAGTTCTCGTCAGCGAACTTGGCGCCGTAAATGGACTTGCCACCGGTGCCGTTGCCAGCGGTGAAGTCACCACCCTGAAGCATGAAGTCGGGGATGACTCGGTGGAAGGAAGAACCCTTGTAGCCAAAGCCGGGAGCACCGGTGCAGAGCTCTCGGAAGTTCTTAGCAGTCTTGGGAACTACGTCATCGTAGAGCTTGAACGTGATTCGGCCCAGAGGGCTGCCGTTCTTGGTGATGTCAAAGAATACGTTGGACATGATTCTAGCGGAAGAAGCGAATCGCCGAGCAAAAGAAGGTTGCATCGTAATCGAAAAATAGGAAGGGAACACTGTGTGTGAGTGAGCGGGTCTGAGAAGATATGAATGGCGCCCAACATCCGACCTCCGGCGCCGCAGAAGAGCAGAGGCGCTGTGGACAGCCGCAGGCCACTTGCCTTAGCGCCGAACCACTAGGTCCGATCGCTGGGCTAAGTGATGCGGCAACTACGGACATCGACATCTACCTAACAGAAGGTAGACGTTGAGATATGAAACGCACAGGATGTTGACAATGTGACGTGAAAGGCACAGAAGGTTGACGGTGGGACATGAAATGCACCGAATGCACGGAGTGCTGACGTCGGGATATGAATTGCACACAACTACTTACGATATCTGATATGTGATCCTGAGAGGGTGTCTGAAAGTTGAGAAGAACTAAGGCGACCGACGCGTTATATACTCTTCCAATAGCTGGTCCGGGCGTCAGTTGCTCCACAGACAAAGTACAAGGCGGAAGGCGGAAGAAGGTTGCAAAAAAAAGGGGTGGCCTGTGTTGTATTCTTCCCCGTAGCAGCTACGTGGACCCATATACAGAGGTAGAAGTTCTTATTAATCAGACTACACGTTTTCTTTCAAAGTATGTACGCTCTTACCGTCCGTTATTTTCGACTCGAGTTGCTAGTAGATTAAAATGCCGTACATAATCACATCAGTAAGAGTTAGCTTGTCGCAGGGATGTTTGCTTCCAAGTTGACTTGAGCGGCCTAGCCCTGCTTCACATCTGCGCGACCTTGTCTGTCGCTGGCCATACCGTCAGCACACTCGAGATCTAATTTACTGCCGGGCTTACAGCTGCAGACCTGCGAAGGGGATATGATAGCCTTTCACATCAGAGGGACCTGGTTGTGGTACAGGATGCACGTCCAGTGACCGAAGGCACCGCCACACCGCCATGTTTTACTCTGCTCAAACTCATGACTGTGCTAGAAGGCAACAAGTCAGAGAGATCTTCCTTTTATGCACGAGCCAAGCGGCGATCAACGTCATTGTCGATCACAGGTGAAGGATCCTCATCGGGAGATATATCTCCCGATGAATTGATGGCCTGCAGGTTTCAGTCTAACATTCAGTTTTCTGTGGCTGTTACGATCTTAGCTTGGACCCTGTCTATGCCCTTTGACTCGTTGACAGCACGGCCCACCTCACTTCATCGTTCAGATGAGTCTCGGGAAGCATCAAGCGCATGGGCTCTTGTACTAGATAGCTTCTATTGCGTTACAAGCACGACGAGTCGGAACGTCCCCTCGAAGAAAACCTTAGCGTTCAGCAACATGCTTTTGAGCTGATACTGGATATTCTTCTACTAGCGGAGCGCCTACATCTCAGGGAAAGACCAACGCTTCGTCCGTTTGGGGCACAATCCTGGCAGCGCTGCCCCCCGAAAGAGGGATGCCTTCTACCCTGCAGAAAACCACCTCAGCCGCGTTCCCGCACGCGAGGGTCCACGCCGCCGAGTGCCACTCGCTGACGCAGACAAGCACTTTCCCCCAACGCACTACGCTCAGTCAGCGCTTCAGAAGGGCTATACAGTCTGGCGATTTGGAGCTCGCCCAGAGAATAGCAGGCAAGGCTTTCGAGCTCCAGCTACACAGGCGGCCATCTGCATACAAGGCACTCGAGCCTCAGAGCATCTCGAGTCCACACCCGCCCAAAGCGGCATTGCGCGCCGCTTTGGCGCAGCGACCATCATCTACCCACCCCTTCGACGTACGCAACGTGGAGTACATGCCTGAAGTGCTCAGGCCTTCCAAAAACCATCACCGTAAATATTCGCTCGGCATCCCCCTTGATATACAAGCCGAGGCTGATACATCTACAGAAACCAGTCTGATCCTGGCAATCAAATGCAATGCCGACATTGAGATGATACGTTGGTTGATCGAAATGGGCCACGAACAGAAAGGGCCCAGCCTGGACGCCGATGGCAATACCATCTTGCATCTTGCAGCTCTTTACGACCGCTCCGACATTATCTACGCCTACTCGACATACAACGCCAATCAAGTGGCCTCTACGTTATCAGACTTTATTGATGCGGAGACACTTTACGAGCGGCGTACGGCATTGCATTTAGCGTGCATCACGGGCTTCCACGATGTTACCCGCCAGCTCGTCGATTTAGGTGCCGACTTGGATCTTCAGGATAAGGCTGGTAACACCGCCTTACACTTCGCCTCGGCGTGGGGTCACTTATCGCTGGTGCAGCTTTTGATAGAAAGAGGTTGCTCCTTTGCTGTGCAGAACGCTGAAGGATCCATCGCTGCTGACTATGCCTTCTCGCACAATGTCAAGTCCGCGCTAGAAGCCTTCGGACGTGCTCGTTTCGAAGCGAGAAAGAAAACGCGACGTGTGCCCCTGTCTCATGCTGGAAGCAGTACCAGCGGTCCCAGTGGTCATGGTGGCACTCATGCCAACGCCATCGATGAGAGCCAGAACGACAAGGCCGCGAGGACGAGGCCTTTTCCGTCGTTTCTTACCCGCAATGGTTCTATCAGCGGCACCTTAAAGTCCTCCAACAACACCCCCGTTCGAGCGTTGTTCGAAACCGCCGATGCCGAACAGGATTCCGATCTGTACGACGATTGGGATCCCGAGAAGACATTTGCTCAACCGGGACAGGACCTCTTTCCAGGCTCGCGGGGTATCGTGGCGTCTCCCCATTCGCAACCCCCAACCAGTCCATCTACCAATGCGACACACTCACGCCCCTCTGTCGATCTGTACAGCGAGCTGCTTGGCCAGTCTCCATCATCCACGGCAGGGACAGGGCCACCGCAGACCCACATCGGCGGACTTACCTCGCCAGTCGGTCGTGATGGTCTGCTGGCGCCTAAAGCTCGTACACCGGCGCAAACATCGCCGATTTCTCTGCCCAGTGCCGTTCGTCCACCGGACGAAGTGGAAATGGGCACAGCCTCCTATCGCGGACTGTTTCCACATAGCCAATCAGAGATAGCAGCGCATCGGCAGCTCTCATCAGGCTCGGGGCTTCTGCGACGCACTCCGAGTCCTGGCTTCTTCTCTCCTGGCGCGCCAAGTAGCCAGCAGCATGAAGGTGGTGTTGCCGGCGCGCACGGGCTTGGGCCAGTGGCAGACAGAGTGCGCCTGCAAGACGCCGCCGCCATGTCGCTCTTCCGCAGCGCCACGCCGCAGTCCAACCATGTTCCGGGACGAATTGATACGCCACCTCTCCCGCCGCCAAAGCGGACTGACAGTCCACACAGTGTGTCTGGGCTTATTGCAAGAACAGCCCGATCACCACGCTCCGACACGGCTCCGCTGCTGGCGATGGCAGCCTCCCAAAGTCCGAACACGCACTTCTCTGCCAACACGGACATAGAGCATCCCGCACCCGCCACGCCTACACGCGTACAGGTCGGTGCAAGTACCGGCTCTCCTTCTCCCTTGAACCATCACCACCCTGATGAGAGAAACGAAGAGGCGGGCAGCGACGGTCAACACCAAAGCTAGTCAAGCGGGAAGAAAATCGTTTCCGACTTGTGCGCCGCTTGGGATTGATCCTGTATTCTACTCACGAATCTTTATCAACATCGTGGACCAAACCCACCGAGGCTTTCGATAGTGAATGCCGTTAAGTGCAAAAGCGGTTATCGCTCCGCGGTCTGGGGACAATCTAGCTTTCGTGCTAACAGAATCGGCATATGTTACGGGCGGAAGGAGAGGCCTGGTCGGCCGCCGATGAGGAGAGATCCGGCAGGGCAAAGCGGCGGCAAAGCGGAGGCATACAAGAAACGCGGCTATCTGACCGGAGCCAGGTAAATAGCTCAGATACGCATACGCGCCGGGCCAAAGTTCGGGCCTTTTTGGTCGACTCTGCACTGCGAGCGGAAGGGTGCACATGCACGCGCCTTCGATTTCGTTGTCTGACAGCCTTGCGGTCTTTGTCACCCCTGCGCTTCAGCATCCGTGATAGGCTGGGCCTTTCGCCGGATTACTTATATCGGGCCATAGAAGGGGCCATAGACGGGGCCATTCCCTGGGCCTTTACTCCTGCCACCCGCGCGTCCGAGCTCGAGGCTATGCTTTGCCCGCCAATCTACGTACACGATCAGCTGCAACAGCCAGTCAGGTGCAGGCTCTTGATCAGTCGCGCTAACTCAGACCGCGGCGACCATGCATCGGGCCATTGCTCGCTCCTCGTCCAGGAGGCTGTTTGAGCCTCTAAGGCTTGATGCAACGTCGGTCCTGATGGGGCGCGGGACAAGATCGGCCAAGCCAGGGCTCGTGAGAGAGATTGGCTCATCGCGTGTGTTCACCGCCTGCCTCGCTCGGTCATGCCCCGCATGTGTTCGCCTGCTGTGTTCTTCGCGCCTTGCTTGCTTGCCGCCCCTTAAGCTCCACCTTCCTGGCACTGCTGCTTCCCACGCTCCCACATCGTCGCAGACATTCGCAATATCTGTACAATTACCCACCCAGATCACACCTTCATCTTGCCAGCAGCACAGCACCTCTATCTCTCCACCACTTGTCCCTACCTGAGTGATCAATATGCTTCCCGTAGTAAGGAGCCGAACATTCAAACAGGCCGCTTCGCGCCTCACTAGTCCGATTGTCGGAGCTGGAGCACGCCGGAGCCTTGCACAAGTTTCTGATGCCGCTTCCACTCCGGGTGCTGCGCCTGGCAGCATCGATGTCGAGCCTTACCTGCTGGAGGAGCTGCCTGCGGTCAAGGCTAACGACAAGGACGCAATCTCCAAGCTGCCACCTTTCGTCATTTCGCGAGAACGGGGTTTCCTTCCGCGAGAGGACCCCCTCGCCCACCTTCCGCCTGCTTTCTCTAACCTCTCCTCGCTCCTGGACCGGATGACGATCCATCAGCCCGCAGATGCCAACGGCGAGCGAGCTACGGGCCTGCTCGGAACCGGGGATTTCGGCGCTGCGGTCCTGGACGAGCTCAAGCCCGACGGGAAGGAGGCTAAGGCCGTCGATGCTGCCATCGAGTCCGGAAACTCCCACCTGCTCGCCGCTCTCTTCCGCGACTACTGCTTCGCAACGTCCGCCTACCTCCTCGAGCCCGTGGATCGCGCCTTCCGTGAGACCGGCTTCTATGCGCAGGGCAGGAATGTCCTGCCGCAACAGCTTGCCGTCCCCCTCAAGAAGCTGGCGGACAAGCTTGGCCACTTCCCCTACATGGAATACGCCTCATCGTACGCCCTCGTCAACTATCTCTGCAAGGACCCCGACTTCAAGGGCAACGCGGGCAAGTATTCATTCGACAACATGGAACTGATCCGATCCTTCGAAGATGCTTCTGGCTCGGAGAGGGGCTTCATCCTCGTCCACGTGGAGATGGTCAGCTACACCGGCAAGCTGGTCTCCGCCACCGAGGATGCACTACGTGCGTGCAACAACAAAGACGTTGCTGCGTTCGAGGACGCCTTCGAAAGACTACTGATCACCTACCGCAAGATCAACGAGTCCATGGAGACAATGTGGGGCCGTTCTCTGCCTTCCGACTACCTGAAGTACCGCAGTTTCATCTTTGGGACGGGCCCCAAGAAGATGAACGCGATGTTCCCGGAGGGTGTCCTGTACGAAGGTGTGTCCGAACAGCCCCAGTTCTACCGGGGCGAGTCCGGCGCAAACGACTCGATTGTGCCGACGGGCGACAACCTGCTGGAGATCACGGCGCACATGCCGAACAACGACCTGACCAAGGTGCTGCGCGACTTCCGGTCGTACCGGCCCAAGAACCAGCGGGAGTTCTTGCAGCAGCTCGAGGCACGCGCGACGCTGGCGGGCACGCGTGGCTTTGCGATGAGCGCGAGCGCGCGCACCAAGGCGCTCTACATCCTGCTCGTCGATCAGATCCGCGAATTCCGCAACCGCCACTGGATGTTCACCAAGTCGTACATCATCCAGCGCACCGACTACGACATCGCGACCGGCGGCAGCCCCATCCTCCAGTACCTTCCCAACAACCTCAGCGTCGTTCTAAAAGTGCTCGAGGAAAGCTACAACGAGTTCACCGGCGACGACGTCAACACGCTTGGCGCCGGCGTCGAGGCCCGCTCGGCCAACCACAAAATCTCTAGCGTCGAGCTGCTGGAGAACGTCCACGCCGCCGGCAAGCGTGCTGGCGCCCAACGCAGACTGCTCGAACGCGAAGTGGCCGAGCTGATCGCTGAGAAGGAGAAGAGAGTCCAGGCATTTGGCGGCGATGCCGAGAAGGGTAGAGGCATGCTTGGCGAAACAAAGAGCATGAAGCGCGGCGCCGTTGGCTGCGACGGCGTCGGCTGATCTGCCCAGGGCCCCCCTTTGCGCATTCTTCGCTCGTCGGATGGCCAATCGTTGCGGCCTCACACAGACCGCCGCACAGAGAGGCTGTTTGCCCCGGCCCCCCGTCAACTGTTGCCCTTTCCCGTTGTTCTTTCACCTTTTAGTGCCGCTGATTTAGCTTGAGCCCTCAACGGCGTTGTACCCTGACCGAATTGGGCTGCTCAACCAGCCATTCTCCTGTATCTTCTTGCTCCTAAGCCGCAAATCTGCCAAAGTTCCGGACTTGCCATCGCTTTGCCCTTATGTTCCTTTCATACTTACACCGCGAAAAGAAGCACGTGAATTTGTCATTGTTTCATGCGTCGCTTCAGGGCACCTGTCTGTGAACGGGATTGCAAGGGCGAGCATCCGGCGAGCACACACTCGAGTCACAACTGCCGGCTGACGAACGGTTGCGTTCCACCACGCCTGAAGGCGGCGGGGGTGGCGGTGGCTCCGTTACATCAGAAGACCTTAAAAAAGAAGAGTCCTACGGGGATCGAACCCGCGACCTGCAGAAATCCCGAAGGAAAGGCAACCCCAACTTGGTAGTCGAAGTCTGCCGCTCTACCGCTGAGCTAAAGACCCCGGATGAAAGATACAGTATTGTATTGATTATATATCTGCACTTTTTTGAAAACGTGTATTTGCCGAGTAACAATCGATTCATCGACCGGCGAATTTACTAGTGCGACCCAAGATTCGATGCTGCGGTATATCCTCACATAATAGCCTTGGTAAGTGTGACCTTGCTGCGGTCTCGGAGTAGCTACCTTTGTTGTTGGGACCTACTTTGTACACCGTGGCTTTGGAGGTGTACTGGTAGGAGAGCATTGCGCGAAGCGAGCGGGACGGATACTGTCGGAGGAGCCTCCTCTGAAGCCAGCGGGGAATTCCAGATGATGATGTGCGTGTCACCCTACGTTGGGTCTCTCTCTCGTTAACCAACTTCTTGTGCTAGTACAAGCATCGAAAGTGGCCAGAATCTCCACCAATTCTCACATTCGGCGCACGCAGGACCTGGGGAAGTTGTACTGAATAGCTGCGGCAAGGGTGAACATTGGCTGTGGTTACGTCTGACGAGCTGCACTTTCGATGGCATCGTGAAGCGGGATGGGTTGGTTTTGTGTCGATAAAATCGCCCTGTGCGGCGCTCACGCTCTCCTAAGCCAAGCTACAGGCCCTCAGGGCTGCAGAGCGCTGGCAGCAGTGCCCCCTAAGGCTGAACGGTACGCTCGCTTGCATCCGAAGCTACATCACTGCTATCGAGCAGTAGACTACCGGCGCCGAACCCAAGCCCGTGCGGCCTAGGCTGCACTGGTCGGCCGAAATAGTCGCAGTGCACTTCATCCCTGCGGCGTGACGGACTAAGCGGGTTGTTTTGGTGTTGCTCTTGGTCCTCTTTCGGCGCCATCCTTCGATACTGTTCGTGGCGGTATCCAGGCTCCGACCAGTATTGGTGTAGAATTGGCGGCCTTAGCATAACCTGCGCCGCTTTCGACTCACTATGGCTGGTAGCGAATGTCGATGCAGCAGTGTAAGCAGTTCGCGGATCTGAGGAGCATTCGTCGGAATGGATATCCTCGGCGGGAGGCAGATGACCTTGGAGGGGCGTGCTAGATGTTTCCCCAGACGCATTGGCAAACGTCTGGCGATGCGCTTCCAAGGCTGGCAGAGATTGCATGAGAGCTATGTCGCGGTCGCTATCTTCCTTCGAAGCATGCGCGTACTGGGGCATGTTGCTGCCTGATAGTTCCTGCTGCAACCATGAGCTGTTATCGGCCTCGAACGGACCGAGCGCTGCCCGGGGAGAATTACTCGGCATATTCGGCTGTGGATTCCGAAGATTTCTGTTTCTCAAGCTTGGGTAGCCTGTATGGGCAGGGAGTCTTTGCATCAAGACGCTTCCGTATGGGGAGTGATCCTTACGGAGATGAAAATTGTCTCGGCTGTGCAAGGGGCTAGATAGCTTCTCCTTACGCTCGATCCTAGAGAAGGTACACAGGCGACCCTGCTTTGTGCAACGATGGCAAGGCTGTTGACCAGTGCACTGAGAAGGCGCATAACAGAGACGAAGCAACGGCAATGTCATTTCAGTTACTCGCTCGATCAACTCCGGCAAACGGCTCTAGGACCTACCTTGGCTTTCCTCTGGCGACAATGCTCGCAAGCATGTGTGACTCTGACGCCTTTGGTGTCAAGCATTTGGCGAAAATGCTGCTCAGCGAGGTTCTGGGCCTCTTCATGGTCAATCCGGCTCTGCTCTTCGAGTACTTCAGCCTGGGCCTGAATCTCCTCCAAATCGATATTGGCCTGAGTGTGTTCCGTGCTCGCACGCTCGTCAGAAGCAACAGCAAGCCAACTGCCATTGCTGATGTCGTCCATCTCGGTGCTAGAGGTCGGCGTCATCCACGTATTATCCCGTGGCGATCGGCTACCGTGTGTCCAGGTAGATGTAGTCTGGCTGAAAGCGGGTGAGGTCGGACGTACACTACCATCTTCGACCGTGCGCCCAAAACCAGTTTCAGCGTAGTCGAGCATCGAGTTTCTTATTTGCATCGACATGGTACGGAAGAGTGCACTCTCTCAAAACCTTCCGGATGTTCAAAGCTAGAAAGCCCAGAATGGGAAGGTCGCGAAGAGGCAAGACCAAGTCGCTGTAGGAAGACAGAATCGTGAAAGATTTGCTCGCCCTTTCTGACCTTCAGAGCCGAATAGGATTTGGTACACGAGGTAAAGAGCAAGCAGCGGGTAAAACCAGGGGACTGCTCTAATATATTGGTGAGTATGAATCGGTCCAGAACGGGTTCAGGTAGGACGGCCCGAGGCAAGATAATAGAAGGTACCTACAGCGGCAGTGTCGACAATAAGCCCTGGAGAAAAGGCAAGAAGGCAAGTGGGATGCTCACCATGCATTATACTGGTATGGCCGCAGAAGGTCTGGAGGGCCACCCAGGTTTTTAAATATACCAGCAAGTCCATGCGAATCGAGGAGATGAACCAGGGATGCTGATGAGGAGCACAGCCGCTGTCAAGCTGTCGCCATGCATATGTTGCGGGTCCCCAAGAACTGCGAAATGCTATAAGTGTGGGCAACAAGCAGACGTGGACGCGCATGACACAAAAAATTCGAGTGCATCTTGCACAGAAGTCTTCTTCGCGATCTGTTGAGCTGCAGAGGCTGCGTAATGTAAGTACCTTCGCTCCAGCACCAGCCATAACGACTATCAGAGTGAGCCAGAATCGCAATCGGCGGAGTCTAGACAAAATTTCATCGTGTTGGGATTGTGTGGCTGATTGGCAGGGTGGAGATGAAGTCTCTCCTCCTTTCACCTTTTTCTGATGGACGGTGTGCTGCGCGCCGTGGGCGCCCCCTCACGCTTACATTCTCTACGACTCACTGGCAAGTGGAACTCAGCCACCGCAGTGCTCTTTCATTGTGGCACACACTATACAATCTGTCTTGGCATCACTCAGGAAACTTTGAAATGTGGCGACATCAGATGTGCCGAAGCTTACTTGACAGCCTCCCGGTCAGAGCCTCAAGATATTGTGATGGTAGCGCCACTGTCGTTTGAAAGGCTTCCCTTTCTTATGGCAGCATAATGATCGAGGGAAGTTGTAAGCACGGCGGGCCGGGGGGGGAGGCAAAGCAAGGTGATCTTTCGCAACAGTGTATGCCCGCTTGTGATCTCATGACCCACATTGTAAAGAGCCAACAAGGCAGCGATGCGACTGAGGGAAAGAGCCGCTTCATAACACGTTTCCGCAGGTCTGCAGTTGCCCGGGGCAGAGCGACCCACAAATTAAAAGTTCCCGACTTCTGTCCTCGCCGGTTGCCTCATTCGTGACACAAGCGCACCTTCCCGGCCAACAGTAGAGTCTCTCATCAGATCTGCTTTGTCAGGCCAGATCCAGTGTCGTCATATAGAAGAGTGCAGATCAGGCTCTGTAAGAAACCATACACATGAACAGCTACGGCCAATGCCGGGTCCATTGTCGCCCTCGAGACTGGCAAGTGTTTCTCGCTGTTCCCGCTCCGCCGAGTCTTTATGATGCGCAACCGCCTGGACTTGGCACTGGCCCTTCCGCATCGGGAAGAGAGGAAGGCAGACTTGTAGATTCTGCTCACCCAGCTTACCACCGAGATCGGCCGTTCCCATCGAGCACGCACAAACACGTCCCACAGTGTTGTGACTAGACCCAAACAGAATTTCTGGATGACGCCATACGGGCACCACTCCTGCCCCTCTGCCGGTACTTTTTGAAGTGTAAGACGAGTCATGTTGCATGTTCTGGCCAAATGATGCCCACGGTCGTCTTTCGGTGCATACTCGCTCATGCCATGGTGGGAAAAGGAGGTGTGGACAGCAAGATGGTACCCTCGTCAGTCAGTCATCCCGGATGACGGCAGCGAAGCCTGCTCTAACGTTTGCATACGCATCAGCCCACATCCAGGTGATGTTGGTTATTTTTTCCGCCCACGAGCAGCACTTCATATTCATGCTTTCTCAAGGGGCGGCAGACCAGAGTATTGAATCCGTGCTCCATTCCGAGTGCGATGAACACCGAACACACTGTGCAAGCATGAACAATGAGGTATTGCTGTTGATCTGCGCTCATGTTACAATGACCCGTCAGGAAGTCTTGGAGAATCGTCTGCTCCGGAGGTGTTGGAGACCTCCTCGAGTTCGCGGATGAAGCCATTTGATATCTTGACGCCCAGTCCATTTTCGGCGAGTTGACCCAGCTTGCGCTTCCATGCTGTCGGCTCCCCAAATCTGGCAAGCAGATGAAGGTAGGCTTTCTCTACTCTGAGCATCTGCACAGGTAGCCGTCTGTCCTCATCTCCGGTTTCTGAGCGGCGAAGCGAGTAAACCCGATATACCTTCGAGCCCAATTCAGGCCTTGAGATCTGGCATAGCCGATATATTAATTCAGCGACAGCAGTGGGCTCCAAATGGATTGCTTGCTTCACCATGTCGTACGTCTTCGTGCTCGCCTCCAGAGCATCCGGGAGAAGCGGTCCATCGAACCGGATTTGTTCTTGAGAGCTTCGTATGAACAACTGGACCGCCGCCAAAAGAGATTCGTGTGAAGGCGACGATGCACCGTTCGCCTCGCCGGTAAAGGATACCATCAATGAGAGCAGCATCAAGGTCCAAGAGTCGCTATCCGGATCAACATTGAGCTCCTTGAGCTCTTCGAACAGTTTCTTGACGCTATGGCGGCTGGCTTGGGCAGCAAGCGTTGGCGGTCTTGCGCCACTTGCGTTGCCTTCGTCCGTCTGCCAATCGGCTTCCAACTGTATACTAGCCAAGTGGGCCCTCATTGCTGCGTTGTAAGCTTGCCTGACGTGACGCGTGGTGATGTGCGGTCTCTCGGAATCTTCATTTCTGAAATGCGCTGAGTTCAGACGCATCAGGTGATGGGTCAGTCCGAGACGGAAGTCGTCAAACAACTGGAGGATGCTGGTTATTCGCTCTGGAGACCAGGAAGCGTTGCTTTTGCTAGCGCGGTCCAGAGCAACGGTTAGGATCTCCAGACTCGAGCCTAACATCGTTGCATTAGTGGATGTTCCCAATTCACGCCCATGCTTGACAACCTTGATGTCGGAAGCCGCGCTCTGAGTAAGAGCTGTTGCCATCTGGATAGCGTAGCCCGGGAAACCAGCATCGGCAAAAGACGTGACAAAAGCACGAGCAAGGTGCGCAGGCACCGCTATTCTAGCGTCCTGAAGCTCGTGCCAGACACGCTGTGCGACCGTGGTGAGCCCTGTGCGCAAGAGGGCCTGCATGAAGAGAGCCGTCAGACGAGAAGAGAGCACATTGCCGCTAGCTACCCAGTCGAGGTATAGCTGAACGGCAAAGTGCGGTTTCGGTGCGACACGCATGCTCTCTATGAAAAACCAGCCAAAGCTAGATCGATCCGGTGCGCTCAAAGGGTGCAAAGACGCGCGGTAAAGCGAATGGACGTCCTTCTTGCTCGACCAGAGTACACACTCTGGATCCCGCAAGCGTATAAGCTGATAGAGGCGCTTAGAGAAGCTGTAGTCGCGTGTGCGCATGTGCAAGCCCAGTAGAGTTGCATGGGCACGGTAACTGAGCGAGCCGAAAGCTAATTTAGGATCCTTGGACAGAAGCATGGTCGTAAATCGGCGCAGACACATCTGCAATGCTTGCCCGCTGCCCCTATGTTGGTTGCGCTCAGCAATTTGCGGCTTCACGGTCGTCAGACTGTTGCGCTGCGGCCCGAGGTTCACAATGCTGGAGGGAGCGCAAGCTGCAAATGCTTTGATCACAGCTTCATGCATGACCTCGTCTGTGTCTACTGCGGCTTTGACAGCATCGCTGTAGATTTTGATGAGCAGGTAGAGGTCGCTGAGGAGTCCACGGTGCACTTCAAGCGTCTTGCGGGCCTGAGATGCTGTGGCCTTGATTATACGGTGAGCAACTTGGTTCAGCACTACAGTAAAAAGATCGTGGTCGGGGACTTGTGTTGCCTGCTGGACGCCGTCTTTAGTGGCTACAGGGTCTGGAGACGTTGTTGCAGCGTCTATAATGTACAAAGCAGGTTGCAGGACACCCCTTTGTGCCAGTACAAGGG
Organism: Tranzscheliella williamsii; assembly: GCA_023212725.1. Taxonomy (NCBI): domain Eukaryota; kingdom Fungi; phylum Basidiomycota; class Ustilaginomycetes; order Ustilaginales; family Ustilaginaceae; genus Tranzscheliella; species Tranzscheliella williamsii. Next base: position 284,004 of record JALBYF010000007.1, on the reverse strand, counting down.
CGACGCGCTCACCGAAACTTTCCATAATCTGATCTGATAGAGCAGGACCTTCTGCACTTGCTTGCCATGGATGCCACCGCGGCCGTAAGGGCAGACGATCGTCGAGCATGTTCCTGCTGTGCTCAAAGGAGCCTTGTAAGGGTAAGAGCCAAGCCAGGGTGGCGGTATCGAGCGCCTGTAAACAACGGTGCATGGTCGCTTTCGAGGCGCGAACATTGCTGGCCAACGTAAAGCGGAGAGCCTTCAGAAGCTGACCATTTGTCTCAATGGCAGCTGTGTCATCCACAGGTGAGGCCAGCAAATTGGCTCTGAGAGAAGGCTTGACTTCCTCGCGCTCGGCCAAGCCAACGAGTAGGTACTCGAATGGACGAGGATCGAGGTCGATATCTACGGCCGAAGCATGGGCTATGTCTACAAGCCGGCCGGACTGTTCCAATGCCTGATCGAGTGCTCCGACCCTGGCCAATGTACCGACAGCACGCCCGCGAAGGGCTAGATCGATTTGGATCCGATTGGCTTCCTCAGCCGCATCTAGATTACGCAGTAGCTGAGCCATGAGAAGGTGTATTTGAGGACGCTTCTTGTTTTTCTTCATTGAAGCTAGCTGCTCTTCTTCCGCGATCAAAAGGTAAAGCAAGCGCAGCGCAACAGCCGTGGGAATGCGAGTCAGTTCTTCGCCAACTGGGCACATTGGCCTGTCGGAGCTGCCGATAAGGCACACTTGGCGATCGCGGCAGAGCTGCAGGAGCCTATCGCACGTCTGACTGAGCATTTTACAGCCAATGTCGGGATGGGCCGAGGTAGATTTGACAGGCTTTCGACATTGCAGAGTGAGGAGCAGATCGACGACATCTTGAGGCAAGTAGGCCTTGTCCGTACCGAGCTGCAAATACAACGTCCATGCCAGGTCGGCATCTTGAATCTGAAGCGCCTTGGCGAGCCGCTCCTGAGCCTCGTTTTCAGGTAGGAACTGGACGTCAGGCAGCTGAGGGATGTAGCGCTCCGGAAAAGGCGGCCTGGGCTGCGCGTCTGTATGAGAAGAATTGTGTCTCCTTGGGAGAAAGTCAGGGCGAAAGAAGGAAAAGTAAGGGTAGGCGGGATTGGCTAGTCGAGCTGTGGGTACCAGTAATGGCTCTGCAGCACCGCCAAGTCGTGAGCGCTTCGGCAAAGGCACAGTGCCAGTACTGCGCTGGAAGGAAGCCGATGATGCCTGCTTGTTCTTCAACAAGCGCGGTCTGCTGATCTGAGTTGGACTGGGCGCATTGGGTGTGCTGCTGGTGCTTGGGAAGCCCTTCGGAAGACAGCGCGAGCCCGCGCGAAGCATCGAGTCGCTCTCTCTCCACGCTCTACCACCGCCTTTCAAGCTCAGGCCCGTTCAGCACCTTTCCGCATGGGAGGTCGGCGTGCAGGAACGCATCACGAGATTGTTGTGGTGATCGAAGGGTAAGAATGCAAAGGTACCGCACGCCTTGGCACTTTCGCCCAGCCGCGACAAACTGAAGCCTGCTGGACTAATGCTGGACTGAAGCCTGCTGGAACAAGTGCACCCTTTCTTGATACCCCAGATCCAGGTGTCAGAGGCTCGGGTGGGTGGGGCAGAGCAGGTCTTGACTAGACTTGCGTTAAGCGTTGTGGGAGGCTTTCGGTGGTTCAATAAGCCAGCAAGTCGTGTGGCTCTGCCTTGTATGTCGCTCACACCTTTTTTTTGGTGGCCTACGATAATCCTTCTATTCGCGCGAGACAGAGCATATTGTTAGAAGGCCGGACTCCCTTGCCCGATGTCCGAAAGAAAGCCAAAAAAAGCCTAGGTTCAGAACTTCATGCAACCCTTCTGATACGGCTATCGAGTACAGGTGTACCTGGCTCCACGCTTTGGCTTCCGTCTCTTCCACCCATCTCACCTACTAGCTTCGCATTGGCTTCCGCACCGGTGTGGTCGCTCGTCCGGCTACTCCTACCGCTGATGTGGCCCATATCAAAGAGCCATACACTCCATACCGCAGATTAGGCAGGCTGCTCTACGGGGTTCGACATGATGCATGGTCCCAAAGCCGCAGGTATCGAGGCTCTCGACACATCACTACAGCTTCCAAGGATTTTGATTATCGACCACTCTGATTCGTATACCCTGAATTTGCTCTCGCTTCTGCAGCCTCCGCTGAAACAGAACGCCGGATCGACATTCTCACAGCTTGTGTCCAGTAGGGTTGTGGTCCTTCCACATACCCATTCCCTCCTATCCCTGGACGCTTTTTTCACCCATGTTCGGCCTCACATTGATGCTATAATCCTTTCTCCCGGCCCAGGGAGCCCACACCATGCCAAGGATTTCGGTGCAGCTGAAACACTTCTGAAGCATCCAAATCTCGACCTCCCTGTTCTTGGAATCTGCCTCGGTCACCAGGGCATTGCAACAGCTTTTGGCGGTCAGGTCATACGCTCATCAAGTCTCCGCCATGGGCAATTGAGTCAGCTGAAGATGGTTCGTGGCCCATCCAAAGCATTGCACGATAGCGCTCGGTCCATTCTTGACGACATACCCGAAGATACCTACGTCATACGCTACAACAGTCTAGTTGTCGAACCGGAATCGCTTCCAGGATGTCTTCGAGTAACAGCCTGGAGCTATGATGGACCATCTCCAGCGCCTGCTCCTCGTCCTCGCAAGCACAGATCCAAGTTTTTGAGCACGCTACGAGCGATGCCAGAAATCCATCGCTGCGACGTTGACGCTCTTGGTTTGGGACGCACCAGCGTGTCCATGTCAACTAGGCCGTTCTCCACAACTGAGAGTACGATTAGAGACTCGATCCACTCTTCATCTGGTACATCACACCCATCAAGTGTCGAAGCTTCGGAAGATCATGGTGCTACATCCCGTCCAGAGGGTCAGAGGTGCTCCGTTATTATGGCATTGGAGCACAAGACGCTTCCCCTTTACGGCGTCCAGTTTCATCCCGAAAGTATCGAGTCAAGATTGGGGCACAAGATGATGTCGAACTTCCTTGCGCAGGTACGGGCCTTCTGGATTGGACGAGCACAGTCCGAGGAGAACGAGTATATCTCTCAGGATGCGCAGGAGAGGTTACATTGTTGGCGCACCTCTGGGTTACGCCTTCCATGCCATATTGCCGCAGCGGGAGAGCTCTGCCTGGCCGCCTACCGTCAGCAAGGTACGAATACCCTGCAAGAGCCTGGTACCAAGGCTTTCTCGGTCGTATCTCGGCGCTTTGCCGCCCCTGCGTCTTTCACGCCTCAGCACATGCCGGCCATTTTCGATCGCCTTTTCCGGTTCGCAAGTCCAGCTGGAGCCGTCTGGCTTGACAGCGCTCGTGAAAAGGACCCTCACAGTCGATATAGTTACATGGCGCTGCCATCACTGCTTCTTTCGTATCAATGTGGCTCTTCAGATCTACTGTTATCTGCAGGAGCAAACGCGAAGCAAAAATGGGCGCTGGAAGGACTGGCAGGGACGAAGACAACGTTCTGGGCATACATGGACCATTTGCAGTCCGAGCTACAATCTTGCACGCAGGAAAGTGTCTCAGACAGCCCGCTCGATGTCGACGCAGACTGCAACATCTTCAGAGCCGGTTTCACTGGTTATTGGGGCTACGAAATGAAGACCGAAAGCCTGCGGCTCGACACGCTGTCGCGAAAGCAAGACCCGGCCGATTTCGATGCGGAATTCTTTTTCTGCAATCGAGTTCTAGCCTTCGATCATCACCTTCAGGAGTGGACAGCGTTTGCCCTTGTTGACAGAGAGAGCTGCACACCATTTCCAGGCTACTTGAAGAGGCTTGATGGAGCATTACAACAGCTTCGAGGCGATCGTAGCGGGTCCGCCCGGTTTGGTTCCTCACAACGCGAAGCCAAGATGTGGATCGAACTCGTCATGCGCGAAATCGATCTTCTGTGCCTTGACCCGGTGTCCTCCCCGGCCCAGGACAGAGTACCGGCCCTGCACGAGGCACTACCACATTTGCGGCCTCGAATGAATGCGGAGGAATACATGGACCAAATCGAGTTGGCACGGGAGTTGATCGCAGCTGGTGAAAGCTACGAGCTTTGCATGACAAACCAGTTCCAGGGGCGGCTTCCTGTACTGCCACCGAACGCGAAAACCGAGGATCTTGATCATTTCCCTCTCTATTGCAAACTACGTGCGCGTAACCCGGCACCGTACTCGGCTTTTCTGAAGCTACCCACCTTCCTTAGTGAAGACAATGCCAACACCGCTCAACCGGTCAGAGGTAGGGCGATACTGAGCACAAGCCCTGAACGGTTTATGCGCATATCGAAGCACGGTCATGTCGAGATGAAGCCCATCAAGGGCACCCTGGCTCGAGCTGGCTTCGGGCCGGGAGAAGAGTGCATGCGGATGGGTACTGGCTCCGAAGAGGAGGAGGCGCTCAAGACCAGGTGGCGCGAAGCGGAAGATGAGCGCCGGCGGCTCCAACTTTCCGCTGATATGAAAGAGCGGGCGGAGAATTTGATGATAGTGGATCTGATCCGAGCGGATCTCTACTCGTTCTGTCGCTCGGACAGCGTGGATGTGCCTGCGCTCATGAAGGTCGAGTCGTACGAGACCGTCCATCAGCTGGTTACAACGGTGGTGGGCGAGCTTCAGGTGGGCGTTGGCAGCACTGAGGCGATGCGACGCTGCTTTCCGCCCGGAAGCATGACGGGCGCGCCCAAGCGCCGCAGTGTTCAGCTCCTCGAACGGCTCGAGCTCCAGCCGGACGATGCCGAGCGCAACGGCAGCCTCGTCGCGAGCCGCGGGATCTACTCCGGCGCGCTCGGCTGGTTGGGCATCGACGGCGCCGCCGACTTCTCCGTCGTCATCCGCACACTCGTCGCCAACGGCGACCACATCGCCATCGGCGCAGGCGGCGCCATCACCTACCTCTCCAACCCCAAGCAGGAATGGCAGGAAGTGCTCGACAAGGTCAAGGCACTCGCCGACGTCGACCTCTCCCCCGCCCCCTCACCCAAACAGGCGACGCGTTCGTCCGCAGCATGACCCACTCTACACTTGTCCCGCTGCATCAAACCCACCCTGGAGCCTTCGGCTCATGCAACATTGTTCAACATATTGTACCCGCACCTTCGCCTCCATCGCATTTCAACTTTCCGAGTCAAGGGCTGAACCCACACGTCAATTAATTAGCAAATCTGAACAGGAGTGCGCTTCTACCGTCCAGTTCTGGCCTGTGGCCAGGGTCATACTTGCTCCAACCGGTATGAGTTGCTTCCGGCAGGCAACGAATCGGATTGATCGCCGGAAGGGTTCTGCACCGGCTTCGGGATGCGGCGCTACACGCGTGACGGCAGAAGCTTGTTAGACGCGGGCTTGGCAGTGCCGGTTCAACCAAGAGAGGGCGCGTTGGTCTTTCTGGAGCAGTGGGGCGACCTTGGTCTGAACCTCGTCATGGTAGGCGTTCAGCCAGTCCTTGTCGTCCTGCGTCAAGAGCGAGGCATCGACTAGCGAGGTTTGGATGGGACACATGGTGAGATGCTCGAAGGTGAGGTAGCCCTTGCTGCCAAAGTTGTTCGGCGTCTTGGCGGGTGTCACGATGACCAGGTTTTCAATGCGGATGCCCCACTTGCCGTCCTCGTAGTAGCCTGGCTCGTTGGACACGACCATATTCTCCTTCAGACTCGTCTCGTTAAACACTGCCCGTGTGCCAATGCCCTGAGGCCCCTCGTGGACGTTCAGGAAGTGGCCAACACCGTGACCAGTTCCGTGCCGGTAGTCCAGACCATCTTCCCAAAGCGCTCGACGGGCCAAGACATCTAGAAGATATCCCGTCGTACCTTTAGGGAAGACGGCACGATCGATGGCGATGTGGCCTTGAAGGACTCGGGTGAACGCCCTGATCTGCTCAGGGGCCGGCTTGCCAAAGTGCCAGGTTCGGGTCACGTCGGTTGTACCATCCGTAAACTGAGCTCCCGAATCGCAGAGGTAGATTTCGTTGAGATCGATGGCAGGGCAGGTCTTCGGATCTGGACTATAATGGATGATGGCTCCATTAGGTCCTGTGGACGAAATGGTGGTGAAGCTCTCGCCGCGGAAGTGGTCGAGAGTCTGTCGGTATTCGCTCAGTTTGTCGGCGCCTTGCGATTCGGTCACCGTCTTACCGGAGTGGAGCTGCTCTTCCAACCAGGCAAAGTACTGGCACAAAGCCGCGCCATCCCTGATATGGCTTTGACGGAACCCTTCGAGCTCAATTTCATTTTTGATCGACTTCTGGTCGCCAACAATGGATCTGACAATCTCAACCTTCGCAGCACCACCGAGCGCCTCCTGGACGGCCAATGAAGCCCTTTTGCCGATCAAGATCTTGTCACCAGATTTCAGCTCGGCTCCAAATTTGTGCAAGTCGTCGTAGAAGGACTCGTAAGGTCGCAGCGTAACGTCGGATCCGAGATAACTCTTGACGGCTTCGTCGAGCTGGCTCTCGTTGACATACAGGAGCGTCGTGTCGAGAAGCACGAGCGCGAAGGAGAAGAAGACCGGGTTGTATGGTACATCAGTGCCTCGAAGGTTGAACAGCCAGGCCACCTCGTCTAGCATATTGGCTACGAAACCCTTCGCCGATTTTTTCTTGATCTCCTCGCGAAGCTCCTTGATCTTGTCTGAAGCGGATCTACCGGCGATTTCTTCCTTCAGGACGAAGATAGGCTGCGCGGGTCGTGCAGGCCTGTCAGACCAAACCTGATCCACCAAGTTTTCTCTAATGGGAACGAGGGCGGAGCCAATTTTGGCAAGCTCGGCGGTAATTTCTTTGGCATCATCGGCCGAGATCAAGGAAGCGTCCATGCCGATCTTGGTATTGGCCGCCAGGTTCTTGGACAGGTATTCTTGCCAAGTAGGGACATTGGGCTCGCCTTGCTTCATCAACGTCCAGACAGACGGTTCGAGCTGCTGTCCAGCTTGCAAGAAATATCTCCCGTCGGTGAAGAGGAGCGCCTCTGTCGACGTGACAACAGCACAGCCAGCCGAACCGGTGAATCCTGTGATGTAGCCGCGTCGGAGATCAGACTCGGCTGGATACTCGGATGCATGCTCGTCCTCGGAGGGAATGACGTAGGCACTGACGCCTTCCTTGGCCATTAACTGGCGCAGGGCTTCGACCTGCTTGGCCGTGTCAACCCTGCCGGTAGCGATGGCGCCCATTCTGTCGTTTGTGTTTGCAGTCAGAGAGACAGTGCGTCGCTGTGTCGAATGCTGAAGACCAAAGGCTTGGTCTTGTGGCTGAACGAACCTGAGCCCGGTCCTTGTTCCAGGTCTTGAAAGTCCGTTACGTGGACTGGCTGGCGCGAACAGCTTGACTATACAGGGAGAATGGTTGCGGTAATCGAAGGCGTTTGTTATGTAACTGCGTGGCAGGACTGAAACTGATTCCGGACAGGATCTCAATCGTTGTATGTTCAGAGGCGACGAAGCGCGGATCATGGAATGGTTGCTGTGATTCTTCAGAAAGAGCTCAGGTCCAGTTGGCATAAAGACAAAGTGAACTGGACTTGAGCCAGCCAGTCATAAGTGTGAGTCAATTCACAATCGCTGAGGCCGGCCTATCCGCCGATCGGATTGGCCGGCATAGCTGTTATTGAATGTGCGGCAACGCTCGACGCTCGGATCACACAAAGCCGAAACTTTTACCTTTTCTTTCGGGCCGTCCGAAAACCCCTTGGCTACGACCACACATTAGAACATAGTAACGTGACATGGTGGCTGCATAAGCGGCGCACAAGAGTGAAATCTCTCTCCTATCAAGCCGAAACACGGACGGAGACAGACCGACATGGGTAAATGAGAAAACCTTGTTGAGAAGGCCGGGGGATATGATGCATTGCAGATGTGTGAGAGTGCGCATGTGTGTGTGGCAAAACCGAAACTAAGGGCTTGAGGAGAGACGCAGCTCCTTACCAGCTGAAAAGAGGCGGGCGAAATGTCCAGCTCAGAGTGAAGTGGATTGGGAACGTAGGTAGATATGAGTTAGATGTTGGGGTTTCTAGTGCAGTGTTGATTAGCCCGTTGAAGTACTGTTACAGTGAGTCTGCCTGACTCTTGCAGAGAGAAGATCGATTGCACGAGGGAACTGGGAACTTGAAACAGAGAAAAGCGGTAGAGAGCCTGCATGCTGAGCTCGAAGGCAGCCAAGACCTGCGCTGTTTAGTATCGGTAAGTGTCTCGCTTGTAGGGGCCCTCAACAGGCAGATCGAGGTAGTCGGCCTGCACGGTCGTGAGCTTGGTAAGCTTGACGTTGAGTCGACCAAGGTGGGCAAGAGCGACCTCTTCGTCGAGAGCCTTGGGCAGCATGTAAACTTCTCCTCGCTTGTACAGGCCAGCCTCGTCGTTCCAAAGAGCGATCTGAGCCAGGGTCTGGTTGGCAAAGGAGGCAGACATGATGAAAGAGGGGTGGCCAGTAGCGCATCCAAGGTTAACCAGTCGGCCCTCGGCAAGAAGAATGATGCGCTTGCCGTTCTTGAGCGTGTAACGGTCGACCTGCGGCTTGATGTTGCTGACGCTCTGAGCGTTGGCCTTGAGCCAAGCAACATCGATCTCAATGTCAAAGTGGCCAATGTTGCAAACAATGGCGTCGTCCTTCATGGCCTCAAAGTGCTTGCCGGTGATAATGTCCCGGCAACCGGTCGTGGTGACGAAAAGATCGGCCTGGTGAGCAACATCATCCATCACATCGACCTGGTAGCCGGCCATGGAGGCCTGCAGGGCGTTGATAGGGTCGATCTCAGTGACGATCACTCGGCAACCGTAGCCACGCAGAGATTCGGCGCAGCCCTTTCCGACATCACCGAAACCAGCCACGATAGCAACTTTGCCGCCGAGCATGACATCCGTAGCACGCTTGATACCGTCGACAAGAGACTCTCGGCATCCGTAGTAGTTGTCGAACTTGGACTTGGTAACAGAGTCGTTGACGTTGATGGCGGCAAGCTTGAGGGTACCCTTCTTCATCGCAGAGTAGAGGATGTGGACGCCGGTGGTGGTTTCCTCCGAGACACCCTTGATCTGGTCCAGGAGCTGGGGGAACTTGTTGTGAACGAGCCAGGTGAGGTCTCCTCCATCGTCAAGAATCATGTTGGGGCCCTCGGGGTGAGCAGAGAGAGTCTGCTCAAGGCACCAGTCGTACTCCTCCTCAGTCTCCCCTTTCCAGGCGAAGACAGGAACACCCGTAGCCGCAATAGCAGCAGCGGCGTGGTCCTGGGTGGAGAAGATGTTGCAAGAGGCCCAGGTGACCTTAGCGCCGAGGGAAACCAGAGTCTCAATTAGGACAGCAGTCTGGATGGTCATGTGCAGGGAACCAGCAATTCGGGCACCCTTGAGGGGCTGCTGAGAACCGTACTTGGTTCGGAGAGCCATGAGACCGGGCATCTCTCCCTCGGCGATCTCGATCTCCTTTCGCCCGAAAGCGGCGAGCGAGATATCGGCAACCTACAAAGCAAAACAAAAAGTCAGGGGATACGTATCAGTAAGGTGATCGCGTGAACAAGCTTGTACAGCCAGGATCAGCCCAATCGAGCGGTACCGTACCTTGTAGCTAGACATTGCGAAAGGTGAAAAGAAGACTATGAATGAAAGTGAGGGGAAGTTGATGTGGTCGAGAAGGAAAGAGGATGATTGAACCAGGGTTACACTTCTACGATACCTAGCCTGACCCTTTGGGAGAAATCAGAAGATTTGAGCTGATGATGGTGCTTGCGAGTACTCGCCCAGAACCGCACACGGCGAGCCCAGTGCTAGGGTTCTCTTTGCACAGTGCATGCGGCCAGATCTTTTGAAAAACTGCACACAGTGTACCTTTTAACAGTACAAAAGTTTTCAAGTGGCATTTCGTCGATGAGCACGTTCCGCGAGCACGCAGAGCGTATCACGCTTGGACCAGTTAGGAAGAAAAGGGCTACTCGGCCGGAATAAAATTCTTTGATTGTACGTCCTAACAACATATATCATCAACCGAAGGTCGTGCACGCACCAATTGGAACAATTGGCATCAAGTGAAGACGGAACGTTTGGATCCCGCCCTGCGCCGCTTGGGACCTAGCGTTTGAGTAGATCCCTGTTACTTAGGCACATGTTTTCTTTGCTGGTCTGCCTTCGAAAAAGTACTCGATCAGGCTCATTCGTCTCGAGCAACTCAAGCTGAAGCGGTAAGCGGCTGTGGGATCGCTTCGTTGGATCATCGAAACAGCTTGGATGGCGGGATGGTTAAGCACTAGGGTTGGTTGCCAGCGCCTTGCAGATGGCGATTCGAAGCTAAGCGAAAGTGAGCTGGGTTGCGTGAATAGAGTTGATATCGAACATTTGAAATACTTGAAATATTGAGACACACACCCGACACACAGACACACGCATCACTTTCCAACTTCCGCACCCATCGCCGTGACCGCGAAGTTAGGCTTTGCGCCAGTGTGGATCGTCCTCATCCTGCCCTCGTTGCTCAACGAACACTACCATCGTCTCCCCTCGTTCCCCTTCTCTTCCTGTCCAGAGATCTACACATCCCGCGTTCACGCTGAACGGCAGCTTCTGGGACCCTATCTCCGACACTTGCGAAACCTCATTGTCGCTCCCGCTGCCATTCTTGCTGAAGAGTATTGTTTCGCAGCACCTTTCTTCGCCCTAGCTCCCACTGTTGTTAACAGTTCTGGACATCCTTTACAAGCCCAACAGTCGCAAACCTCGTGAAAAACACTTTTGCCCCGCCACATCTCACATTGCCTAAAATCTCTCTAATATGAACGGAACTGCCCCCGCCTCTGCTGCCGGCGCGCCCACCGCCGGGGCTACGTCTGCTGCCCGAAAGAAACTTACCGGCTACGTTGGTTTCGCCAACCTTCCGAATCAGTTCCATCGCAAGAGCGTCCGAAAAGGTTTTAGCTTCACAGCGATGGTGGTTGGCGAGTCTGGCTTGGGCAAGTCCACCTTGATCAACACTCTCTTCAACACCACCCTGTACCCGCGCAAAGAAGTGCCCCCTCCACACCAAGAGCGACCCAAAACGGTCGCTATCGAGAGCATCAGCTCAGGTAAGTAACGGATCGATGCGCGATTTATCTCCTGTTCATACATTCACACTGCACCTCCCTCTGCCGTTGTGCTCTTTAGACATCGATGAGAACGGCGTTCGCTTGCGACTCAACGTCGTTGACACTCCTGGGTTCGGCGATTACATCAACAACGATGAGAGGTGAGTGACAGTCCGGCAAGGTTCAGGTCCCACATGACAGTGTACAGCGAGGCTGACATCGCTGCGCGTCTGTAAATCTACCTTCAGCTGGAAGCCCATCGTCGACAACATCGAGTCGAGATTTGACAACTACCTGGAACAGGAGAATCGAGTCAACCGAAGCAAGTTGCAGGATAATCGGGTGCATGCCTGCATCTACTTTGTCCAGCCCACCGGTCATGCGTAAGTGCCTATATATACTTCTGACCTTCTTTCTGACTGTAGTTGTGAAAGCAAGCACTGACCGCGTCCATACGTCTTCCTATCAGTCTGCGACCAATCGACATCGAATTCATGCGAAGGCTGCACCAAAAGGTCAACCTTATCCCTGTCATTGCCAAGTCGGATACTTTGACTGACGAAGAGATCCTCCAGTTCAAGCAAAGGATCCTCAATGACATCGCTCACCATAACATCGAAATTTTTCACGCTCCTATCTACGAGAATGAGGATGAAGAGACGCTCCTAGAGATCCAGGAGATCGCAAGCAAGGTGCCCTTCGCAGTGGTTGGATCCAACACCGAGATCGACACTCCTGATGGCCGACGAGTGCGTGGCCGAGCCTACCCATGGGGTGTAATTGAGGTGGATAACGAGGATCACTGCGATTTTGTCAAGCTGCGACAGATGCTCATCCACACGCACATGGAGGAGCTCAAGGAACACACCAACAACGTGCTCTACGAGAAGTATCGAAGTGAGAAGCTTGTCGCCATGGGCGTCACGCAAGACCACTCGGTCTTTAAGGAGGTCAACCCAGCCGCCAAGATGGCTGAGGAACGAGCTATTCACGAGGCGCGATTGAGGAAGATGGAGAACGAGATGAAGCTCGTCTTCCAGCAGAAGGTGGCCGAGAAGGAAGCCAAGCTGAAACAGAGCGAGGAGGAGCTTTACGCCCGTCATCGCGAGATGAGGGATGCCCTGGAAAAGCAGAGGCAGGACATGGAAGACAAGCGACGCAGGCTCGAGAGCGGTCGTCCACTGACGCCAGAAAAGGTCTCGCAGGCCACCAAGAAGAAGGGCTTCTCGCTGCGCAACTAAAGGCATCGGACTTGCGTCGAGGAGCTCCAAAATGGATCGGAATCACACCGATGATCTGTATCTGATCCTAGCGGGCCCTTTGAGCAATTTCATCCCGCGCGCCCTCCAGACAATCGGGATCTAGCCGAAAACCGCGTCGCGCAACAGAAGTCGGGCAGTGTCCACAACACCTTCACTACTGTCCTTTCCGGGTTTTCTAGGCTCTTTACGATTCGCCCCCTCTGCTTCGCCGTGCAGTGTACTTTTCATGGTCTACCCCTTTGCGCCGTGTTTCAAATCTCTCCTATCAATTGCTAGGCCGGGCTGTGCAGGCTTGAGTCTACTGCGTGTGCGTCTGTGGCGTTCACCCGTAGTTCTCCTCGCTCCTTGTCTTTTCTGCTTAGCTGAAACCCAATACCTGTAGGCTACACAGCTAGGGAGAGCTTGCTAGCTGTTGCAATCTCGACTGCGCATTACTGAAGCACCTCACTCTTTTTACATGAGCAGGGATAGTACGCCGTAGCGTGGATGCCATCGCATACTCTGCTACCATCTCGTTGCGTTTCTCATACGTTGGCAGCCTTCTTTGCCATGCTCTTTTCCGTAACAGCCCTTTCTTGTTGCCTCTCAGCTCTTGTAACTGCTCTCAAGCTTGGCGGCCAATCGAGGCCTAGCATACCGTCAATAGTGGAAGCTGAAGACATACCGGGTCTTTCCAATCACGAACTGACAGCGCTGTTCGGGAGAAAAGGTGAGCCTATGAGTGAGGGCTTGAGGCTCACAGAACAGACCATGGCCTAACTTGATTGCATCTGTACACCCCTTAGCGATCGACTCAACTGGGGATTGCCATGCACAAATCATACATGAGGTCAAGTCCGAATGTGGCAAAGTCACAGACATGACGATGCCTGAGCGAATGGCGGGTATGTGACCATCTGGCCTTCCGCCATACTGCTCGGGAGACTTACCCGTAACTAGCTTTCATGTCTTAGCTGCAGTACGCCTTACTGTTTGTGACCTGCGTGCAGCTAAGCAAAGCGTGCCACTGGAGTGCACGCTCCAAGCGGAGACGAGCCTTGAGCTTGATGATGTAGAACAATGCGTCGAGTACGTATCCTCGTCATGGAGTCAGTCAACTACACGAAGATACGAGACTGACGTTTTCCCGCTTACCGTACTAGGGCCATGTCGAGAAGCACAAGGTACTGGACCAGCTATTCAGGCTATCTGAGAGAAGTCCCACAATTATGTTTTTTGTTGCAACGCTGGAACGATATCGGTAGGTTGCGTCGGGCATGCTCATACTTTGGGACCCTTCTTAAGCCCTGACCCAATTGTCAAACTGCCTCTTATGTCCGTAGACAAGGCAAGAGACCTATATGCGGAGGCCACAAAACAGAAGGTCGCGCTACTTCAGCACCTTCGGGTCATGTTCGAGGACCACTCACGAAACATAACGGCGGATCAGATTCAGAGGGACGTTTGGCGCGACCAGATGTTTGGGTTCAAGGAAGAGCTTGCAGTCGGCTTCCACGTAGGTCAATTTAACTTCCTGCGTGGCAGCGCAGGACACTCACTCGCCATCTAGCACAGAGCTTAATGTCAGAAATCAGGACACTTCTGAAAGAGGGGATGTCAAAAGATGAAAGCGTAATTAGCACTCTTGGAGGGCTGGAGGTAAGGGCGCAAAGTGCTTCGAATGGTCCTGGATACAACCTCTGACAAGAGCGTCGACATCTGTAGCCGATGTTACGAGATACTATGCAATCATTGGCAGAAAGTTTCCTCGCAGTCCTCAGAACTGACCTTGAGACAGTACGACTTGTTCCGTCTTGGGTAAGCAGGGCTTGAGGAGTCCTTATCTGGGATCTGAGCTACTACTGACCAGTCTTGTCTAAAGCTTTTGGAGTTAAAGGAAGACCTGCTTTCTGCACAGAGGAACAATACGAATATGCAGACTAGGGCAGTTCTGTCCGAAGTGCTTGGCACGTGGGAGGAAAGTCTCAGGCACCCACTCAAGCTTAGCGCACTGATGGGGAACCAGGTCGAATCAAGCTTGTCAACGTTCGAAGCTGGCCTAGAGCGACAGATAGAGAGTTTGAGCCGCATACACGGAGCAAATGAGCAAATCCTCCAGCGTCAACACAGCCATCTCGCGCTGCTCGACGCAGCTGATTCAAGCACGCATAGGCTTCATTCTAAGCTGCAGGACTTTGGTGAGCAGCTCAGCATGACCAATGACGGTTTGCAGAAGATCAAGACACTTTCCCTCGACGTCATTGCCAGCATCGACCCCTTTTCGGGATGGTACAGCCGGTTATCACGCTGGTTACTGAACAAGCTGGGAGCTTGGTTAAACTTCCCTGTTGATTGTGAGTGAAGATAGGATGACCGTTGGTGCAGCTTCAGCTCCTGATCATCTTAACCGTTTAGGTGTATGGCTACGCCCGCTCCACTGGGTCTTGACTTGCTGGCCATTGTCGGTAACACTGAAAGCGTTACTTGGATCGTTCCGTAATGCTTGCAAAGCGTTAGCCTCCGTTTTGCTGCTGGTTTGGGTCCTCATTTGTGGCGCAGTACGCTGGTGCGCACGCTTCTTTGTAAGTGTCTGTTGCAGCGATCTTTCCGGCAAAGGGTCAACGGCGTTGCTTGACCTTACCAATATGGAGCCCACCTTAGTTCAAGCGCAATTATGAAGTGCACAATAAAAAGATAGGAGCAGAGGTCACAGCGTCTTGGCAGGCAGCGTTGCCCGATCCCGAGATCTCAGTCGTGGGCGCACAAACCCACCACGCGGGTTTATCGACAAGGACATCCTCCGCATCTTTGGTAAGGCAGAACCCGCGTACCACCGCATCTGCTAGGCCCAAGCGTCAAACTAGGATCCACTGCCCATCAGCTGTCGATGTTTTTACATGACTGTTCGTGTGCAAAAGCATTGATGTCTGCCGATGCTGCGACAGTCAGTGCGCCAGGAAGGCTGCTAAAATTACATGGAGGTTGCAGAAAAAGCGTCATCCGCGGCGAGGGCGGTCATGTTGAGCTCAAGCGTTGATAGGCGGGAGAGGCACTTTCATACTCTCGGACAAAAAGTCGATGCTTTTCCTTCACCATGTATCTGAGAGCGTTGTATATAGAGGTAAATGGCGTCAGTGCATGCAACATGCAAACCTACACAAACGTGACACGTCCGAGACTTACGCTAAAAACTCCGCAAGGTGCTCTTTGAGTAGACTGATGGACTCTGCATCCATCGAGGTATGGACAATGATCATAGGCAGGTTGACAAACAGTCTCAACAGGTGTTCGGCGCCGTATACATCGCTGGGCTCCATGTCTCCGCCCATGCTCCCATTCCCTGACCTCGCGTTGCCTACGTCTCCGTCACCCATCTTAGGGCCGTTCTTCTTACGATACTCGACATACTGCGCCCTTTCGAATCGATATAGCAAATTCTGCCCAAGCGACCGGTCAAAGTAGAGCTTGAGGCCCTTGAGCACCTCTTCGACCACATGAGGTGATCGTTTGGTATCCTTCTTGTGGGCTAAGTAGTGCTTCTTGTAGTCCTGCAGAATGTCTTTTACACATGGCTTGCGCGGCAAGGGAACCAGCTCGCCTTTCTTGGTGATGTTCTCCCAATCATCAACGAGTTGCAGTTTGAGCTCGTCTGGCAGGGAGATCTTGACCTCGGGACGTTTGAGGAACTCTTCCTCCTGTTCCACAGTGTCTCTGCTGCGCTTGGTGCCACGAGACGCACCAGATTTGCGGTCGTGGGCATCCGAGTCGCGACCTTTGCGGCCACTTGCTGACGCGCCCTTGTCGCCGTGGGAGGCATTGAGCGATCCCGACTTGGCGGCCTCCTGAAGCGCAGTTTTCTTGGCGAGATTCTCATCGTTGTACTTGAGTAGACGCGTTTCTGGAACCCATTCATCCCAGGACTTCTTCCAGCCGTCGTAGTGGACCAGATAATGTGGCCCTACCTGGCCGGTGACGTTATCATCTCCAGTCCACTTCTCCGCCTTGAGGACCTTTGCGGAATAGATAAGCGGGCCGTGGAAGCAGAGCACCTTTTCCGCGTCCGTATAGAGCATGCTGGCTTAGGGTCGAGCAGAGCTGGGAAGAAGGACCGATGCCACGATCGGATGCGATGGTAAACGAATGGTTCTCTCTACTCGGCATGTCATCTAGCCTTGAAAGTCGCGACGACGTCCGCTCCCCATCCTTGTCGCGCCCATCGGCCTAGAGGGATCGGACAAGGACGCGGATCGGCTACCAGCTCCCATCGTAATCGGCCGATCGCAAAAGGTTTTAGAGTTGTTAGAGCGAACCTGTCAAGTCGGTTCCGTCAGAACGTGAAAAGGGTTCGAGCTAACCCTTTCTTGTTCGCTTAGCACAACAGCATATACACAATATTTATGTGAGCGCCAAGGATTGACCCCATCAGAAGCCAGGCGAGAAGGCCAAATTGGCGTGCACACAAGCACGGGCAAACATAGATCCTAAGTATCAGCAGGAACTAGCGGAGTAGCTTTAGCGAAGCTTGTTTATCAGCGGGAAGCCCACTCACAGCACAAGAACATATATCTCCATAGGTCACAAGCGCACTCACCAACACGCTTATCCTTCATGGCGGCCTGAACGTCCTGTTAACGCCAAACCAACGACGCCCGGTCCGCTTCTCTGTGCGAAGCCGGGTGCGAGCGAAGTCTCGCTCCATCTCGTGTGTGCGTCTTCGTGGGACAGAAGAAAAGCCACAGCAGGCCATAGCCGCTTGGCTTGTACTGGCTAAGAGCCAGTTCCCCTGGCTCAGGCCCGGACCTGTGTGGAGACTCGGCAGATTCGGTGGCCAAGCTTGAGATCAATAAGAAAGGCCTGAGCTTGTGACTCCTCAGCTTAGTGGACCCCCTCGCCTGCCGCTGCAACAAGCACAAGCATAATAGTCACGAGTCAATGGACAAGCTGAGCACAAGCATTATAGTCAATGATTATGGCTGCCAACCTTTACTTCCTTGCGCTTCGTCACTCTAGACCTATCAGCTTCGGCTTGTAGTGATCCACTCCTTCAGGCGTGGTAGCGGGAGGGTACTGCACTTCTATGTCGTGGCTGCATGGACAGGAAGTCACAGCACGCGATCTCTGGGTGTCGTCTGAGGAAGACGACCGAATTCCGCATCTTGTCTGGCTCTTATTCTCTTTTATTTCTGTCAATCCGAATTCTTGCGGAAGTGTATAATGCCACAGGCTGTCTAGACATCAGCATGTGGTGAAGAGGCCTTCCCGGAGATAGCCATGCCGAGCCAGAGAGGAAGCCACGGAAGAGGACCGAGCTGTTCGGCCCCGTATGCATAGACGATGGAGCGCAGTTGGATCGACGGTAAATAATGTGTGAATAGCTCAGTTCGGATGCGGCTAAGCTAGCTTGGCTTTTCGCTGCTTCGCACTCGAACCGATCTGTAGTCCTCCACAATAGTAATATTGAGACCCGAAGTCGCGCGCTTCGCTTTTCCACTCCGACGTCAAAGCCCCCGCTTGTCTGATCACACGCGCACTAGCTTGCGTGCCCACCTCAGCCTTATTAGCTAGTGTCGCGGTGTTGCGTTTTTTGGGTTCCTGGAGATTTCACGTAACAGCCATTTCAACCGCCCAACACGGACAAGCGCAGTAGTCAGACCTTCAGCGCAAATTGCGTCAAGCCGCTTAGTTTCTCAGCTCTGCCAAATACCCTCGCTCTCCTCCCCTCCCCGCATCTCTGTCAACGCAACAACTCCCCGCTCGCCCCCCTTTAGCGATCATCTCCTTGTGAACCAGTCTCGCCCCCGCCTACCCCTTCTTTTCAGTCTGTCTCCCTCCCTTCCCACCTTTCTCCTTCCCTCGTCAATCACCGGTCCCTCTACTTGCGGGTTCCTTGCTTTGTCCCTTTCACCCAGCAGTCTCCTCGAGGAAAGCATCCACCACCATGCCCAAGCTAGCCAGTGTTGAGGTTCCCGGTACCCCGGCTCCGGGCGAGACCAAGATTCGCCGCTCCTACCGAACCCCTGACAAGCTGCTCGAGCGCCCGGCCGAAGGCATCAACACCATGGCCGATGTCTTCCTCAAGGCTCGCGACCGTACGTATGGCTTACGCTTGCATCGACCCACCCATGTATGTCCTTCTTACTCATCTCCATCCTCCTTCTCCGTTCTCTTTTGCACTTACCCTTAGGCTTCCCGAACAAACCGATCATGGGCTGGCGAGACGTTGTTCGCATGCATGACGAAGAGAAGGAGGTCACCAAGAAGGTGGATGGCAAAGAGGTCACCGAGACCAAGAAGTGGCAGTACTTTGAGCTCTCCGACTACAAGTACATCACATACAACGAATTCGAAGATCGGATTCAGCATGCTTCCAGCGGACTGGTCAACCTCGGCATGTCTAAAGATACCCGCTTCAACATCTACGCCACCACTTCGTAAGTAGATGATTACGGCGATCGCGTTTCAGATAGCATCGACATGATTCTGACCCGAATCCCTTTGCTCTGTGACCTGCCACGAAATAGCGTCAACTGGCAGAACATGGCCCATGCCTGTTTCCGACAAAGTATTCCGTTCTGTACCGCCTATGAGACGCTTGGTGAAGAGGGTCTCCAGCACTCCCTCGCAGAACCTGATGTCGTCGGTGTTTTCACCAACGCCGAGCTTTTGGGTACTCTTGCTTCCGTCATTGGCAACGCAAATACCGTCAAGTACGTCATCTACGATGGCAAGCCAGACGACCAACATCTGAACACAATCAAAGACGTTCTTTCTTCCCGAGGCGGCAAACTGCTTACGATAGAAGATCTTTGGCAGGATGGCAAGGCGAACATTGCTCAACCTCATCTTCCTACCCGAGATGATGTCGCCTGCATCATGTATACCTCTGGATCGACAGGAGCACCCAAAGGTGTGATCCTTACGCACGGCAATCTTGTCGCTTCTATTGCTGCTGTGGAGCTCCAAGTTGGCCACCTGCTCCAGAAAGGTGACACTTTCCTGGCCTACCTTCCTTTGGCCCATATTCTCGAATTTATCGTTGAATGCACCTTCATTTACGTCGGTATCACGATGGGCTATGGCAAGATCAAAACACTTACGCAAGCCTCGGTTCGAAAGTGCGACGGCGACATCAAGGCGTTTAAGCCTAGCATTATGATTGGTGTCCCCGCCGTTTGGGAGCTGATCCGCAAAGGTATCCTGTCTAAAGTCAACGCTGGCGGATCTCTGAAGAAGAATCTCTTCAACGGAGCTATGACCATTAAAAAGAACAAATTGCCTGTCCTGTCTTCTGTTGTTGATGCCGTCGTTTTCAAGGCTGTCAGGGAGCAGACCGGAGGTCGACTTCGCTTTGCTCTGTCCGGCGGCGCCGCTCTTTCGAAAGAAACCCAGGAGTTCCTCAATACTGCCCTTGTCACTCTCTTGCAGGGCTACGGCCTCACTGAATCCTGTGGCATGACGGCCATCCTGACTCCTGAGTTCTATAGCTATGAGTCCAACGGAGGGTGTGTCCCCGCTATCGAAATCAAGCTTCGCGATGTGCCTGACGCTGGGTACTTTGCCACGAATGACCCTCCTCAAGGCGAAGTCCTGATTCGAGGCCCAGCTATCACCAATGGCTATTTCAAGCGTGACGATCTCAACAAGGAGTCTTTCCAGGATGGCTGGTTCCTGACCGGAGATGTAGGTCAATGGAACCCGAATGGTACCCTCTCCATCATCGACAGGAAGAAGAATCTGGTCAAGTTGTCAGGGGGTGAATACATTGCCATTGAGAGGCTGGAAAGTACCTACAAGTCCTCCAACCTGGTTACCAACATCTGCGTGCACGCCAACAGCGATGCCAAGCAGCCTATGGCAATCATCTTCCCTCGAGAAGACAACTTGATCGCGGCAGCCAAGTCAGCGGGCATCAGCGGCGATCTAGAGGAGTTGTGCAACAACGACAAGGTAGCCAAGCTAGTGCGGGACGACGTCAACGCTGCTGGCAAGAAGGCAGGATTCAAGAATCTCGAGATGCTGCAAACCGTGTTGCTTGTGCACGAAGAGCTGGCCATGACCGCTGCTCAGAAGCTCTCCCGAAAGGAGATCATCAAGAAGTACGAAAGCGACATCAAGAAGGTGTACATGTGAAACGTGCGCGCCCATCCACCGTTACGCATGAGACGCCAAGGATCTGCGGTCCAGGCAGCCTAAG
Source organism: Tranzscheliella williamsii (assembly GCA_023212725.1). Lineage (NCBI taxonomy): Eukaryota > Fungi > Basidiomycota > Ustilaginomycetes > Ustilaginales > Ustilaginaceae > Tranzscheliella > Tranzscheliella williamsii. The sequence goes on along the minus strand of JALBYF010000007.1, from coordinate 263,514 downwards.
CTCGGTTCAAGTCTGTAAATACCCCTTGCCGATACCAGTCGCAGAGCTCCCCTCTTTTCTTTCGCCACGCCGGTTTTCTCCCATCCGCTGCGAGGTTTCCCGTAACAGCACGCACCCGAGTCTCCTTTCAGCTTACTCGAGTCTCCTTTCAGCCATGCTTGTTGCGGTCTGCATCGTGTAGTTATCGCACCAGCCAATACCATGAATGCCCGCTTCCGTAAGTGTGCGCGTGCCGGCGTCGCGCCGTGTCTAGTGGTAGCAAGCGGGTGCAGAGCGGAGCACGAGATCTTCCAATGCGGGTACAATACACGGATGCGGGAGGGGGGTGGAGCTGGGGGGAGAATCTAGTCGTCTTCGTCGGCTGAGGCGGCGTCACTGTCGTCGTCGTCGTCGTCGTCGTCGCTGGAGTCGTGGCCTTCGGCGACGTCGAGGGGAGCGATGGGGACTTCGCGGTCAGCGCCGAGGTAGGCGTCGCAGACGAGCCAGATTTTGAGGCGGTCGTGGCGGCCGGGGGGGAGAGAGATTTCGAGGTCGAGGTGGATGCTGGAGCGGAGGGTGAGTTTTTTGATGGCGAGGAGGTTGCGGGTGGTGGGGTCGCCGATGACGAGCCACCACTGGACGAGCTTGCGGGGCGGGTAGAAGGGGCTCTGCACGACGAGGGCCGCGTCGGCGTCGTCCTCGTCGTCCTTCTCGAGGTGGACGCGCACCGTGATCGGGTCCGACGCATTCATCTCGCCCGCCGCGGTCTCGACGCTGTAGCTCAGCTCGACGTAGGGGAACGAGTTGACAAAACTTGCCACCTGCCCCACCTGCTTCTTATCCATCTGCAGCAGCTCGTCGCGCTCCGTCTCAGACAGATCCGCGAGCAACTCGGACAACCCAAACATATCCTCGACACCCCTGGCCTGGCACCGCTCAATGACCGCAGGTGAAAAGTGCGGTACCTGCCGCAGGACCGAATCCTTATCCCACACCGCCTGGACCACCATCTGCGAAAGCTCCATGGCGACAATGGCGTTCAAATACGCGTTCGAAGACATGACGTCGACACACGCCGAGAGCAAGTTGAGCACCTTGCTCAGCACCAGCTTCAGATCCGCCTCCAGGTCGACCGGCAGCGACAGACGAGTAAAGTGAGCCTGCAGCAGGACGAAAACCTTGTGGTACGGCGAGAGCAAGTTGATCTTGGCGAGCTTCAGCGGCAGACGGTCGTAGATCCGCTGGAGCAACACGTCTTCGTGCTGGCGAATAGGCATGTCTTCGAACTCCGCCGACGAGCTGACGATCTCCAACATCCCGCGCATCTTTGTGCGCTCCTTCAAAGACATATTGAAGACGTCGATGGTCACGTAACTGACGTTGTAGTAGCTGGCGATCATGCCCAAGTTGAGCGGGCTAACGTCCATTTCGTCCTCAATGGCAATGCATTTCGAGTTCTCCAGATCCGTCAGTGTGGTTTCGACCAGCTCCGACAAAAAGTCCCCGATGTGCTGCATTGTCTTACCCTGGCAATTGTAGGCCTGGGGGTTTTGCTGCAGTCGTCGATACATGAGCGTCCACGTGAGGATATCCACGGCAGCCTGCTTGTCGTCAATCGTCCGTGAGACAATCTCGGCGTTGAAAAAGTCCTGTGCGTAACTGTTCAGCTTGCTCTCGATAGGCAGGCCTTCCGCCAGGAATTTCTTGAAGTAATCCTTCCTGTTGGCTTGGCAGAGCAGGATGCAGCGGGACGTGCCGGCTTCATTGGCAACAGTACACTTGCCCACCATCTGCAACATGTCAGGCAGTGGATAGTCAACGTACCGATGCTCTCGGCCCTCGTATGTCTGCAGTGACATGATCAGCACCAAATGCGCTGTCAGAGGGATGCTCCAGGCCGTCTCCTTGCTAGCCACAACGACGCGAATAGCTCCGGCAGAGTGAAGCCGCTCGACGATACGCCGGTCGTTGCGTGTCAGACCTTCATGGTAGTACGCAATACCTGACTCGAGCAAGTCGCGCAACTCCCGATCTTCAACCCGTGCTAGGTGCGGCTGGAGGTCCTCCATCTCAATATTGAGGAAGCGGGAGCCAGCACCGCTGCCCTCGTCTTCATCGCCGTCGCGCTCGCTGTCGGCCAGGACATAGGCGAGAAGATCGTTGGCTGTGAGCTTGGCCTGTTTCCGAGAAGGTACGAAAGCGAGGATGGGCTGATCAGGAGCATACTCGATGATCGCGAGATATGCGGGCTTGGCCATAGCGATCATCATCGAGGGGAAATGCGGAATGTTAAAGCTCTGAATATGGACTTCCATGGGAACCTGTCTTGCAGCAGGAGCGAAGTTGAAGACACTGCCGCTTGGTGCGCCCAGCCAATCGCCGAGGTCTCTTGCGTTGGCCAGAGGTACACTCAATGCGATCAGTCGCGTTGGAGTCTGAGTCTGTGCCGCGACGAAACGGGCGCGGGAGGCGACAATTTCATAAGTTGGGCCGACTCGCCAATCTCCAAGCATATGAATCTCGTCAAAGATGTACAGAGCGACGGTCTGCACGTTCTTCCGCTGCCTCCATCTGCGAGAGAGGATGTCCCAGTGTTCGGCAGTAGAGACGACAACATCAGCCATCTCGAGCAGTCGAAGATCTGCGCTCATTTCGCCAGTCAGCCCGACAATCTCTTTACCGCCACCGTAGCGCTCGAATTTGGCCTTCCACTCAGCTACTCGCGGAGCCACCATGACACTGTACGGAACAATGCAGACTGCTCGACCGGCTTCTGTAGACTTCCACAATCTGAGCATGGCCAGTTCGCTGCAGATCGTCTTGCCGCTGCCGGTTGGAGCTCCTATAAAGACCGTGTCATCGCTTCCATAGAGCGCATGGAAAGTTTGCGTCTGCACTTTGTTGAATTCGGAGAAGGACTTGCTGTACAGCTCCTCGGCTGCTGCGTCGTTAAGCGCCGCCGTTGGCTGAGGCTGCAAATCGAGGAGCGGCGTATGCGGAGGAAACTTTTCCGGAAGGATAAGATTCTTGAAAGAGATGGGAAGCCGAACCTCGCTATGAAGCCAACGGTCGCTGACAACGCTGATGTAGTAATTTGGGGGTACCGGCTCAGTCATTGGAATGGTGAAGGTGACCGTGTGCTCTTCTTCCGCATACTTGCGCAGAAGCAGGAACTGGTCGTGGTAGTGCAAGATTTCTGCATCGACATCTTCAACCATGATCCAAAACGATTGTGCACCTCCGTGGACCTTGTCGTCCCACTGGAAATCGGGGGTGATAGTGAGCTGGACGTGCAGGAGCGAGCGTGTAAGAGGTTGGAAGAAGGCCTGCAATTCGAGTCGCGGGAACTGATTGACAAGGCGGTGGACGAGCCTGCCAGCTTTCGGTATTCCGATCAGCTCACCGATCTCGTTCGGCTCGAGATCGCGCAACCGGCTCCATGGGTATTCTTTCCGTTCCAACCTACGAATCAGATCGTCGGGAACACCCTTGAATTGTCGAAGAGGAGTCATGGAACCCCATTGTCGAGTCTCGACCAATTTGCAGAGATCCAGCGCCATATGGCTCAGTCTAGCATAGCCTCTTTTGAGGCAGATTTCAAACATAGCTCGCAGGATACGGCCGGCTGATTGTGTGACGTAGATCATGTCAGCTGCCAGAACGTAGCCATCTAGCCTTAATTGTGAGATCCATGTTTGCAGTAGAACGTTGACTTTGGCAACAGGATCATCGAGTGACTCCTTGACCGGGATGGGAACTCTCTCGAGGAGCTTGCCTACTTCAAGTTTCTCGTCCTGCCGCACCACCTGATGCTTAAACTCGTTCGAAAGCGCGAATATGCGGAACAGCTCGATCATACCCAGATGCGGCTTTATCTGCTGGTGGTAGGTAGCCATACTGTGGTACGTAATGTAATAGTGCGAAGCGATACGTCCCAGCTCATTGGAGTGGAAATTGCCCGTCTTCCTGTCATACCTGAGCAGGCCACACTTCTCTAGCAGAGCCGCGGCAGTATGAATGATGTCAGCACGTTTCTGCTCCAAGAACGGATCATCGTCGGCGTAGTCGGCAGTGACGCTGTAGAGCGCGGGCGAACGTAGCATCCGAACATAAAGATAGGTATAGCCGAGCCATGCAACAGCCTCGTCGCGGTTGCGGATAGTGCCAAGGACGATTTCGGCGTTCAGGTTGTCTGCAAGCTTGGATACGAGCTGCGATTCGATAGGAAGCTGCTGATTCAACAGACTGAGGTAATACTGCAGTTCGGAGTGATTTGTAATGATGATACCTTCACCAAAGGTATCGTATTGTGGTCGACCCGCACGCCCTAGCATCTGCAGCATATCTTGAGGGGTGATCTCGCACCATTGACCTTTTTCGGGATTATAGATCTGTGTGCCCTTGATGATGACCGTGTGAGCAGGCAGGTTGACACCCCAGGCGAGAGTGGCGGTCGAGACAAGTACTTGAAGATGACCGTCCGCAAATAGCGCCTCGACAAGCTCTCGATCCAAGCGCGACATGCCAGCGTGATGGATGCCGAAACCATAAGGCATAACATCCTTGAGGTTGGCATCCGTAACGTTCTCAAGCTCGGATCGTAGTACTTCCTGCGATGCTGGTGATGGAGGCAGGAATTGATTTAATGTGTTTTGTTCCATGGCCCGATCGCGGATGAATTTGGCAGTTTTAGCCGTTTCCTTGCGGGAATGTACGAAGATCAGCACCTGATTCTTGCCTGCTTGGTCGAGCGTCTTCTCGTAAGTGACTTCGTTCATCACGAGCAAACGTTTGATAGCCTTCTTCTCGGTAATGCCAACGTATTCCTGCTTGAGCGGACAGGGACGGTAATTACTCTCAAAGTAGAAGAGTCCGGATTTGGGATTCACCCTTAAAAAGGTGGCAACGTCATGGTAGTTGGGCAAGGTGGCAGAAAGACCAATGAGACGGACAGGGTCGTTCATCTGCTCCATCTTGCGAATGGTACGGGCAATGATGGACTCGAGGACGGGTCCACGGTCGTCGTGGAGCAGATGGATCTCGTCGACTATTAAGAGACGAACGAGATTAGTGTAGGAAGTGTCGGTGCTCTTTCGACTGATGACGTCCCACTTCTCTGGCGTGGTTACAATGATCTGTGTCTCTGCAATTTGAGCCTTGGTGAGTTGGCTGTCGCCCGTCAACTCATTGACAGTAATGCCGAAAGACTGCAAGCGATCTCGGAAATTGGTAGCCTGCTCGGAAACCAAAGCTTTCATAGGAGCAACGTAGACGATCTTGAACGCATTAAGGTCGATATCGCCTGTGCGTTCATCGCGCCACTTTCCAATCTCGTTGAGCATGGTGAGCATAGCGACGTTGGTCTTGCCAGCTCCAGTGGGAGCACAGAGCAGCATGGGTTCATCGGAACCAAATGCGACGGGGTAGCATCGGGACTGGATGGGGTTTAACGAGGTTGCACCTGGGAAGGCGGCCTGAGCCCATAAAGGGATGCTAGATATGGGCACCAGCTCTCCTTCTCCAACCGTCTTTTTGACAGGAGCAGGGATGTGTATTTCCTCATAGCCTTTCTTCGTCCTCTTGATCGTATCTTTGGGGAGGCGCACTACAGCGTTAGTGTTGAGATGCCCGCCCTGCGTGAAGGCCATAGCCTCGAGATCGACACCGCGTCTGGGTTGCGCCGTGGAACCGGGAGCAATGGTAGCGCGGGAAGTCAAGCGCTTGGCACGCTCATGTGCATCCTTCAAGTCGATCGGGGTGAGACCGTTAGCAGTCTTATCTGAGCCAGAAGTGGCCCTGTCGCCTTGCAAAGCCTTGAGGATCCATCCTACGCCCTTCTCTCTCATCGCAACCTCAACATTGACCCGTTCATCGGCGTCGGCCCTGTTGAGTCTCGTGCACCATACAATCATCTCGCGGTTTTTGGTGAGAAGCTGGACGAGGTCGAACTTGTCATACTCAAAAAGCTCCATCAAGCTGTTCTCGCAATCCCTGTTATCCGATTCTGCCGACAAGATGTCAAAAGCAGCATCTGCTTTCTCGCTGGCCTCGTGGGCGTCTGTGTAATGCTGTGCGACCTGGCGTTGAATCCAGAAAGCATCGACATTATTCGGAGTGACTCGTGATTTGTCGCCGCCGGTCGCAGCGTCGCCTTTTGGCTTGCTCGAACCGATAGTGAGGGCCTCTGCATCGCTAGCTGCGTCCTCCTCCATGTCGTCTTGATCAGAATGACGCTTTTCCCCGGCATCCGAGCTAGGCCCGTTATGATCAGAATCACCATCTTCGTCCGACTCGTCACGAACAACGTAGCCTAGCCCATCCTGGTCACTTTCTTCTTCTTCTTCGTCGAAAAGTACGGCCACGCCGGTGTCTTGATCGATCTCTCCAAGCTTGGGATCGACATCTGGGTTCTGGGCCTTGTCTTCATCCACGTAATAGTCGGTGATCTTTTTGCTGAGATTGACGAGGTGGCCGAATGTTTCAGTGGAGAGGGGACCGAGAATGTCCTGGATCTCTCTCTTCTTGTCAAAGTCTTTGAGATCTTCGTCCTTGAGAATCTCAAGAGTGGTGTCGGCTGCAGATCTGATGATATCCTGTGCCTGGTCGCCAAGGGAGGTGTTGACGATATTAAGGATGAGGGCGTAAATCTCACGGTTCTCGGTGGTCTTAGGATGATACCTGAGACCTTCAAGTTCGGCGGTAGCCTGAAGGATATCGGTATAGGTGGTTTGGTGAGATGCGGCCTGTCTCTTTGGATTGCGTTGCTTGAGCCCATCATCGGCTTGTGCCTTTTTCCTTTTCTTGTCGAGGTCTTTGATGCCTTCAGACTTGACAGCGGCGCCCATGTCACGGACGCTGATGCGACCGGCAAGCGATTCTATCTCGCCCGAAGGTTCATCTGTTCTTCGATGCGAGCGGTCGCTGTTGATGACCAGCGAAGAGAGTGCAGCGTACTGGTAGCCGGAATGGTCGGGATTTTTTGGCGGCATCTGGAGCGGTGCGTACCTCGTCGGCAGATAGCAGTCTTTTGAAAGGAGCTTCAAGGAGCAATCTGCAAGCAAGAAAGGATGGATATGATTTAAACAATCATGGGAGAGGAAGCGTTGGTTTGATCCGTTCTGCAAAAAGGTGTCAAAATGCTACCGATACTGGACTGCAACCAGCGAAGAAGGCTGAGTGACGCTTTAGACAGGCCTAGCGAAGATCTCGAGAGGTGAAAAGGGGTAGGAGAGGGTGCTGAAGCAGAGCGATTAAGTGAGGGTGGCGCCAGAGGGTGACAAAGGCATGGCAGAGAGTTGGAGGAATGGATGGCTCAATGTGGATGTGAAATCACCGCAAACGTTCTTCTTGAGTGCGTCGCCGTCGCTGCCAAGTCGACGCTCAACGCTTGCCTCGTCATAAATATCCATTACAAGCGTAGCGAAGACCAAATCCGTAATTCAGAATTCAGGATCAAGAACCCCCCAACGACTACTTGAAGCTCGAATTAGCATAGCCGCCTGACGAATTGAAAGGCTGAGTCAAGCAACTTTGAAGTTTTTTTCTACTTGGCAGCATCCTAAAGCAAACAAGCTGTAAGCTTTGAATGCGTCGGTTCGCGCTCTGGTACCGGCTCCCACTCCCACTTAGAATCGCTTCGCTCTATAGTAAAATCGCTGTCAGGACCATCTGTCGCATCCATTATCATAGTCCCAACCACCACTCACCCCTGCCCTATCCTTGTGACTCGTGGCTATACTGCTGCGCAGTCCGCAGCACATCTGCTTCTTCTCTTCCGACTTCGCCTTTCCTTTATCTCCCTCGCTCTGCACCACAAACATACGCCTCCTCTTTCAGACAATCGATCGACCTTCGTCCGTGTCACCAACCAGCTAGCTACCTCTCTCTGTGTTGCTACGCTCATGCGAGGTCCATATTTGACATAGGACGTCGCACCGTCCCATGCATCCGCTTGCGTCCTACTCTACTGCCTTGCCTAGTATTTCTCAAATCATCACCCTGCACTGCCACCGCCTTGGGATGCCTTTGGCTGTCTCTGCTCGTCACAATCTGACACGCCCGCGCGACAGCCGTACAAACTCGCTCCTGGCTTCATCATGGCCTTTGCCCGGAGTCTCATCCGTGTCTAAGCCTGCTTACGAGCCCCGTTCTTTCATCCTCGAAAGGGGTGGACTTTCCGTCTTAACCTACTGGCCGCAGCAAGTCGACCCTTGTCTGCTTCTGCCCCCACGTCCGCCTGAATTGCTAAGATGATCAAACCACCTGCCATGGGCGTCTTTGCCCGCGACGATCCACCAATCAACAAAGCTTCGATACCTACCGAGCCTCCGCGTCCAAACCTCTCAGAACCAGCACCTCAGCCCTTTCATGTCGCAGCCGATGAATCCGTCGATTCTGCACAACCAGAAGAGGACGTACAAGACGACGATCAAGGCACCGTCGACGAGGAAGCCGGTATCATCCGCTGTATCTGTGGTTGTGACGACGATGATGGCTTCACTATCCAATGCGACCGCTGCCTTGTATGGCAACACTGTGCTTGCTTTGGCATGTCCCAGGCATCTGTACCTGATGAATACCTATGCGAACAATGCGAGCCAAGACCCGTCGACGTTGCTTTCGCTCAAGCTCATCAGCAGAAGCGGAAGAATAATGAAGCTCGCAAGGCTCTCATGGATCGCAATCTGAAAAGGCAAGCACAGGCTCTCGCTTCAGCCACATATACCCAGGACTACATCAACGACACAGCCAGCTCTGCCTCTCTGCCGCCAGATACTTTTGTCGCAGATGATCATGCACCACCTACCTCGCTCAGCAGCAAACCTCCAGCCCCTGCCAATCAGCGCTCTCGCAAACCCAGTCAAGCTCTGGACCTTAGCAACACGCAATTCGTCGTTCCTGAGGTACCTGCCAGCGCTGGTGGCCCATCCCGGGCGAACAAGCAACGCAAGGGCCAAAAGTCGTCTAGACGAGGCGGCGACACCCCGACCGTCTCAACGCCCAGCAGAGGCACCTTCACACCCGGCAGTGCCCATGATCGATATGACGACCCTTTCGATATTGCTGAACAGCTTGAGGCGTGGCATGTTGAGTTCACTCCGATCACAAGAAACGTCGTCGCGGAGCCCGAGGTGTTGGACTCCTTAGCCGCTGCAATGCTAGATTGGGAGCATGGCAGTCCGATCAAAGCTCTCCCAATGCCCTCTGGCAGAATGCTTGCCCCCCTCGTCGCCCAGAATACCCCTTTAGGCACCAAAAGCCGAGAGACAAGCGCCATGGATGAAGATAGCTCATCGCCTCACAATCTGGCCTCTCCTGTAGATCAAACCACCGAAACCGAGTTCGGTCTTGGTCCTGTGGGCAAGGAATGCGTGCCAGTCGAAATCGAAAGCGCCTCCCTAGCCGATGCTGCAGCGCGAACATACGTAAGGCACATATCTGAAACTGCTTCCGCTGGAGTCTTCAACAATGTTCTGCACATCAACAGCTCGGCTGACGAGCCTCAACGTGGGTGGTGTGCCTCGCGCGCCTTTTCTAGGCCCGTGATGCACGGCCTCTTCGCAGATCAACCGATACCAGCAGGCTCTTTCATCTCCGAGCTTCGAGGAGAGCTTTACAGTGCCGACACATACCGCAAAGATCCCATCAACCAATTTGCTGTTCTCGGAGCAACTAAACCCCATGTCCACCTTTTGCCGCCACCTCTCAATCTTGCCATCGATGCTCGAAGATTCGGTGATGAAGCTCGCTTTGCCCGTTTCAGCTGCCACCCGAACGCAGTTCTGCGACCTATCCTCTTCCGTTCTAACGGTCAGCCTTGTCTGACATCTCGTGCCAGTTCACGTGCACAGTCGCCCGTTTCTCTGCTCAGGCACCAGCGAAATGCCGACACGCCACCGTCGCAAAGCCGTGCCGACGAGCCCGAGCTCTCCTTTGGACTTTTCGCTATCTCTGACATTTCTCGCTCTCACGAAATTACCCTGGGCTGGGAGTGGGATGACGCTCATATCGTTCACTTTCTGCCAGACTTGGTGCAGAACCCGTACCTGCAGCTCACGGACAGCGAGGGCGATGCCGACTCTCACACCGCCAATATGGTCGCGCTAGCCGAAAAGGGCGAGTTTCCATACGCGGACACCGCATTTTCTGCCAAAATGGGAACGGTAGCCGCCGCACTGCTGGGCTGCGTTTTATGTGCATGCATTGGTTCAGCTGCTCCGCCTGGTGGCGGCGGAGGTGCCAGCGCAAACAATGGACGAAAGCAAGACTGCGCTATTGCACAGATGCTCCGAGTAGGCAATGGCATGTCCTTGTTGAATGTCACGATGCCTGGCAAATCGAACAGGAGAGCCAAGCTGCCCGACTTCGCACCCCTGGTCGGCATCAAACGATTCTGGCGACCAATAGGATTCCCTCCAACGCCAGACAGCTCTATCAGAGACGATTGCACCGAGCCAAGTGCTCAGGACAGCGAGGAACGTAAGGAGTTTCTGCTTACATCGACACCTGAAGGTGACGGCATACTCCGCGCCGACGATGACGGCGAATTCGGCTGTGGCGGTGCAGAAACCGTCAGCGGGGTACGAGGCGCCATGCAGCTTGACGATGAAATTCCATCAAGCGCAAATTCGGAAAAGGACCTTGATAGTGATAATGACGATGCTCGTTCGGTCGCGTCATCTCTGACAGATCCGCTGTCAGTTACTAGCCATGATGATGTGTATTCGGAGGAGGAAGATGACGAGCTCAGACGAGCGCTTCGAATGGGCAATAATGCAGTAACAAGGAACATCGCAAGCAATGGAACTCCGTCGGATCAGCAACACGATGGCGAGAACTCGGGTCCCGTTTTATTACCACCAAAGAAACGCTCTACTAGGACACGCATCAAAGCTACTATGTCGCCGTCCGACGACGAGGATGATGACAGGATGTCGGTCTTATCCGACGGTCGCAGAGCTTGCACGACGACTAAGACTTCCGCAGTGCCGCCATCGATCGGTACTGCCACTAAGACCAAGGTGGGAACGAAGCGAAAGTTCAAGCAAGCACCATCGCGTCTCAGTATTCACTTTGATACTGATGAAAAAGGGCAAGAAGAGGATGAGCAAGGCCGAGACGCTACGCCAAACAAGAAGCCTCGTAGATCTGGCAATGTTGCTGACCCAAGTTCCCCGCTTTCGTCGATACCGTCACCTGGAACCGATCGATCAGACCTGAGCCCACCTCCTGTTCCGCGCCTCTCTGCCAAGTACAAAGCTGAGAACGAAAGAAACATGTCGGATATCGAGCTGGCCAAGAAGCGGCGCGCAACAAGGCATGGACAAGAGCAAGGCAGTAAATCAACGAAGAAGACGATCAAGGATAAGGACACGACGATGAAGCTTCAAAAGCGAGAAGAAGCTCGGTTGCACCGAGACTCTATTCTAGATCTGGGAGATAGCGAATCCAGCGATAGCGATCGAGATGACAAGAAGGGCGAGCCCAGTCCAGCCTCCACAGGCAAACCATCAACCAGGGGCATCGGCGAAACTCACGAGGGACGACCGACACCGTCTCCCAAGAAGGAAAGCAATACAAAAGATGACAGGAAGGCAAGTGAGGTCAATCCTCCGTCATCTCCGCTCTCCCGTTCTTCTAAGCAAGCCAAAAGAGACGCTTCACCTAAGACCAAAAAGGTGCGACGCATTGTCTCTGACTCTGAGAGCGGCGATGACAACAAGCAGGGTGAGGCTCAATCGGCCATCCAATCCAAAGCTGTTTCCGACCAGCCGATTGCCTCCCCAGTGTCGGCAGATGCCTTGACGACATACCATACCGCTGTATCTGCCGCATCGAATGAAGGAGTGAAGGATACAGCTTTGGATTCGGCAAAGGCAGAGATTGACAGTAAGCCCCCCGCTGGCCCCGCTGATTCGAAGCCCGTTCCTCCCGAACCGGAGGTTCAGAAGGTCGAACCCAGGGTAAAGCTATCGTTGGCAGAATACAAGCGGCGTTTGGCCGAACGAAGAATTTCGGAGCAGCAGAGCAGTGTTTCCGCATCGATTGCAGCTCCTCTTTCTTCACCACTGGATGCACCGGCCTCCGATACTGTATCTTCCCCTGGTATGGAAAGATCACAATCGGTACTTCATCCGACTGCCTTATCTCAGGTATCAACTCTGGCCTCGACAGCGAATTTCGTACCTGCAGCGACGTTGCACACGCCTTCACACCCGCCTCAAGAACGCACATCGACCTACACCTTCTCGAACGAAGCAGAAGGCTCCGGGGGAACTTCCATCAGGCCGGTACGCAACGTCTTGTTTACCTCCGTATCCGCACCGACGGCTATTCGATCCGTCGAGATCCCCAAATCGCCGTCTCCGGAATCCGATCGCCCATCGCTGCCTGCAGAAGCGATGCAGCCACGGCAAGGGGCAGAAACGCAGGGCGGTCGCGAGGCCAGTCAACCGTCTCCTTGGCCAGAGAGCGCGACGCCTTCGGATGCTGCCATAGGCGCTCCAGCGATGGCCGACGTCGACATGCTCCCCGCCGTTGAACCTTTGTCGGCACTTGCAGGCGGCGAGGCGCCATCGCTCCTCATGAGACTCGAAACGCGTCGAGCGCAAACACAATTCCACGACGGGAGAATAGGAAGTCCCGCAGCCAGCAGTCGCGGTGCGGGAGGACTAGAGGATCCGTTCGTAAAGCCTCAGACCGCCCCTCTCACAGTTTCTGTTCCTGGATGGGCCGCACCTTCGCCGAGCCTTTCGCCTTCTCATTCGGCACAGTCGCCGTCCGCTGCACCGCCACGAGGTGCTAGCCGCCCGCCTGTGTCACCGTCTTTATCAGCAACGTTCAATCCACCAAAAGCACCCCGCGCCTTCATGAGCGCATCCGGAAACCACCTGCCTTCGGCGGCAATAGTGCCCACGGGATCCAATGCTGTTGCGACCACCTCGGCGCCCCCCGCCGTGGCTCCTACCACAGGCCCGAATGCGGTGGCAACACCTGGGCGGTCTGCGCCGAACATGGGCGTCGGTACGACGCCTTCGTCTGCCAGTACCACGAGTTCCACCTCGTCGCGTCTAGCTGGCGTCAATCTGACCTCGCCAACGCCCACCTCAGCTGCGGTGCCGGGAGGAGTGCCGCGAGACTTTGCCGGTATTCCCAAGGGGCCGGCCAGTATGCGCGATCACGATGCTCGGGATGCATGGGCCGAGGCGCGCGAGGCTCGGGAATTTGCTGCGCGAAGCGCCGAGCCGGCGCGGGATGGGGCGTGGGGGGATCGCGAGCGCGACCGAGAGCGTGGTCGAGAGCGGGGGCCTTGGGGACGGGATCGCGAGCGTGCCGAGCAGCTGCACCGGGCAGAGCGTGATCGGATGCGAGAGGAGCGGGACGCGGGGGTGGCGGGCGGGGTGCTAGCCGGGCGGCTGGATGGGCACGGGCCGGTGGCGCATGGACGTGCGCACCCGCAAACCGGGCCGTACCGCCGAGCGTCGCTGAACGAGTACGACGAGCACGCGGGCGGACTGGCATACGAGCGGCCCGCCGACGCGTACGCGCGCGGCATTGTCGTGCGCGGCCGCAGCCTGGGGCTTGCCAACGGCCCCGTTCTTCCCGTCGCCGGCACGATGCATGCCGACCCCCGCGACATGCTCCGCCCCGACCCGCGCGACTACCGCGACCTGCGCGACTACGAAGACCTCCCCCCCGCACACCCCCCGCCCCCCACCCCCCGCGGCTTCCGCGGCGCATGGCCCGCCCGCCCCCGCCCGCGCGGCTCCCGCGGCCGTGGCACCTGGATGCGCTAATCCCCCTCCCCACCCCCCTCACCTCCACCATCACCACTGTTATTCCGCACACCTCCCTCAGCGTGTCCCACTGTAATCTACGACCTGTACTCTATCTTTGTACCAAACCGCCGATTCGCCGTCATGGCGGCCAGCAAACGGGCAGGCTCGCGCGTCGAGCGTCGAGGGTCACACGGTAGATGGCTCGGGCGTCGGCACAAGCGAGGCGGGTACGAGTACATAGCAGACAGCGGACGGGGCGGGTAGGGTAGAGGGGAGTGCTACTCGGGCTCGGAGAGGTCGGAGCTCTGGTTGCTGTCGGAGTCGGGGGAGGTGAGCGAGTCGGAGGCGGGGGAGTGGTCGACGCGGGTGCGGCGTTTCTTGGTGCGGCGGGGGGCGGTGGCGGGGGTGGGGCGCTTGCGGGCGGGGGCGATGGCGGCGACGGTCCACCTGGCGGCGGAGGCCTGGCGCGCGGCCTTGGCGGGGCGCGCGTCGGCGAGCTGCCGCGCCAGGTCCGCGGGAAGGTACTGGCGGTCGTAGATCTCGCGCTGCACCTCACGGCTCGGCAGCGGCTTGAAGATGTCGGCGGGGAGCGTGATCTTGCCCGGGTAGCTCTCGACCGCCCAGCCGTGCTGCACGCTGCGCCGCCGGATCACCAGCTGCGCCAGCTCGGAAAGCGCATACAGATTCTCCGACGCGCCCTGCGACTCGGCATCGCGCACCCCCTTGACCCGCGTCGCCAGATAGTAGAAGAGCGACACGTTGGCAGGCCCCGCCAGACAGTCCAGGAAAAAGTCCAGATAGCGGACAAACTGCGCCAGGTCCTCGCTGGTCTCGCGCGAAAAGTCCGGGTGGTTCGCCAGCAGGTGGACAAAGCGCGGGAAGGAGACATCTAGCTGCTTCAGCCGGTACTCCGGCGGCAGCGCGCGCGAGGTCGCCTGGCAGTACCGGAGCACCATGTTGCGGTTCTCTTCCTCGGGGTCGTACGCCGCCAGAAAGGCCATGGCCAAGAAGCGCGAGTCGATCTTGCGCGTTTTGAGATAGGTGAGCAGCTTGTGCAGGATGCGCGAGCGCACGTTGAACGACTCATCCTGCACCGTAAAGGCGAGGTGGAAGTATTCGCGGCCAATGCAGGCGTCGTAGGCCGGGTGCCGCGCCAGCTTGAGCACACAGACGGCCGCCTGCAGACGCATCCTCGACTTGGCCGGCGCAGGCGTGTTCAGCGTCGCCTTGGCCTCGCCTGCAGCGATCACCGCCCAGAGCAGACGGAAGATGGGCTTGGCCATGTCGCTCGCACTCTCGGTCTCTGCGAATGCTTCGCACCGCTTTGTCAAGACCTGGATGGCGAGCAGCTTCGAGTTGAGGTCGTGGTCGATCGCCGAATCCTCGATCCAATCTTCTTCCCCATTGCCGTACGCCTTGGCCTTGTTGGCCGGAAGCGGTTTCAGCAGCACATCGGAGAGGATCGTCTTGACCACCGTGTCACTGACATTCTCGGAAGCGTCTGGGGCATGCTTGAACATCTGAGCCAGGCTGTGCAGACTCGCAACCTGCCTGTCGGGCTTTGCGCTCGACAGGTGCTTGGCCACATTGTCGAGCACTTCCTCGAGCACACCATAGGCTGCCGAGCCAGAGACGGAGATGCCGGGTGTGCCCGGCTTTTGCCCTGCAGCCTTACGCCCTCCTCGTGCGCCCCCGGTAGCAACAATTGCTAGCAGCTTGGCAGCGAACTTGGACTGCAGCGGAGTACCTTTCAGCACGTATTTGGCCAGCCGCTCAACGGTCTTCTTGTCCAGCTGTACCTTGGCCGCATTCCACTGTGCGACGGCCGCCAAGGCTCGTAGGCAGGTTTGCGCGAGGAGCGTGTTGTTTTCCTCGAACAAGGCTTTGCAGAGCTCAGGTACGTGCATCGCAAACATCTCCGGACATCGCTTAGCCATAAACTCGAGTAGTTCCTGCGACGAGGCGCGGGAAGCCTCGGCATCCGACATATTGGCTGCATCCGTGCTGCTTTGCGAGTCAAGTTGCGACGAGGACGACGACCTAGCTTTGCTTTGCGAGGGCTGGTGCTGCAGTCTTTTGATAAAGTATGGGACGGAGGAGCGGTTTACGAGGAAGAAGGATCCGCTCCGAACAAGCACGGTCATGGTCGCAAGTATATTGCTATTGGAGTTCTCGATCCGCCGTAAAGCGTCGCTCCGGCTCTTAACGAGCGTCTTCAAATCTGACTGCGTATCAAAACAGGCGCGGAGCAGCTTGTATATGCGGGCGTCGTTGAGCTTGGCGAAAGCGTGCAAGTCGGTCTTGGCCTTGTCCGGGTCAGCAAACATGGTTGAGCATCGCCGTATACGGTCCGCCATAGCTGTCTTGACGACCGCAGAATCCAGGTCGGCAGCGACATCACCTCCGTTGTACTGTTCACAAGAGTCGAGGAAGTGGTCGAAAATGGAGGGTCGCGTGAAGATGAGATTGGTTAGTCTGAGCATGGCCTTGGTTGCTTCTGCCTCCATGAACTTCATGACAAGTAGCAGGCGGTTCATCCAGGCACCTTCGTCCTCGTCCAGGTTGGCAGGGATAGGCAGAATGTACTTTTCGACGGTAGCTGCTACCAACTGTTGCATGTCGATGTTACCAGCGTAAAGACACTTGAATACTTCTTGCGGGATCCAGGCAAACTGTTGCGTGGCGGCTGAATCATGATTTTCGATCTCTGGATACGCCATGTCGTAAAGCTTGCCGACAGCCTCAAGCGCCTCCTTCCGCACCATTGTCTTTTTGTCCTTACATCTATCGGCGAGCTTGAGCAGGACTGACTTGTCGAGATGGTGTAGCGACGTCTCGTAGTCTAACGCGCCGAGTGTCTTTGCCATAGCGGCTCGCACCCTCTCATCGGGCTCGAGTAGCTTCTGTTCAAGGACGGGAGTCAAGTCGAAGCGCAGCTCGGGATGGTGTATGAGGAGGGGCTTGGTGCTTTCGGCCCAAATCACGCGTAAGCTGGAGGATTTATCGTTGGCTCTTCCGAGCCACGCTCTCCATGTGCCAGTATATCGTTTGGCCAGATCGCCGCTTTCCGTTGCGTTTGATGGCTTCTCTGCAAACATCTGACCAAGCACCTTGGTGGCGAGGATGCGGAGTTGAACGTCCTCGGCACGCAATTCTTCCTCGAGCTGTGGGATGACATTGAGAAGCAACGATGGCACGACGCGGTTGATCTGAATGATAAGGGAATGAGCGGTTTGCAAGCTCTCGAGACGCTCGTCCTGATCCTCCTCGCGGGAGGCCGCAATGATGACTTCGTTGAAATACTGGGCAACGTATTTCTGCAGCCTGTCTTTGGTGTTGGAACACACTTCTGCTGCGAGTCTGTGGGCTGAAGGATTGTGCTTGACGGCTTTGTTGGTAAAGTTGGCGAGCAGGAGCTCGAGGACCTCGGAAGGCAAGCTGGCGCACTCGTCGATCAGCTGAACAAGGATATCGGCAATGCAGATTTCGACGTTCTTGGACATGTCGGGCCTTGCAAGGTCCAAAAATGCCTTGAAGTATTCAGCCATCATCTCGTCAGCGTTGTTGAGATCGCAGATAAGAACGACGCTTTTGACGTTGCTGAGGCTTTCCAGGAGGTAAAAGTACTCCGGATACTGGGGTCCGGAAGGTTTGGAAAGGCCGGCGGTAGGCATGGTGAGTTGATGCAAAAAGAACTGGAAGATGTCGCGTAGCTCTGCGGGGGTGAAGGGAGCATTTGGGGCGAAGAGACGAAGCATATCGGCAAGGCAGCAGGCGACATTGGCCTTGACTGCCTTGTCTTTGTGGAGCATGAGAGTAGGAGTGACGAGTTCCTTGCAGACATCTCGGAGCGAAGCGACATCTACGGCATCTTGGTCCATCTCGCTGAGCTCTGTGCGCACCTGGCGGACGCGCTTAAGCAGGGCATCGGTGGAGGTGCCCTTCTGATAGAGTTTGCCCTTGAGCGTAAGGCGGGCGAGCGCCTGACGCCGCGTGGCCGAGGCCACCGTAGTAGCCGTGGCAGTAGCCATGTTTCTCTCAGAGGAGAGGCAGTATAGAAGAACCAACGCACGCCTACGGAGGGTGGGCTTGGCGTGATACGCCACGCAGGCGGTTCCGATGCGCGACAGTAGGGGTTGTAACGCCCAAGAACCAAAGAAGCGTGTTGCGAGCTAGAAGAAGGCCAGGCAGAAGTCGAGCAGCTGACGTGCAGTGTAGGTGGTGGCAAGAGCTGCGCCCCTGAATAGGCCAGGGTATGCGAGTAGGCGAGCAGATGTAAGGAAGGGGTGATTGAGTAGGGATATGATAGGTAAAGACCAAGCCGGCGTTGCGCGTTGCGCTCTGGCTGAGCCTCGAGGTCAAGCTTGGCAGTCGAGTATGAGTGTGCTTCTCTGCCAGCTGTGAATGTGAATGTGTGAAATACTAATTTACGTGTTGGATAGCTTTCCGACGCGCTTCGCTGCACCGCTCAGCGCTTTCCTTGCTTTGTCGCGTTAATCAGAGACGCGTCGAGCGAAGGCAGCGGATAGGAGACCTGAAAGATGTTAGATTGCATTACCGGACCTTCACATTCGCATTCACATGTATGATGGTTGTGGTTCAGTCGGTTGAGAACTGCTATGCCTGCGCATCAGGGGGAAGAATTGACCAACACTGATGAGCGCACATCCCGCATGACTGGGAGGTCTGGTAGGCACATTTGAAAGGGCAATGAGGATGACCAGGTGAACGTGCTTGTCGCTAGTTTATACAAACATGGCGGCTTCTTGCTCGAGCTCCTTTAGCGCGGTCCTCATCTCTTGGCCTGCTCGTCCTCCCTGGTTTGTTCTACCAAAGCCGGTATCAAGCTCGCCGACAGCTTGGATTAGAAGTTGTCGGGCAACCTGCAGCCGCATTCCGGCCGGGACTGTGATCGGATTTTTGAGGATCGAGGAGCCATGCCCGCTCAGCTTTGACAAATTCTCACCGTTTGTGTGAAGCAGCCGCGCTTCGGCCCCTTCATGACTCTGCGAGAGCTGGGCTAGGACCAACTTGGCAAGCGTAGCAATGGCAATGCCTCTCGCTGGGTGGCCAGCCTCGTAGATTGGCGTGGGGGAAGCCTGAACACCTGCAACAACGAGCATTTGCAGCCGCATCGCCTCCTCAAAGCAGTACGCCGTGCTGCGGATCGCGCCCGCGTACTGCTGCTGCATGAGCTGTCTTTGTTCGGGCTCCTGGTCACCTATATCTGGTAGACCCTTGGATCCGACTTCGATTAGAGCGGTGCAGCCAAGCCGCAAGAGATGGAAGAGCGGTTGGCAAGACGGAGCGTACCTTTCCACCAGTCTCGGCAAGATAGCGGAGCATTTTGTCCACGCAGCCTCGGCATCGCCAGCGTCCAAGAGGGTCGTCGCTTCGTTCAGCACGTTGCTTGCGCTTGCTGTGTCATCGTCAATGTCACTTTGCATCAGATCGGTAGCCGAATTGCACAGCCTGCATGCTGCTGGTACCATCGAGCGGAGATCTGCTCTGCTAACCCAGCCGCCGCACCTCTTGCTGCACCACATAGCCTCCCTCGGATCGACCCACCTGCTTTTGCCTGGCTTCCGTGAGTTCTCGGGAAGTTGGCAGAGCTTGCATCGGCATTGGAAGTGGTAGCGCTCGTGCAGCTGTTCCTGACGAGCTTGCTGCGTGTCTGCCACGTCTACATACGACACGAGAAGCTCTTCGCCCGGCTCGACTGTCTTCAGTGCGACGAGGTGCATCATATCCTTGGATTGGCCTGCAAAGGGGAATACGATCGCTGCGTTTGGCACGCAACTGTGATTCAGCATGGCTGCTCTAGCGTCCAGGCAGATACCCAGGCAGCTTAGATCGCTGTCCGTAAGGGCAAACGAGTTCGTAGAAAACTGGATGACCATATCGAGCAGGTCTGTGGCCTTGTCGACGCCAATTGCCTGCAAGGCTTGGGCTTCCGTGAAACCATTGCCCGTACTGGCGTCGGTGCGGTTCAAACCATCGGCTCTGGCTGCAGCCGTAAGGTAGTATGACAGGCGTAGAGCAAGCTCGCCAAACGCTTCAAGCTGATGTGACGACAGCTCGGCCCTGTTTGACCTAAGATCATCTTTCGGCCTTGGGTTGGCTCTGCTGAATTGCCTTTTGCGCACCCAGGCCCATCTCGCCATCGCACGAAGGGTAGCGCTCGGAATTCGATGGGCAGCCTGCTCGTGGCGGCCCGCGCCGGCTTGCCTGTGGTCTTCCTCGTCTGCTTCAGGCGGCAACGATGGATCACGCCGAGATGCGAGCTGTTGCAACGAGCGCAGCGCTTTGCATTCCTCCTTATGGACTCTCCAGTCGTCCTTCTGGCATTTCGCAGAGCAGTACTTGACTGTTTTGCACGCGGAACAGCGTTGCAAACTCATTTGGGGAGCTGTACTGGAGCCGCCAGATGCGCCAGCATGGGATGTCGATGCGTTGCAGAAGCAGCCGGAGCATCGGACGCCTAGTAACGACGTGGACAGGACAGCAACATCCGGCTGTAGACGCAACAAGACACTCCCTGCTGAGCACGGCGGCGAGGGCTGCTGTGAGCCCTGCGGCGAGTAGAAAAGGCCCCTGCCAGAGACCGACTCGCTCCGGACCTCGACATCTGTACCATCAAGATCCTTCCTCGGCACCTTCGCTTGGCGGCGGGCATCCACTATCGGGTCTTTTAAGCCTGTACCGCGTATTGATTCGGCTGCTTCAAAGGGGCTTTCCGCCGTCACCCTTGACGGCGACGTAGAGGTGCTCGCCTCAGGAAACCGCGTTTCCTCCTTCTTGATAGATGGCTTCGCAGCGTGCGGCAGTCTGCGTCTGGCCTCACGCTGCGCCTTGAGGTCGGCAAAAGAAGGCATAGCGTTGTCCGGTGGCAAAGAAAGGCATAGCGTGTCCGGTGTCTATTGGGTGTCGGGGTGCTAGTGCAGGTCTGGCTTGGCCACGGCTGATTTGTGGGTGGACTACACCTCTCCGTCAAATACACGGTGGTGATCAAAAAACGATCGGGTTATATGCCCGATCTATTTACCCAAACACGCGACAAAGCTATTTACGCGACACGTAGCGGGATGCGCGCTAGCACTCTACGCGAGAAACTGCGCATCGCGGGCTTGCAGCGAGTGACAACGCGTTCAACGAGTTTCCACTTGATCAACGCTGTTTCCGTATTGAATGCGCAAAGCCGCTCGTTCAAAGCACATGCACAAACGCAAGAAAGGAACGCATGCATTGACCTCGACCAGACAACAGCGAACTTTCCGTCCACAATCTGAGCCAGCCATCTGCATCAAGAAAGCGTTGTCATAGCACGATTCCATCCACCATCCATTCACTTCGATCTCTCCCCTTGGCTTGCTCCTTTCTTACGTCGCAATCATACCTGATATCACCACATTATCATACACAGAGTCCATCTTACCCAGCATCATCAGCAGCCCGTACTTCGACCCCAACATCGCATCTCAGAAACGAGGTGACAGCATCAGCATCTCTCCAACCTTGGTATTCTTTGTTATCTGTCCGTCTGTGTCGCCGCACTGCCAACATTACCTGTTCCATGGCTGCTTAAATACCCCCTGACACCAGACCGTAGATTATCATATCGGTCGCTCTCCTGCCCTCCGTCGTCGCTCGACCGTGTCGTCACCATAATCAGAAAGACAGCGCAGTGTACTCTGACACAGTAGCATGTCTGTAGATCAAGGCTTGCTCTCCCCGCCTTCGTCGGGTCGCGCTTACAAGCCAGACAAGACTCGCCTGGGCAACTCGAAAGACTACAGCGGCCAAGATGTCTTCGGCGCCACGACGAGGAATATTACCCAGCCTCAGAAGGACACCTATTCCACGTCCACCCATACTCTCCCATACAGTAACCTCAGTCCCGCAGAGAAAAAGCAAGTCTCTGCAAAGGACGTTACGCGGCCACCTACACCACCGATGAGCAGAGACATCAGGTACGACCAGGAGCTTAATCCAGATCATGCATCGTCCGCACTGACCTTCTCCGACAGTGAGGTCGAGTCGGAAAGATATGCTTCTACAAGTGGCCAGCCAGTTCAGCTCTCTGGTCAGGCAGCTCGGGACCCTATCTCGCAAGCGTCGTCGTCCAACTTGCTCGGCCGATCGCGGTCCACGACGCTGACTCAGACAAGCTTCGAATCCGACGAAGAACACAATCCGTT
Source organism: Tranzscheliella williamsii (assembly GCA_023212725.1). NCBI lineage: Eukaryota > Fungi > Basidiomycota > Ustilaginomycetes > Ustilaginales > Ustilaginaceae > Tranzscheliella > Tranzscheliella williamsii. The sequence goes on along the minus strand of JALBYF010000007.1, from coordinate 241,559 downwards.
CCTCGACCGGGGCTCCAGCAGCCAACAGCAGCCGGCCGTACCGCACCATACGCATCCTTATTACGATGATTTCGACAGCGAGGCGGACGGCGAGGGGGAGGTCGATGGAACGGATACATTGCATTCGCGCGAGCAGGATTCTACCCCTCGCGCAGGCTCTCGCTTTCAGGATCAGACCTCGACTCGACCATTGCTTCAGCCCGCGCGGCCACTATCGGACCATGTGTCGGTGGAAAACCGATGTTTGACAACGACGCTCCCGATCAGAGACACGCCGAAGAATCCGTTTCTGGCTGGTGGTCCGGCCGATATTGGCTTGCACGGGCCGCGGGCGGAGCAGGCGCGGGCCAGGGCTCGCGCGTGCCCGCGCAAGGAAAGCGGCAAGATCACCTATGTCTTCCGAGGCCAGCGGGTCACGTACGCCGACCCAGAGTACGATTCGGACGACTCTGGCAGCGACTTGGGTAGTGGGCTTGGCCCACGGCCTCCTCGCTTCCAGCCGAGGCTCCTCTTTCCGCCAGCGGCAGCTGCGACGGCGGAGCCTCCTCGCAGCCGGAGCAGCAGCAGTGGTCGCGAGGCGCGGGCTGAGAGTAGCCCATCGCTCGAGGGTGGCTCTGCGGGCGGTGGAGGACTGTTCGCTGCGCAGCTTGCAGCCAAACGCAAGCGGACAGACGAAGAGCGAGGCGAAGAGCAGCGGCGAGAGGCCCAGCCTACCGCGCCGACGTGGGCACACGACATGGCGTCGAGCTCGTCTCGACTGCAGGCTGCGACGTCGATGCCGGCGGTTGCGCGGACGGGCGGCGGCACGATGTGCGCGAAGCAGGCGCAGCGGGATGCCCTCCTCGCGCGGCTGGACCAGACCAACTGGAGCGACGACGACGACGACGATGACCAGCACATGCACGACGCAGATGCTACCGCCCGGCCTGCCAAGCGCGGCCGCACCAGCACCTACCACACCGAAATGGACGAGGACAGCGAAGAGGACCCGCACGAGGAAGCGTTCTGGCTCACCGACACGCGCGCTCCTGCCGCCACAGCAAAGCCCGCACCAGCAGGCGGCCTAGCCGCCAGGATGAAGGGCCGCCAAGAAACATCCAGCTCGGACTGGTTGCGGCGATACTAGTGTCCACTACCCTTGCATTCCTTCTTCTCAGAGTCGATTGGCGGTGGCACTAATCCCAAGGCAAGCCATCCGACGCTCGGCTTTCGCCACCTTGGCTGCTCTCCCGAAATTATCCTGTCCGTTCCATTCAAAGACGGATTTTGTGCCGACCACAGTGTCGGGTTCTTTTTGCGGCGGCTTCCATCACATACATTGCTGAGACATGACCACTGAGCATACCGGGCGCAGCCTACACATTACATACATTTGACCGTCTGCAATTGCATTTACTCTCTCCAACGCGTGAGAAAGGTACGATATGGATGAATCTAGCTGCTTGTAGCGAGAGGCCGGCCTGTTCAGTGGCCGACTGTACAAAGACTAACGAAAGAAGCGGAGCGCTTCTGACTTTGCTGCGTGTGAAAATGTGATACCCTCGTTGCAGTCACAGTCGCGCAGAAAAGAGTTTTGGATTTAACAGTAATGGAAGGCACGGCAGCTGTGTCGGCCACGGCCGGGGCAGGCTTTAGTCGCCATCGGAGTAGCTGCCGTCGCCGGGCTGAGCCGACAGCACGCTCTGATAAGCTCAGCAATGCTAGGTGGTCGGGTGACCCGACGCTGCGCAACTGGGCTTGCCACGGCCGTTCGATGTCGGCCTGGAGCAGCTTGGGTCCAAGACACAACCGCTTGCCCTGCCCGCTGTCGCTTCCTGGTCACCCTCGGCCCTTAGCCGCGTTCATTCGATTGCAAGGGAAACTAGGGGCCCAGGGTGGGCACCCAACACGAGGTCATTATCGCGTCCCCTTCGCTGTCGTGCTGGGGGTGCCAATGTTCATGTGGGACTGGCGGGTTGATGTAGCCTGGTTGGCAATCACGATCACACGCATAAAATGTAGAGGTATCCAACTCCACACTCACGACTGGTAACTCGCCAAACTTGCATCGAGTCAGAGACTCACTCACGTTGCCAAGCGACAAGTCGCCGTGTGACCTTGTGAGAGAAGTCACAGTCACACTAGTCATATTACTGTGACTGAGTAGAGTCTCCTCAGGTTGGTTTTCGCTTCCAAATTTTCGCTTCTTCCGGTTATTTGTCCTGTCTTTTCTTCAACCAGCAAGCAAGGATTACAAGCTCGGACTAGGGCGACGGGTGACTCGTCTCTCTCTCTTGACTCCTCTTCCTCCCTGCTAGCTGCTCGCTGCACCCCGCTTGGCTATAGCTGCATCTTAATCTACTATCTCCCGCTCTGTCCATCTCTGCCCCGCTCTGCCCCGCCGCCTCTACCCGGCTTTCGCTCTCCTGCCCGCTCTGCCCCGCCGGTCATGACACTGATCCGTCTTGCTCTCTCGCGAGCATTTCCCTCCTCTTCCGTATCTCCCACCGTCAACCAACGTGCCGTCGCTTCCACTGACCCCTCGTCGCTGCTCCTCGTCAGCCGCACCTTCACCGCAAAGCCTTTGTCGTCGTTAGCTGCCATGGGCCCCGGTCGAGACCGTTCTCTCTCCCGCTCATCGCTTTCCTCCGCCTCTTCGTCCAGCATGGCGCAAGAATCTGCCTATGCGTCGTCGTACACCACCCAGGCGTCGTCTTCTCGAGGTTTTGCTTCTTCGAGCAAAGTTAGCTACACTCCTGTCCTCACCACCAAGACCATCAACCCGCATGTGCTGGAAGCCGAGTATGCTGTGCGGGGAGAGCTCTCCAACCGTGCCAACAAGTATGCTGCGCAGATCGCCAATGGAGAGACGCTGCCTTTCCCGTCTGTCGTCACTGCCAATATCGGCAATCCGCAGCAGCAGCCCTTCCTCGCACAGAAGCCATTGACATTCTGGCGACAGGTCGCCGCGCTTACCGAATACCCGGAACTGATGGAGCAGCCTGGCATCGACAAGATCTTTCCCAAAGACACCCAAGATCGGGCCAAACTGCTGCTCGCCGACATTGGCAGTGTCGGCGCCTATTCGCATTCCAAGGGCGCCTCCATCGTCCGCAAGCACATCGCCGAGTTTATCGAGCAACGTGATGGCTACCCGTCCGATCCCGAACTTATCTACCTCACCACCGGCGCTAGCGGCGGTGTCCAGCTTTTGCTCCAGGTCATGATCGCTGGCCCCGAAACTGGCATCATGATTCCCATTCCTCAGTATCCTCTGTACAGCGCCGCGCTCGCCCTCTACAACGCCCGCACCGTCCGCTACGATCTGAATCCCTTCGACGACTGGTCCTTGGACCCTAAAGCCATGTCGCGCTCCATCGACGAAGCGCGTGCCAATGGCACCGACGTCCGTGCCTGCGCCGTCATCAATCCCGGCAACCCGACCGGCCAGTGCCTCTCCTACGAGAACATTCAAGATCTGATCCGCATGGCCTACGAAAAACGCATCGTGCTTTTGGCCGACGAGGTTTATCAGGCCAACATCTACCAGCCGGAGGAGCGCCCCTTCCACTCGTTTAAAAAAGTACTCCTGGATTTCAGCAAGAGCGCCGATGCATCCGAGCGGGACATTGCCGCCAAGGTGGAGCTGGTCTCCTTCCACTCGATCTCTAAGGGCGTGTCTGGCGAGTGTGGGCGACGCGGCGGGTATTTCGAGCTGACCAACATCGATGCCGGTGTCGAGTCAGAGATCTACAAACTGGCGAGCATATCCTTGTGTCCGTCGCTGCAGGGGCAGATCGGGGTGGACATGCTGGTGAAGCCGCCGAAGGAGGGCGAGCCGTCCTGGCATACCTACCACGCCGAGACGGGAGCGATCCACGCGACGCTGCAGGAACGGTCGGAGAAGATGGCGCGCCGCTTCGCCGAGCTGCCGGGCGTCGAGGTGCAGCCCGCACAGGGCGCGCTCTACCTCTTCCCGCGCATCACTCTCCCACGCGCCGCGCACGAGGCAGCCGCGAGTGCCGGCAAGAAGGTCGACGAGTTCTACTGCCTCGCGCTGCTCGACGCCACCGGCATCTGCGTCGTCCCCGGCAGCGGATTCGGCAAGATGCCCGAGCCCGACACCGGCGCCTGCTTCTTCCGCACCACCGTCCTCGCCAAAGAGACCGACGAATTCATCGACCGCTACGGCAAGTTCCACACCGAGTTTCTCCACAAGTACGCCTGAGCCATCGCACGCCGTACCGTCTCGACCGGCTGCCCGCCCGCAACCGCAAATGTACACTACCTCACCGTAGCACAGCCGCACTGAGCATATAGACAAGTCCGTATTCCTTTTCTTGCAATGACGAGTATGAGCAAGAGGTGTAGGGGGTTGCAAGCGCGGCTGAGGCCGGCGGCGAGGTGGGGAAGAGAGGGTGCTATACCTGACGGCCTTTACCGCTGCCGCCGTAGGAGCCGCCGGCGTAGCTGGAGGCCTGTTTGTGGGGGCCGTGGTTCTGGACGCTGGAGGGTGGGTGGGCCTCGCCGCCGTGGGACTGGCCGGCGACGGACTCGGGGGCTTGATGGGCGGTGTTAGACTGGGAGGTGGCGCGCTCGCTGGCGGCGTTGGTGCTCGACTTGCGGCCTTCGGTGCCGGTCGAGAGCGGGTCGTCGACGACGCCCTTGAAGCCCAGATTGTCCATGCTGTCCTTCTCCATCAGGCCTCTATGATCGTCATGTCAGCGCTTACGCCAATGCACCGCGCAGCCGCGGGCATCTCAACCCACTCTCACAACTTACTTGTCCATACGGCACTGCAGGTACGCCTTGCTCAGATGCCGGCACTTGCCGTTGTCGTTGCCGTTGTACTTGATGCAGTTCATGTACTCCTGCATCTGCGACCGGCACTCGCCTGCCGCCGCATCCAGAGCCAATCCCAAGAGGCAAAGCGCGTCAGCCGCCAACCCCTCTCGCATCCCCGAGGCACAACTCTACACGACTCACCCTCGTGATCCAGCGGAAAAGAGCCGCGGTCCGGCGGCGATGCCTTGAAGTCAGAGAACGTGGGTGGCCTTCCGAACGACATGATGTGATAGGCAATGGTGGTGGGAACGAGGTCACGGAAGCAGTCATCGACGAGAAGATCGAGTGTCTACAGTGACTAAGCCCACACATCCTCCATGAATCATTCATGACTTGGCTTCTTAGTCGAGGTGGAGGTCAAATCACAATCTGACATGAGCACATTCTCGTTTTCAACCTGCGGGACTCGGCATCCGGAACACGGTCAACACGCTTCGCCCCGTATGCTGCATTGATGAGGGCTTGGATAGATCTGGCCTTGTTCCTCCTTGCACCATCTAGGGCAGCTGATCTGCCGCCATGCCTGCACCGACGCATTCGCCTTCGCCCGCCTCCCCATCGCTATCAGCATCCAACGAAGACCCGCTTGTGGATGTCGACGGCATCGTACTCATCGACAATGGCGCACATACCATCCGCATCGCATCTATACCCTATCCGGAGCCTAATCTCCTGCCCTCGTCCGTCCGCATCGACAACTTCCCAAACGCTATAGCCCGGACACGCTCCTCACAGGGTCCCTCATCCCGCAGACTGTTCGTCTCCTCCGATATACATAAGGACCTCTCCGACTACGGGGGCCTGCACCTGCGCCTCCCTCACCAGAAGGGTGTCATTTCGGACTGGGCAGCCCAGAAGACCATATGGGATCATGTCATCACGTCTCACTTTGCTAGCCATTCGCATAGCGCCTTCCGCAAGCCTTCGGACGGTAGACTATTGCATCGCAAAGCGGTCATCATCACCGAATCCTATTTCACGTTCGACGAGGTGGAGCAGGCCACCGACTTGATGCTCTTCGAGGAGTATGGTGCTGCCGCAGTATGGCGCTGTGACCCCGCAAGCCTCGCCGCCTGGTCCGAGGTGTTTGACCCCACTACTTCTTTTCCGTCTAAGCCGCCGCAGAATTCAACGTCCGCCGATACCAACGGGCACCAAGGCCCAGAGGCTGCGCCCAGCCCGGCTGCGGCTTCCAGCAAGAAGCCGAAGCGATCTTCTCGACCATCTCGGCTTGGGCCATCCGATACCCGCACCAAAGGCTCCGAGTCAGGGCCGTCTGCGCCTCCCAAGCCGCTTTGTCGGCGGCCTGAAGCGATGCTGGTGCTCGATGTGGGTTACTCCTTCTGTCATGCTGTTCCTGTCATCCGCGGTGAGGTGCAATGGGCCGCTGTGCGACGGCTGGATCTGGGCGGCAAGATTCTGACCAACCTTCTGAAAGAGTCGCTCTCCTTTCGCCAGCTCGACATGATGGACGAGAGCTGGCTCGTTTCGTACATCCGCGAACGCACCTGCTTCGTCGCGGCCGCCTCCGGCACACGGCCTATTGGCGTCCCTCCGCGCAAACTGATCGAGCGAATGCGCACCAAAAGCCCCACAGACTGGACGTACGAAGAGCTGCTTGTCCTTGCCAAATTTGGCTCGTCCAGGAAGCGGCCCAGCGACGTCAACGTTGTCTGGAACCTTCCAGACTACTCCACGACCGCGGCGGACGAAGAGGGCAAGTATGGCACCATCGTCCGCGGTCCCAACCCCGGTAGCAGCAGCTTGTGGCAGCGTAGCGCATCCAACAACGGCACTCTACCCCACAAACCCAGCACGCCTCCAGTAGAGCCAGGAGAGAGCGGAACGGGGAGTGTCGGCTCGCCCAGTCAAGCCGACTTGGAGTGGCAAGCTGCCTTCATCGCTCAGTCTGCCAGCCCTCCGGGCCCCTCTGGCGGCCCGATACGCAAGCGCAAGGCTGTCCAGTCCGAGACTGTTGCCGCTGAGGATGGGGAAGACGGGGAAGAGAGGGAGGATGCAGATGGCGAGGGCGAGGAGAAGCAAGCGCTCGTGCTGGAGGGCGAGCGTTTCGGGGTGATGGAGACGCTGTTCAACCCGGGGTCGATTGGGCTGGATCAGCACGGTCTGTCGGGCCTTGTTGCGGAGGCTGTTGCGGCGGTGTCAGGGGATGCGGCCTCGCTGATGTGGGCGCACGTCCTGCTCGTCGGTGGGCTGGCCAAGACGGTGGGTCTGGAGCGGCGCCTTGCACACGATCTCCGCCCACGCGCGCCCGCCGACGTGCCCCTCCGCATCTGCACCGGCCCAGACCCCGCCCAAACCGCCATCCGCGCCGCCATCCTCCTCGCCACGGCGCTCGCCTCCGCACCGCACTCGTCCGAGGCCAAACTCCTCGCCACCAGGCTCCTCCCCTACCACGAATGGGTCGCCGCTCCCGACCCGCTCGTCCTCGCACGCAGGCGCTTCCGCCCCTCCTTGCATGCACAACCCCACTGATCCACCCCCACATGCTCGCACATACAGCCCGCGGCGATCAGCACGGCGTCCAAGTCAAGCTCATGCCGAGGCTATGCACAACAGTCTGCACCAAAACGAAACAGGCAGAAAAGGGGAAGCAGGACGAAAAAGCATGCGGGGCGGTGCTGGCCGGTGCGGCAGGTGAGAGGGGGCACTCTACACGGCCGCTCTGGCATGGCCCCACATCTCCGCCACGTGGTCGGTGGCATCTCTCACCCACCGAATCCTTTCGGGCCTGTTGAACGGCGTAAAGACAGAGATGCGCAGAGCCGTAGACGCTGACCGCGTAGCCCTAGCCGCGGAACTGATCTTGAGACGGGCGGCCCTCAGGAGGTTCTCTCCAGCGGGCCATCTTGGAAAGGCGCCCTTGGCGCGGTCGGCGGCAACTTTCCAGAACGGCGTCCGGCGAGCGTTGCGAGGCGCCTCGCCTGACTCACCTTGCTCGATATCTGAACTGTCGAAACTTGAATACTCTTCCTGAGGAGAGTTGAGGGTCTCCAGCAGCATTCGGTTGTCAAAGTTCCTGTACTTATCCGGAAGCGGAACCGCCTGGTTTGGTTTGACAAGGTAGCTACGGAATTGCGACGCGGGTGCGGGGGTGAACGGGGTGCCTTCCGCGTGCGCGGGGCCGAAAGTGCCCGGGCGTGGTTGCGGGCCGAGGTAGACGAGCCTGATCTGGACGTCCGGCCGGTCGCGGTCGACGAAGAGGCGGGCCTCGCCGAACTTCTGCGCGGCCTCTCGAGCGCGGGGAGGAATGAAGGGTTCGCCGGAGACAAGCTCGGACATGAAGATAGGCTTGCCCCTGGATGTGGCAAACTGGGAGAGGCCCGGGATACGGGCACGCGCGCGCCGGTCCATGTAGTCGGCGTACCTGTCCTGCCACTGCGCCCAGGTGCCCTTGGCCTGCGGCGCCTCGTCGCTCGGAGCGCGCCCAGGTAGGATCTGGTACGTCTGTCTTTCATACGGCCTCCAGGCAACTTTGCGCGAACTGTAGTAGAGCGGCGGCAACGACACATACGTCTTCTGGAACGGACGCTCGGCAAAGTGCACCTCGACGTAGTCGTCCGGGTGGGCCAGCTTGTCGAGCGCCTCGCGCAATGGCTTGTTCCTCGGATCTTGCACACTGCCCTCGAACGTGTCGCCCACCCACTTGGCCTTGACCACCGCAATCGGCTTCACGGTGGGCGGCCTCGCCCCGGCCTCGCGCTCCGCCTCGGGCGACCCTTCGGGCCCCGATCCGGATCTAGCTCGGACCCCGCCCTCGGATCCAGCTCGAACCCCCGGCTCAGATCCAGCTCGAACTCCCGCCTCGGATCCAGCTTGGACCCCCGCCTCGGATCCAGCTTGAACCCCCGCCTCTGATCCAGCTCGGACCCCCGGCTCGGAGCCCGACTCGGACCCCGCCTCGTATTCAGTCTCGGAGCCAGATGCGGAACCTGACTCGGATCCCTCGGACTCCACTCTGGGCCTTACCTCGGGCTCTACCTCTGTGATTTCATCCGACGTCGCGCGCCTGTGCGCCGGCCCGGCTGGCTCGGCTGGGGCCATCAGCCACTTCTTCCGTGTCGTGCCAGAGCTGGAGGCAGCTTCAGAGCCCGCAGACGCAGCGAGCTGCGCTTCTGATTGCGGCGTGGATCCGCCCGAGCCAGCGGCGCCGCTGCCGCTCCTCCGTGTCAAAAGGACTAGGCTTCCCCTGTGCGTATGCGCTGAACAGGAGGCACCCGCTGTGAAAAAGACCGCCGCGACGAGGAGAAGCGGCAACAGCGAAGCGTAGACACCCGCAGCGCGACGGCCGAGCCGGTGCTGCGCGCGCCTGACAACGTGGATCGCGAAGAAACGCATGTTTACGGCGCTAGCGACGTTGCTGAACACGCACGTCGAGCGAAACGGGCAAGCAGACAGCAAGAGCGTGGTGGCGTGTAGAGACCGTGGTGCGCGGAAACAAGTTGCCTTAGGGGGAGGTAGATACGCTCGCACCGACGGCAGAGTGCACTCCACCAGCGGGTCGTCAAGGCTGTTGTTCATTAGCCCATCCTTGCTTCATCGCGCCAGAGCCAGGGCGTGTTGTGCGACCCGCGCTGGACAACGAGACTTCATTTCGTGCGTCGGTGGGCGCCAAATCAGGGGACAGCAACGGTCTCGGTGCTGTGCCTGGCTCGGCACGCTCGCAGCCACAGCGCAGATGCGCCAGCATCCCACAGCCCACCTCCTGTGCGTGGCATCCGTGCCACGCGTGTCAAGCTGCGTGCGCTGTTGGAAGCAGGTTGGGACTCCCACCTACCCGCAGCATATGTACTGCTGCCACGCAGACCGGTGAAATGAGCGGCTTGCACATCCATCATTGTGTTGTTAAGAGATGTTGCAATCAAAGAACGTACTTCATTAGGACCAAGGCCACGCGTGCAGCCCAACGCGCACTACGTTGCTAATAGTTGCTTGGAGATGATGTACGAGCGGCCGGGAATCGAGGAAGGAGTTGCGGCGCTGAGCAGGCTATGGTGCGGGGAACCAGCGGGTCGCCAGGATGCGGTCCAACATCTGGCGAGAGCGCCTGCAGCTGCGGTGAGTTCCAGCTCACAGCACGAGACCAAGCGGCGGAGGGTGTAGTACACTGGTGTGGAAGGAAGCGCGTAGCGCGTACGCCGACGAAGGCAGACGCGCAAGTGTGTACCTGCGGCGACGACGATGGCGACATGGCGGCGACGCGCGCTCAGGCGTGCAGCCACTTCGGCAAGTTTCGTGCGGCAACGTCGCGGAAGCCTTGCGAGATCCGCTCCCACCAGCCGGGTCTCGCCGCTTGCAGAACTCTTTGGCCCTCTTCAGTTCCGGTGATAGGATGCACGCGATAATACCTACCAGAGGGTTGGGCCCGCCATGTTTCTCCGTTCTGGCGGTCAACTGTGTAGAAGCTTTGGCGGCTCTGTATCAATCTGGAGAATATGCCCGTCTCCTTAGGATGTCCAAGCGGCACAATGACGGTCCCTTTGCGAGGTTCAGAACGCCAAAAGGGCACGAAAGAGCGGTCTTGCCTGTACAACGGCAACTTCTTCAACACCTGGTAAGGCGCCGCATCCGGCTTGTTCATATACACATCTCTTATATTCTCGAGAGTCTTCACCAGCCCGTTCCTCTCGACCGTCGCCTCGGCCGGGATCGGCTCGGCCACGGGCGGGTGGGTCTGGGCATCAGCCGGTTCGGCCTGCTGCAAGCGTCCCCGTGAGGCCTCGCTGACCTTTTCCATACGCGGCGGAGAGCTGACTGGATCTGAGGACGCTCTGGTCCGTTCCATCTGCTCTTCCTCTCTCCTCTGCTGCAGAAGACTCGCTAAGCTCGGCGGGGTCTGGCCCTGACCTCCATCCCCGCGCCATTGCAAGAGATCAGCGAGTGTCGGCGGAGGCTGGCTCGGCGCCCGTGCGGGTTGGATCGGTTCCGCAGCCTCCGCCCACGCTTGTCTATCCGGTCGAGCATGTCCAGTAAGATCTGATGCAGAGTTGTCTGGGTGGCCTGGGGGCGGACTGCCGCTTTGTGGGGATAACGGCTCTTCGGCTCCTTCTGGGATCGATGAGAGCGGCGACGAAAGCGAAGGGTGAGGATACTGAACCGCTGACAGAACGGCAGTGACCAGAGTCAACCAAAAAAGGAGTGTGAGTGAAGAACGTCTTGCCTGCATGACGATCTGTACGCGATGGCTGAGTACTTCAATGAACAGTGGAATGGGGAAGCAACACTGGGGGACCAAAGCCAGCTTTGTTGTGTTGCTGAAGGAGCGGCATTCGCGCGATCCGACGACCTTATATGAGTCGAATGCGGCTCGAGTGGGCGTCGGACAAGGTTTGCCATAGTGTCGCCTTGATGCTTCGGTCGGGCGCTATTCTGGCTGCCAGGTTGGCCAGGAACCTTGCCTCTGAACCGCGTAATGTGGGAGGAGCCTCGCCTTCATCGACCCACACCGCAGCATACCTGCGCGTTGGCGCTTCATGTCTCGCAGCGATGCACGGATGTACGTTTATGGTTCAGAGGCGTTGCCGATCCCGATCCTGCCTCTGTTGATGCTTCATCGCTTGGTGCGCTATGCACCGCAGAGACCGTGGCTTTCACATACTGACATGCAGCGCAGCTCTGCTGATATAAAATCGACCGCATACAGCACAGAGACTAAAAGATGAAAATTGAAATTCAGACAGAGACGGACATGAGAGTCCGTCGCGGATGTGCGAAAGAAGCTGGCGCGCGAAAAAAAGTTGCCGGGAACGACATTGGCGATGCGATGACGATGCGATGGCGATGCGATGACGATGCGAAAACGATGCAACGACGATGCCATGGCGATGCGGGTCCGTCTGGGCCTTTGTGGCTCGCCTTGCGCGGTCAGCCATGGATCCATCTCGGAACGGAACTGGCAAAGTCACGGAAGCCTTGCGAGATACGCTCCCCCCAGCCTGGCGCGGCTACCTTCAGGGCATTTCCGCCTGATGATGCCGACCGCAAAACACTCATGCCTTCTTGGGTACCGCTGACAGGCGTCGTGGAAAACCCACTCTTATATCCAAGTTCATGCTCGTTGATCGCAAAAGTTCTTTCTTCCGGCTCGTACCGCCATACTTCCCTTGTGCGCGTGTTGATACCGTAGAAAATTTGGCCATGCAGCTGTTTGAGCATATCACGTTCCTGAGGACCACCAAGCGGCACAATAGGATAGTGCCCATGCGTCGGTAATTTACCCATCGCCTCAGCACGTGTAGGCAGGTGCTCTGCATTGGCTTGCGCGACTCTCCGCGGGTCATTCAAGGCCTGATTTTCTATGTCGGGGTGCACTGCTGAACTGTATCTTGAGGCCGGCAGAGAGGCTTGTTGAGTCCCCCCGGGCCCAAACAGCCATCGCACCGGCCTGCTGAAAGACGGCATACGTATAGCCGGCTTCGCTCGATTTAGAAAGGAGACAAGGCGGGTCCTAGTCCCAGTGGCTTCAAGAGCGCCAGGTGTGCCAGGCGCTCCAGGCCTTCCTGGCGTCCCTGCGGTTTCAGCCGGATCAGCCGTCCGAGGCGTTTCAGATTTATCGTCAAGAGATTCAGGCTCGTCTTTGATGGCGTTAAGGGCCGCATCCATACGTGCTTGCTCCTGCGCTCTTTGTCTCGCCACCTGCGCTTCCCGTCTCTCTTCCGGGTCAAGATCCGGGGTGTTTGAAACGTCATCTTCAGGTATTGGTTCTAACTTATCGAGAGGCTTGCCTTTGATAACTTGCGATTGGACAGGCTGCGACAAAGCGAGCCAAACCAGAATGAGCAAGCAAACAAGTGTCGGAAAGGACCAGTTTCGTCTGGGCCGCATGTTGCTCGAGATGGAGGAGCGACGGAAGGCTTCAACACTGAAAGTTGGGTGAGGAAACACGGCGGAATCAAAGGCAGCTTTGTTGTGTTAGCGTGAGCGAGGCCAGGAGGTTGGCGCATCATGCCCTCCTTATACATATGCTGCGCATGTGACAGCGGGGGTGTAGGGCTACGCCCCGAGCATGTGAAGTCGGTGGGCTGGGCTGATGAGGTTGGTGGGAGGAGGTGGCGAGCTCGCCGATGCGCGAACGTGCGCGCCTGCGCTCCGCTTGCTGCTGCTCGAAAAGCCTACGACCGGTCCCACCTGGGGCGCTGGAACGCGGCTTCCGCCCACGACGTGGTGTGGGAGCAGGCTTGCCTTCATTGAGCGCCGACACGCCAGCACAAGCGTGGCTTCATCTCCCGTAGCGACGCGCACACTTGTTTCTTTTGCCCAACAACACAAGACGAACAGGTGCTGAGCCATCGCAGAAATGCCCACGGACAAATGCTCTTTCACAACCACAATCCGCAATGCGCAGCAACACGTCTGGCACACTTCACCCCTATCATTCTTGGGGAGTGATTTCGTCAGGCTTGGCCGCGACGTACGCACAGCCTCGAAGAGTCAAGACTTTTCATGGGAAATGATACACCGACGTAATCTTTACTAGCGCGAGCGAATCTCCCCGATAGCCGATCCCGTGTATGTTGTGTATGTGGCAAAGACGGGATCAATCATATGTGCCTGGCCACTTCTTGCAAGCCTTCAGCGGCTTCACTGGCTTCGACACCAGGTCGTGTGAAGTCGGGCACTCCTTTCTTGTTCAGACGAATGCCAATCCGACTTCCATCACTGGGGTTTTTGAGCAATATATGGCGCTTCGAATTCAACGTCTCTCGCAACCTGCTGATATCTTCAAGACGGCTGGGGGTATGGTAGACATCGGATCTGATGACTTCCGTCCACGGAGTTTTCTTTCGAGATGGTTTCAATGAAGAGGCCCAGGATAACGGAGAATACGGCTGACCGTGGGTCAGCGAAGCCGTCAACGGGCCGAAACCGCTCTGGACCTCGCGTGCCTTGCCTATATGATATTTAAACTCGCCTTCCTTGGTGATGCCGACCATCTCCGTTTTTCGCGATGGAAGCCATCTCACGAGGTCCATCTCCTCGAGTCTTCTTCGCGGAGGCAGGGAATAGGTCCAGATCTTGCCTTCCCAATGAAGAAGAGCTTTCTTTAAGGCTGTCTCGGTAGTTGCTTCGGCTTCAAAGACAGGCAAGCCATCAAAAAACAGGTGCCCAAGGTAGTACTGCTTTCTTCCCTCTTCAGTCAGTGTATTGCTTTCTGTGGCAGGGGCCGCCGTCATGTGGCGCAGGACCCAGTTCCATGTGGCCATTCTTGAGGCTGTGGATGATGAGCCTCCTTCCATCCGTCTTTGCCAGGATATGTCGAGATTGGCATTTGTAGCACGGGAGAGCTGAGATGATGAAGCAATGCCAATAGCCGCTGCTGCCAGTGCCAGCAGGAACAGGTACCTAAAGGCATGGGGCATCATGGCGGCCAGATCGTGCAGACTGTGTAAGACGCTAGGCTTTTGGACGCTATGTGTTGGCAGAGGAAGGTGCAGGACGTGACGCAAGTTGCACCTTATATACGAGCACCAGCTGTGCAAGGGGCTGCTCAGGCCGAGTCGTGTCTCCTTATTTCGGGGCGGCGGGTCGGATGGCTTTCATGTGTCCGTCGCTTCATGTCGCCAGCTCACTATTGTAATATTGCTAGTCACTGCGACTGGTGGCAACCTCGTGAAATGTCAGGCTACTACAGAAGGTACTCTCTTTTGAGATTGACCTGATCCTCGGAGCAGGTCAATTTCGTCCTTCATTTCCCATATGGACTCTTACACCAGATCGAGCTCGTTTGTGCACCGAGTCATCTTCGTTTTGGTGGGTCCTTTAGATCATCATCAGCACCACCATCGTCAGCATGCCTTTGTGATGCTCAATTGACGCCATTTTAGTGCCGCCTTCATCTGTGAAATGAAGGCTGAACTTCAGAAAAGAGAGAGTACCTCTTCTGGACCGATGACCTACTGCCGAATGCCTCGCCAGTATACCTTTAACGGACTGTCCCTTCGCCGTCGCTACGCCGCTTGACATCGCATGCCATTTTCATTGTGTACTTTCAAGTGCGTATAGACCACCGCTTGGCTGTGGCTGCAATGAAGTCCACTTTCCGAAAGAGGCATTCGACCCGTTCGATTGGCGACGTCACGACGTTTCTTCTGCGCAGGACCACCGGCTGAATGCTTGCAGCGGACTCCGCTGCAATTCTTTGCGCCAACGCCCGCCGCTGCGCGTCCCCTATTCCCATCCGCAGGGTGTCGTAATGTGCTGCTCGCACGCCATTCTCCCACTCAAACAAATGTGGCCACAGGCAGTCCGAGTCGCGATCGCAGAAATCAAGTCGGTTCAAAGGACGCTAAATAGGCGGCCCGCGTGGTCCCTTAGTGAACCGCGGGCTGTTACATACAAGATCAGGTGGTATGCATGCCGGGCGGGGCAACGGAGGGTTGGCGTGTGTGTATGCTATGCGAACCTCAGGGGAAGTAGTGCGCTCCACGCATGACGACCAGCGTAGCACTGTCCCTTATAAGTTCTGCCACCTCGATCTCGTTTTTAGTGTCCAGACGGACGCCAAGCTCCGCTCCATTGGCGACAAATTTCGCAAAGCGCTTTTGCAGCAGCAGTTGCCTCAGGCTCCTGACTGATGTGTATGCGCCTTGGGTTGTTGTCCCCGCAGCTGGGTCCACGACGCTCACTGGTTCGGAACGCCAGACGTTGTTCCATGTGGGTTTCGTGGTGAATGTTGCGACGACACTGTTCCTATCGTTGTACGGCTGGCCAAACGCCAGTGAACTCACTATCTTGCCGTAGCGTTGGCGGACCTGATGGATCTTTTGTAAGCCTGCAAGGTCAGGTACTTGGACTCGATTCTCGTTACCAGTTCTACTGGCTACGATTTCGCCTTGGGAGTCAAGCGTGTAGATGTACATGCCTCGGTCTTGCCAATGAGCCAAGATTGTTGGCAACCTTTCTCTGTCACTCTGATCTCCGAAGTGAACAACAGGCACAGAGTCCAGGAATGGATACTCTATATAAGCTTTTTTTCTATCCTTGCCCTCCTTAACAGCAACGCCAGCCTCCGGTTGCAAATACATTGTCACCCGATGAAAGTCATTAGGAACAGAAGCGGGGCTAGATTCTCGCATCCGTTTCTGCAGAGTTTTAAGCGAGTCCATGTTCGTAGGTGGAGAGGACGAAGGGGACGAAGAAACGGCCACAGCTGCTGCGGCCAGAAGAAGCAGACATTGGAAGACGTACAACATCGTGAGAGCCAGAAGATGCAGCGTCTCAGAAGGTTAAGTGGATTGGAGCGTTATCAACGAACTGGGACGGTGCAAGCCCGGCTTTATATGCCTTGCTGGGCGAGTCCTGAGCAGCGCGGAACCACCATTGTCGACGACCGGCCTTCATTCGGTGCCGCTTCAGGTTGCCACTCACCAGCCCGCCCCGATTGTCGATGAGTCGGAGTGATGAGTCCATCCGTTCAGGGGGCAGACCCACCGGCGGCCGTCATGAATAATTCCCAGTCGAGCGCACCACACATGCAAGGTTCATGGCCAGCTTGATGAGGCCCATGCGACGTCACACTACTCAGACGGCGCACATGCGGGCCGTAATGGCGAGACAGTCGAGGGTACCACCTAGCTACTGCGGCATGCAGCGCGGCCTTTGCATTCGTCGCCACACGGTGCGACCAGCGTGAAGGCCTCTGCGGCGCCATACATGCCAGCGTTGCGCCGCGGAAAAGCACAAGAAAGAGTCAAGCGCGGAAATCTGGCGCCTTCTTGAACACACTCTTGGCTTTGCGCGCAAGGTCTGCGAACCTCGATCTGGCGCGGGCTGGTTCTGTGCGCGGCACGGCGCGGGCTGGTTCTGTATGCGGCACGGCGACGACTTGGCCGGCGTCATCCATCTGGACGATCCACCTTGCTTGGGTGTCTGGCTTGTGATATTCGAAGCGGCCATGTTGCTGCAAGGCATCGACAAGCCGGCTTCGAATGGCTTCCTGCGAGTTGAACACCCGAAGGGGTGAGCCTATCGAGCGCGCAGGCTGCGGGCCGAGAGGCATCGGCCTCCCGTATAGCACACTGGCCAGCACGGTTCCGTAACGTCTATCCGTCAGAGGGACACCCTCTCTTAAAAGACGAACAGCGCGTGCTACGTCCGGGGCGACATCGATGAACGAGATACCGCCGTCGGCCTTGGCACTAACCTTCAACACGCTCGGAGCCCCATGATACCCGACCTGATCGTAGTAGAAACCAGTTCCGTCCCGATGCGCCTGCACTAGGAAGTGTACGTTGCTGTCATAACTGGAAAAGACGGGAACCCCCTGGTAGTGCGGTTGGCCGGCCAAGTCCCATACTGGACCGCTTCCGGCTGGGGCCTTACCACCACCGTCATGGATGGCTTTCTGGAATTCTTGGATGTTTGCATCCATGGTCGGGCTGCTTGGAATGTGCTGCCGGGCGGGAGCCAGCTCGATGTCATCTGCCGGTTGAATATCGGACGGGCCAGCGTGGTTTTTCTCGAACCAGTAGTACGACCTCGTCGGTCGGGGGTCCCTACGTTCCAGATTTCCAGGAGGCTGCCTAGGCCTGACATCTCGTGCAAGTGTGCCGGTGTGATCCACAAAGGTAGCCACCCAGGCGGCGCACAAGAGAGCAGAGCCTAGGCAACCGAGGCGCATCCTGAAACGCGCAGCGAGCGGTCAGCTTGGGCAACACCTTAAACTCCTTAGAGACGTCCCTGTTATATACGTATCCCTTCCTCACAGGGCAACCCGCACAGAACATTTTCTGCCGGCGGACTCATCTGCATCAGGCGGCTGTGGGTACTGTATATATATATAGTAGCTCAATGTGGGCGTACGAGGTAAGCGAAGAGCGGGTGTCCTTACTCGCCCTCGTTCTGGTTATGAAAGGCAGCCGCAGCAGGTGATTAGCACGTCATCTAGACCACTGTTTCGGGTTGTCTTCGGTCGACTATATGGCTTGGCGATCTGAACAGTTCCGAACGCTGCATCACCATCTGCATCACATTCGACACTCCTTCATGCACAAGACGACATCGACGAGCCAGCACGCGCATACGCCGAATTCCCTTCGTCACAGCCGCATGCTCTCGAGGAAGTTGTGGTGACGCTGCCATCGGCTCTGTTGCAAACAGCTATCGTGGCTCCGTACCGACTTTGCCCATTATGAATTGTGAGGGCCAGGAACCGAACCGCGCTGCTCCCGCTACGGACGGTACTGCGAGGCATCGGTATGTGCCGACTGCCGGGCGTCCGTTGACATGCGAGTAGACAGGAGCTTGTGGACGAACGGCCCTGGGAGTAGCAGGCAGGTGCTTACATCCAGAAATGCAGCTCATCGACAAGTTCGCTGCCACTGAGTTCGCGTAGATTGACCTTGCCGCTCTCCTCCATAGTGGCCTCGAAAATGGGGTTGTGGTTGTCAGTGTGCCGGTAGCGGAAGGTACCGTGGTGCTGCAATGCTTCTACCATGTGTGCACGGGGCTGACCCGGCTGGATACGCTTGATCTGACTAAGCGGGGGGTTCCCAGCCCTTGCAACTGCCAGGTCCGGGTCAGGCTCGATCTCCCCGCCATGCAGCAGCGAAGCAAGGTTCTTGCCATATCTTAACTGTTGCTGATGAGTTCCATCGAGAAAGGTAAGGATCCTGTCCTGCCGTTCGAAATCCGTCGGTGTAGCGAAACGATCAGCGCTATTTCTGATGGCGAGCACCTCCTGTCGCTCTTCGTGCAAGAGCGGCCAATACCGGTAGTAGAAGAGGTGGATATTCTCCAGGATGGCTTTCATCTGACGTAGTTCTCCGGTGTCCGGACTGAGAACAGGTATACGGTTGAAATGGGGAAGGTTGTCGAAGGAGATCCGGCGATGCTCCGCCGCACCAAGCTCGCCGCTCTTAACCGCGTTTTTGAGCTGGTGCATCCTTCGACCAAGATTGTAGGTGCCTATGAGGGCATTCCCTACCCTTGTTGGAAAGGCCTCAACCTTCAATGGGTCTCTGCGCTCCGCTTCAAAGACAAGTTTCTGCACGCCTTGCACGTTGTCGACGTCGTGCACGACGGCGATGGAGCCGAAGTCCTTGAGCGCCTGCTGTGCGTCTGCCACTCTGGCTCTGTCCGTAGAGAAGATATAGGTGCCTTGATGCTCGGGTACGTCTGCATACCTAGCGTCAAGTTGGCTGGGAGCTGTTGTGGCAAGATGGCGCACTGCCTCTGGATCTATCGAATTCACGAAATCGTCAAAGCTCGTCTGCACGGGAAAGTAAGCGCGGGAAGGCGGTACACGAGCAGGATGCAGCGTCGAGGAGCTAGCGCCTTCGGCCCACCGTCGTCCAGACTCCATGGGGCCTCGACGTTGTAAATGGGCGGCGTCAAGCCGCGGCAAAAGTGCCACTGCACAGCAATCGGAAACGATCGCCATGAGTATAAGAGCAACAGCCAGGAGGCAAGATCTGAAAGCATGGGCCCCATGCATGGTGAATGCGAGAAAAGGGTGGCACACCATCCGTTGCTGCCAGCTGAAAGGGGTTCATCCGCGCAGAGCGCTGTATTTAGGTGCTGGGTAGGTCGACCAGGAGGAGGGCTTGCTGATAGGCGCCGAGCGAGCCCAAGAGAAGCGGGCGCTGGCCCAGCTTCATCTGCAGAACGCATGACGAGCCAGCAAAGGTGGACGGCCCTTCCTGGCCAGTGCGATTAGCCGCAATGAAGTATCTCGGTTTGTCTTGGCCGGCTGGTTTGTTGGCAAGGTGAGCAGCACGTTCACTGTCATTGGCCTGATCGAAAAAGGGTCTGCACCGCAACGCCCAGTAATTAATTGTCGGGAGGCTTGCTTGCTCACCCTGTTGTGGGAGAGCGTCATTGTCGCCATCTTCCGCGGGCAGAAGCCAGGCCATGGGCATGATGAGAAGGTCGACATCCTGCTGAACACAAAAGGTCGCCAGCTCGAATGCATCAAACGGGGTACGGAATTCATAGGGATTGAGGTCCATGCAAATCGCGACGCAGACCGTGCCTAATCCTGGCAGGGTGATGGTCTCAAAGCCAAGACCCTCGGATGCCCACCTTTTGTCGTCGTGGTAGAGAAAGTGCTTGCGGAAGATATGAAGAATCTGGCCGTGATGATCCAGCAGAGCGGCCGAATTACGGGCGAAATGAGTGCGGGGCGGCAGCCCACGACAAGCTGGGTCTGTGGGCCTGGCGTCGTGAGGTGCACTGGCCTGCCCAGCTGGTGGCACAGGCGGCACAGGCGGCGTGTGGCGGTGGTGGTGATGGGTTGACTCTGGAAACCCAACGACGACGTAGCAGGAGAGCGCTTTTGCCAGGTCAGAAGCGAGGGCGAGGCTGGGCGTGGAGGAGGGCGTGAGCGAAGCGGGATCCTCGAGGAGCGGTGCTATCTCGCTATCGTCTTGGAAAACATAGCCGGTCAGGGCAAGCTCGGGCAAGACGAGCAGATCAATGGGCTGCTGCTCCTTGCGCGAGAGCAAGTCGGCGACGAGAGACTGGACCGATGCCACGTTGGTACTCACATCAGCATGCTTGGAATCGAACTGCACGCAAGCGACTCGCATTCTTCTGCTGCTGCTAACAACAGAGCCGGACACGTTGCGAAGCTGACGGAGCTGGGCGTTGCAGGAGCAGCTAGTGCCCCTGTGGCTCGCCAGCGCAGCACTCCAAAGGAGGCGCTTCGAGTTGATGGCCCTGCTTGCGCAAGCAAGCGTCCCCGTCGAAGCAATAATGATCACGGAAAGCGGTGAGCAGAACAGGCGCTTCCCTAGCTCAGCGCCACCATCACCATGTTGCTGTTGCTAGTAGAGTCCCAAGTGCAAAGGTCTTCCAGACCAAGACCATGAACCCACTCACCTCGCACTCATGATTTATTCGCGATCGTCGTGTTAGATTGTGATGGACCGCTGCTATGTTAGGTCGAGAAACGTAAATAGTGAACGCGAATCACATTATGAGGATGAATATGAATGTGAAGGGCGCGTGCAGTGAGTGTGAAAGTGCGGCTGTGTTATTGGATTACTGCGAAATGGCAGGCGCGTGGTTGGATTGGTGATTATCAGATTCACCGCCTTGACCACTGCCAAAGGCAATCGCCTCTGCTCACCACCACCACCAACGCAATCGCCTCTGCTCACCACCATCTGCCTCTGTGATTCTGGAAACGCCTAACCCTGCTGCTATCGGACCGCGAGACATAGACAGCTCGATCACATCGCAGAGTGCCACCCAACGCCCTGCTTCGCCAGGATGGTATCGTCCCACGATCTGGAGGCGGCTATCCGCCAAAAGGTAGACAAGGTGTCGACTCTGGTGAGTTCTCGTGGATAGGCAGCTAGAGCGTGCTTCGATACAGTGGCAAAAGAGCTGACCCTATGCTTATCCATCTCACGGCTGTACTTGGAGTATGGCAGGTTGTCTCTGATGTTTCTGGCGGATGCGGCCAGGCGTACGATGTGGTGATCGTCAGCGATGCCTTCCAGGGGCTGCCAACGCTGAAGCGGCATCGCATGGTCAACGAGCTGCTCAAGGACGAGATTGCCCAGCTGCATGCCTTTTCCCAAAAAACGTATACCGTCAAGCAGTACGAAGAGATGAATACCACGGCGCCGGCGCCAGCGTCCTTGTCTGCAGCGCCAGCGTCGTTGACTGCGGCTTCGGCGTCGTTGACTGCGGGTGCGAGTTCGGCTGATCTGCAAGCGCCTGCGCCGATTCTTACGACGGGGCTGGGGCGGTCGTCGCACAATCGGACTGCGTCGGGTGTGTCGATTCCGGAGCTGACGTTGACGACGGATGATGAGACGCTGTCTGGCCGAGCGGGGCGGAATGCGGGCAAGCCGCTGACGCCGGGTGCGCAGCCGGGTGGGAGTACGCAGTATCCGGGTACCGCGGTGCCTGCGCCGCTGAGTCCGTCCATCTCGCGCCTGCACGAAAACAAGATCCGCTCCACCGAGTTCTGGACCGGCCTGCGCGCCTACCTCGAGATGCAGTTCGCCGGGCCCACCCCCGACGCAGGCGCCGCCTCCCCAGGCCCCTCCGGCCGCGCCCCCGGCGAGGCAGAGATCGACCGCATCTTCGAAGACTTCTTCCTCTCCCAGAAACATCACCTCACCGCCAGCGACGTTGCCAAGGTCCGCGACGCAACCGGCATGTTCGGCATGGCCGGCGTCTAAGCCCCCCCCCCCTGCCCATCACCCGCATGTCGCGCAGCTCGCACACCGATGCAACACTCTTCTCACGGCACGCGCATCCGCCCGCCGCGCTCGCCAAGCGCATATGCTCTGTGCGCCCGAGTTTAGACAGCCTGTGTGACCGAGCTTAGACAGTACTGGTACACTGGACGATGGCTAATAATACAACCCTTGGAGAAGAGCGGGTGGTGAAAGAGGCGAGCGGATCGCAGAGGGGCGGTGGGCTTAGGAGAACCAGCTGAAGACCGCTCTCTTGTATTCGTGATGCATGACGGCCCATTTCATGGCGCGGTGGTCCGAGGCGAGGAAGGGGTGTTTGGCCGTGTCCAGTCGGAAGCGGGTGGCGGACGGTGCTGCGGGCGCGGAGCCGGCGGCGGTGTCCGACACCTTGGGCGCTGCAGGCCGCTGCTGGGCAATTCTGGACGCAGAGGCTGCAAAGAGGTGCAGCTCGGGATCGTCGATCGCTTCGGCGCGGCTAGCCAGGCAACGGAGGCATCCCTGCGCTTCCTGGACCGGATCCACATCCGCACCAGGCCGGCACGTTGCTGATCCTTCCCCCGAGCGCAGCCGCGAGAGCCCGTGTGGGTTGAGAAAGTCGAAACAGGCGATGCGGTACCGCTTGACCACAATCGGCGCTTTGGCCGTCTGGCAGAGGTGGCAAGGCCCGGGCTTGGTTGTGAGCGTGTACGTGTGCAGTCCTCGTATAGCGGCGATCCATTGCAGCACGGGCATGGACACGACCAGCTCTCGCTTGGCTCGTGTGAGAGCAACGTAGAGATGATTCAGCTCGTCCTGGTGCCAGAGCCCAGAGACCTCTAACCGTTGCGCGCGGTCCGCACCATAGACAGGCCGGAAGTCGTCCTCGACCAAAACGCGGTCCCACTCGAGTCCTTTAGCCTGATGCACCGTGGTCAGGATTACGGTGGCCTCGGCCTCTGAACGACCAAAACGTGTTTCGAGCAGAGCCACTTGATCGAGAAAGTCAGAACTGGCCAGCAATCCGCCAAGCGCTACGGCCAGACTGAGCTTGCTCTCTCCGCCGCCTTCGGCCTCGACACGCTGGACAAGGTCCTTCCAGCTGCCGAAATCGCGCAGCAGAGAGCTTCGCGACATGGACCGCGAGTCGTTGTGATAGAGGATGTGCGCATCCCGAAGCAGCTGCACTATGGCTTCCGGCTGCAGCGATTGACTCGTCTTGAGAAACATCTTGTGTGGTTCCGGCAGTGTCGCCGACAAAGCCAGCGCCGTTAGGCAGAGCTTCCGATTCGAGCGGAAGATGCGTGTGTGAGGCAAGATCTCCTCGCTCTTTCCCATTTCGCAGACCGAGCTCACTTGGAGACGGATCGCCTGACGACCTTCATCTTGACCTGCTGCAGCGGTGCCCGCCTCTTCTTCTTCCTCGACTCGCCCTGCTTCCACCCTCCTTGCCCTCTCCCTTTGCTGCAGTAGCTGTACCTCGGCAAATACGCGATCGCTGTCGCCAGCAGCGCCGCTCAGTGTAGGCTTCTTGACCGGCTTCTCCCACGCTGCAGGCTTGCGTAGCGAAAGGATCTCGGTGGCAATGCTCGCGATGGCGTTGCCGAATCGAAAACTTCGAGTTAGCTGGAAGCGGGCAGATGCTGGGTAGAGCTTTTCATTGAAGGCTTTGGCCGTTCCGCCCCTGAATCCATAGATCTTTTGGAAGACGTCACCGACAATCAGGATGCCGCAATGCTTCCTGGCCCGTAAGAGAATCGACACTTGCGCTGCAGACAAGTCCTGGGCCTCGTCGAGCAGGAGCACATCAAACTGCTTGAAAAAATTCTCCGAGTGGTGGGGCGCTTGGAGCTGTAGCAGCTTGACGTATGCGTCATGGGGGCAGCGGATGGATTTGCCACCCTTGTCGGCGGCGCCTTCGCGAACGAGATCCCATAGCTCTTGGGCGCAGCGCGCTATGGATCGAATCTTGAGGTCAGTATCGGTGCTGACCTTGGATGGGACGTGCTTGTCGGCCATAATGGCAAGATCGTCGGAGAAGAAGAAGCGCTGCAGCGTTGTAAGAACATAGGTGGCCACCGCCGTCGGCGTGATTCGGGTGTCTCGACCACTCTGAGTCGAAAGTGTTTGAGCGCGGGTCATTTGTCCTTCAGGCAGCCGCTCGCCAAGGATTCGCACGACATCTCTGGCACGAAGATCGCCGATCTCTTGACCAGTAGTTAGCACGACCTGTCGCAGGGCCACTGAATGCATCGTTCGGCAATCAACGTTGGAGGGAAAGCGGCTTCGCGCCGAGCTGGCGGCTGATACGTTGAAGGCGATATAGAGAAAGCGCTTGTGGGGCCGTCGCTCAGCGTACGAAAGCAGCGATCGGGTCTTACCCGTACCGGCGAACGCCTGCACCTTGACCAGCTCTCCTGGCCTAACGTCGTGCTGTACGAACCGTACCTGTTCGTCGGTTAGACAGAAGCGCATGTCATCCCTGATCATGATGCTTGGATTGAAAAAGGCGGTCAACGCCATTCGGCAGTCGTAATCGAGGCAGCGGACGCTCTGCAGAGGAGGCAGAGACTGAGCAAAGGCTCGAGATATGCGGGCTATCGCCAGGTAGATCCGTACAAAGGCCAGAACCTCGATGCCGGTGGTGTGGTCAAGCCTGGCTAGCAGATCGTCTGCAGCGGCTCTCCCGAGCACAAAATCGCGACACCACTTGCGGATGATGACAAAGGATCGGTGTGCATGCCACACTTTAGTGAGACTTGGCACTAGGTCTACTAGATCGACTGGTGCGGTTTTGAGTTGCAGACTCTTTAGGGCGTCTGCAAACGCTAGCAGGAAGGTCTGTTCGACCTGTTGAAGAGCCTCGTTGGCCGCATTCTGTGGGTTCAGCCTTGAAGGCGAAGGCAGCGGCTCGTCGCTTGCCTCGGCATTAAACATGGTATCCTGCTCGAGGGCAATCGATTCATCATAGAGACGCTCCCTATATAGAAAGCTAGCGAGGCGTTTGCGCCACGGTGCAAAGCTCTTGGAGTGGACGAAAGGCCGGATTCTTCGGTCGGCTTTCAGCAAGCTCTGAATGTCGTGAAAGGAGAGCATACCAAGAATGATGAAAACTACCTCGCGCGGAAGCCATTCGAGAATCGTTCTACGTGTGGGTCCGCTCAGGTCAACGTGCTGGTAGGATTTGCTCCTGCTCCACATGCTGGCAGTGAGCTTTGGCTGTAATCTGGTCGCCAAGCTGTCATCGCTGGAAGTAGCCGCCTTTTTCCTCAGAGGAACGCCTGCTGCAGAATGAAAGCTTGAAGGCGGGGCGAGCCGTTTGACAGGGCGTGCTGGGGCGGCTGGGACTATGCTTGTGGAGCCCTGGCATCTCCTCTCTTGTGCTGGGTAGCTCTTCAGCGTGGCACTGGTGGGATCGAGTCGCCCCGTGTTCAGCAAAGGTCCTATGCTTGTGAAGGGCTGCATACTAGACGAGAGAGGAAGCTCGCGGCACTCTCCAAGGTAGCTGTGAACAGGATGCTGCGACCTCCTACTGCCGATGCTGTGGGCGTTCCGAGATCCTTAGCTAGAATAGTCTGTGCCAGTGGTGCTATATAGATGCCGCCACCATCCGAACAGCCGCTTGGAAGCTCGGAGGGATATCTGGGCGACTTTTGGCAGCGAATACCTTGGCTGCCTGACTGAAGTAGCGCTGGGGCCTATCTGCGTGATTGGTGTGGTGGAAGCCCCCGTGCAAGACTAGAGATTGACGGGGGCTGAGTCGCCCAGAAGTAGCAGTGTTGGGTGTTGGGTTGCGTCGGTTCGGAACGCGGAAGTCAGGAGCGTGAGCGTATGCGTGAGTGTATGCGTAGTGGGAGTGGCAGGAGACTCAAGGCAACGCGCAACGCGAACGGCTGCGCAATTGCAGACCGCGTGATTCCAAGAACACGAAGCTCAAATTAAATTGCACGCTCATTGATCGCCGCGGCTTGGCGCAAGCTGCTTCCCGCACGGCTTTATGATGCAGCAAATGCAGCCGAGTGTCATATCTATGCTGCTCTTGATGATGGTCTGTCTACAAGCTAGATCATACCGCCTCGCCGTCCACCAGGGCGAAGCGTTGGTTCAGGTTCAGGTCCAGGTCCAGGTTGTTTGCAAAAAAGAAAGGCACCGCAAGGGGAGCACCGGGTAGAGGTGAGTTCGTCAAAGTAACAAATGTGAATCGGGGCAAGTTCACGTGACGACCGTATCGCGCCTCGCGTGTCAGATGTGGAGGGCGTGGTTTTGTTGGTGATTTTGAGGATCTGTTATTTTGCAACCATTTTCTGGCGGTACGGCTTCGAGTTTAGTTTCTTCTGCAGGTTCCTTAATCCGTCAGTACAGAGGCTCTCCAACAGCACAGGCAAGCAAGCGGAGTAGTGTAAGGCAAGACACAGTAGCCAAACAGCCTCAGCATACATACACTTCGCAGGGAACAAAAGCTGCGATGGCCAGTTGTCGTCCTCGACCATTCGATGGGCGAGATGCCGAGCGTCATGATGCGTCTAAAGAAATAGGCCTGTGTAGTCGACAGGGTCAGACTACAACAGTGAGCCGCTGTCTACATACAGTTGAATCTCAGACCTGCCTGAAGAAGAATTTGGAAATGGCTGAAGCTGCTAGCAAGACTTTCGGGCGGGACGAGCGAAGTGTGTTGCGAGACCGTGCTATGGCGTTGTAGAGCCGACCCGCAGTTGGTAGATTACGGCCAATTGGTCGCGCTTGAGATTTGTTAAATGCGAAACACGACCACGCTCTTACTAAGGGGGCAATGGTGGGCATACTGCTGAGAAGTCACACGTAAAGTCAACTTCGACGCCTCGCAGATGCGCAACGCATTCAAGCGCTAGCCTCCGCCCCAAGCAGTCAGGAAAGCCAAGCACCTATACTCTCTCGCGGTCCATCCTGCCTCCTCTCTCCTTCAATCTTGCTACCACCGCTCTCGACCAAGCCACAGCCGCCCTCTTCCCATCCTTTCCCTTCTCCCTCTGCCGTCTTCAAGTGGCTGCCTACACCATCCATAACGCCGCTTTTCACAGCCTGTCCTCATCTCGCTACCCAATTGTCTCCTTCCCAAGTGTCTCTCTGTCAGCCAAGAACCAAGAAGCACGACACTGCTTCTGCGGTATCAGCTCACATCCGCCAGCCCAAGCTCAAGTATTTTCTGTGCATAGCAACTTAGAACCAAGATAACCTCAACGCCGTGAACCATATCAAGGTATACAGAACAGCCGCCTGACCATCAACACACCTTTTGGTAAGTTTCGAAGCCTGTCGACATCTTCCGTCGTGTTCAGGTAGCAGTGCACTTTAGCTACATGCGCCGTGGCCTCGACGCGGGGCTTCGACGGACTGTCGCCTGCCGCTTTGATGCATTCGCGGTGTTTGCCAATTGCCTCAAGGCGTGGTGGACCAACTCCCAGGTATTCTCGCGATGGTATCACACCAACCTACCCGTGTCGCTTGCTATATTCCGCCTGCGGCGTGCCTTCTGTCGTGGCTTCCTCGAAGGGTGCTTCCGGAGACGCCTCAGCCAACACTCACCTGGACGTCACTAGGCGTCAGAACAGGAGCAGGAGCTGGAGAGCGAGGCAGGATCTAACATCACGAAGTGTCGTGCTCGAGTTATCCTCTCCCTTTGCTCGTGGCCGCTCTGCTGTTCCGGAACGCTCTCACCGTAGGAGCAGCGTAGGCACCTCTTCAGAGAGAAGGGTTCTGCTCGCTCGGCGGCATTGTCAATGGTCTTCTCTGGCGCTGTATATGCGGCTCTGACCTGGCCAAGCCTGATGTGGACCTACCATGGCGTTTGTCTCGACTTGGCTCAGAGTGGAAGTTGAATCTTCTACAGCCGGATCCAAGCTGAGAATTTGAATACAAATTCCAGCTCGATCTTCGCGCTTTGTAGTCGTCACGCCTGGCTACGCGTTAGGCGTTTTTTCTTAGTCACCCAAACTCCACTCGTTGCGGTTGTATTCACGTGTCGAGATTTTGAATAGGCTCGACGAGCATCTCAATTCTCCTCATCACGAACGCCAGTCACGCTTTTGTATTCAAGTCCCGTCGTGGTCTGAGATTACCAAGACCAGATCGAAGCAGAGCGCCTTTCGCCGTTGGACGGGCTCATCCTTCAAAGGGACAGCTGCCCCAACCGCCTCTACTCTCACCTTCACTGTCTTGCCTCTCCCTTACCCTTCCCATCTGCATACGCTTCCTCTCCCCCTAAACGCATCGTGCTCCCTCTGCATAGCTTGTTCGCTTCCACCTCGTCTTGCATCGACTCGTTTCGTTCGGCACCGCCTCTTCTGTCCCAGCATTCTCTCCTCTCCCAACATCATTCCTTGGTCATTGCCAACCTCGTACACCTCATGTCAAGACGCTAACGACTCCTCCTTGTCATTCCAAACCCTTCGACTCACCGCTGCGGCTTTCCTCCTTGTGGTTGCCAGCTTTATCAACGATACCTCTTTCAACGCTACAGGACAAGCTCGGTCGGCCGTCATCTTTCTCCGCTCAACCTTTCCTGCTCGTGACGGATATCTGCTAGTGTAATCATGTCCAGCAATATTGTAAGTGTTTTTCTCTACGAACGACCTACAGTCGACCTCGTTATGGGGCGCTGACCTCACCACATTGTCTCAACGCGATCACCTCGGCGCTTGCCCGTCGCGTCACACAGGCCTCGCGGAGAATTCCGCTTCGAACGCGAAGCACTGTCGCCGCTTCCGGTGCCCAAACCAAGGAGAATGCTGGCGTCGGTACCGCCACCTCTCGAACGGCTCGACACGGGCTGGACGGAGGTGCGGCTGATGCAGGTCCGTCCAAGATCGCGGTTGGCGTCAGCAAAACCACCACAACAGCCGCGGCCGGAGTTCTCGGAACTCGGAAGCGGGCCGCGCTTGGCGATCTAACAAATGCCAATCGAACTCGCGCTGCCGGACGCGACATTGATGGCGGCAAAGGCAAGACGGCGATCCTCAAGGAGCCTGTCAAGCCTCGCACCACTGTCTCCACTGCCGCTGCCACACGGGCCTCTAGCACCGCCACCGCCACCGCCGCCACCACCACCACTACCGGCGTCGGTGCTGCGCGTCGCGTTGTCCAAACCAAGTCTACTACCCAAGATGCTGCCGTCGACCGAGCCGTTCGCGTCTCGCGCAGAATTGCCGGGTCTACGTCGGCCTCGAGCATTAACGGCACCACGGGGGCTACGCGTGCTCCCACCGTGTCTGGGGTCGCTCGTCGCAGTGATATGACCCGCACCACATCTGGCAATTCACAGACGGGTCTTCGTCGCGATCCCGCCGCAGCGTCCGCCGACCACCGTACCGCGAGGAACGCAAAGCTGCAGCTCAATGAGGTGCAAGACGTTGACGACAAAGTTGAGGCGCCGCAAGCCAAGCGTATCAAGACCGAGTCCAAGCCTGCCAAAGACGAGGGCTGGGAGGATCTGGATGCCGAGGATGCAGAAGACCCTCTCATGGTAGCCGAGTATGTCAACGACATCTTTGAGTACATGAAGGAGCTCGAAATGGTCAACATGCCCAACAGCGACTATATGCTCTTGCAGAAGGACATCAACTGGGAGGTGCGTGCCATCCTGGTCGATTGGCTGGTTGACATCCACTCCAAGTTCCGCCTACTGCCCGAGACGCTCTTCCTGGCGATCAACATGGTCGACCGCTTCCTCTCTCGCCGCACCATCACGCTGTCCAAGCTGCAGCTCGTCGGCGTCACAGCCATGTTTGTTGCGTCCAAATACGAGGAGGTCCTCTGTCCCTCTATTCAAAACTTCTACGAGCTGGCCGACGGCGGATATACTGACGAAGAAATTCTCAAGGCGGAGCGATATATGCTCAAGGTTCTCGACTTCAGCATGTCGTATGCCAACCCGATGAACTTTTTGCGACGGATCAGCAAGGCGGACAATTACGACATCCAGACGCGTACCGTAGCCAAGTACTTTATGGAGATCTCGTTGCTCGACTACCGCTTGATGGAACATCCGCCATCTCTGCTCGCCGCTGCCGCTGCTTGGCTGGCACGCGAGGTGCTGGAACGCGGCGAGTGGACGCCCACCCTGGTGCACTATTCGACCTACTCGGAGCAGGAACTGCTAGGCACGGCAGAGATCATGCTCGACTACTGCCTGCGGCCGATTGCCCACCCGTACTTCCACAAAAAGTATGCGCACAAGAAGTTTATGCGCGCTTCGACCTATGTGATCGATTGGGCACGCAACACGTTCCCGGATGCCGTGGTCGCCGACGGCGAAAAGCAGGATCTGAATGTGCTGCGCGTCGACCTGTATGCACAGAAAATGGTGGAGCGACCCGAGCCGTCACTGCTGTCGTCTTCGCGCGCCAACACCCCGGCGCTGGAACTGCAGACACAGGTCTACGCCGACGACATTGACGCCAACCACGCCCC
This sequence comes from Tranzscheliella williamsii, assembly GCA_023212725.1. Taxonomy (NCBI): domain Eukaryota; kingdom Fungi; phylum Basidiomycota; class Ustilaginomycetes; order Ustilaginales; family Ustilaginaceae; genus Tranzscheliella; species Tranzscheliella williamsii. The sequence goes on along the minus strand of JALBYF010000007.1, from coordinate 211,143 downwards.
GACCGAGGAGGTCACGGACGAGAGCGTTGACTACGCGCCCGACGCCGACGACCGCGAAGCGCTCCGCGACGTCACCAACGAGTACGACACCGAGACCTTCTGAGTCCCCACCCCGCCCGGATCCGCTGTCCGCGTCCCGTGCCTGGACCTCCCCCTCGCTCCCTTGCCTCCCTTGCCTGCCTGCTTCGCTGCCTGCTTCGGTGCCTCCCCCGCACCCCTCCACTTATCTCGCATATGACCTATGGCATCTCTATCTGTCTGCGCCTGCCGGCTTACCGCGCCTTTGCTGGTTCCCGCCGTGCCAGTACATTCTGTAGCTTGCCGCGATCCCGCACTGGTGCCGTTCGGCACGCAGTTATCCACACTCTTATCTACTACTGCGCGCGGGTCTGGCTGTGGGGAGGAGTGCGTGTTGGCGTGCAGCCTGGGGTCGAGCGCAGTGCGGCGCTAGTGGTACAGGAGGCGGGAGGGGATGGTTGGTTAGAGGTCGTGGAGGGGGATGCCGGTGGCGGCGCGGTTGAAGACGAGGTCTTTGAGGATTTGGGCCATAAGGGCGTGGTTGGTTTCGTGGGCGAGTTTGCGGGCGTCGGCGACGGGCGGGCTGAGGGCGGAGGTGCGTTGGCGGTTGTGGAGGTCTTTGAGGAGGGAGGGAGGGTCGGGGGGGATGATGGGTTGGGTGGAGGGGGTGCGGTCTGGTTTGGGGGGGGGGGAGAAGGGGAGGGTGGAGGCCGAGTCGCGCGCGGTGACGCGGGGATGGGCCTGGCGGAGCTTGGCAGCCAGATCCTGGACCTGCGCTGTGGTGTAGGCGCGGTTGACGACGAGCGGTGACTGCGAGAGCGTGCTCTGCCAGTACTTGTCCCACAGCAGCGCAAGCAGCCGCGCGTCCAGGCTGCTCTTGAAGTGCTCCACCTCGAGCGCATAGTACTGCGCGGCGTGCACGCCAAAGTCGTCGATCTTGCTCAGCGGCACGGTCTGATACGCCTCGCCCGCCCCCCCCGCCGGCGTGTACCCCTGCGGATAGGTACGGAAGGCACCAATGTCCACCTGCCCCGACGAGACGGTGCGGTTCGGGTCGATGACGAGCGCCACAAACGGATCCTGGTGCGTCTGGTTGGTCCGCTGCGTGTCCACATCGATCCCCGACAGCCAGCATCCGTACCCTGGATGCGAGTGATACCAGCCCACTACATTCTCCAGCCGCCCCACGGCGCGGCTATTGTCGAGGTACTGCACCATGTACTCGTACGCCTCGTTCTGCGCGTTGACGCGCGTCTCGGTGCCTTGGACGGGCAGGGCGAACGAGTCCATCACGTAGATCGTCCGCGTCTCGGGGTCGATCTTGCCCTGCAAAAGCCCCATGATCTCGTAGATCCCGCCCGAGCGCGCGTGCATGACCATCTTGATCAGCGCCACCGCCGACACACGCACCCGCTTGAAGTAGTGCACATCCTCCTTCCACGGCTGCGCGCGCAGGATGCTCCGCTGCTCCTCCGCGTCAAACTGGAAGAGCCGGTCCAGCGATCCCGCATCCAGATCCACCATCGCATTGTTCAGCTCAAAGTTCTTCTGCGCCACGCTCGTCGACGACATCTGCGCCGCCCCGCCCGCCGTCCCATCCTCTCCTTCCGGCGACGTGTCCATCATGGCGTGTGTCTGTCGCAGTGGCCTTGAACCGCGCCCGTCGACAGTGGTGGAGAGGCAGCTGGATGCAAAGCCAGCCAGACGGATACCAAGATACTGGTCGTCGTCGTCTGTCACTCAGCCACTCAAGACGGTCGATGGTACGGTCCCAGCGCGCCGCTGTTAGATTCATAGCGAGCAACCTCCACTTTCGAATCTCATCGCTCTGCTCGGACGGCAACTTCTGCGAAATTACATACACCTCCCACTCCCCCACCTGCACTTAGGGGATCTCCCGATGCAATCGCGATCACAATCGTAGTAATCCACCGTTTCTTTTGCATGGTGTCGCACACACGCGCACGAGATAAGAGGCTCCATGGGGGGCGTAGAATCTGCGAGTGGGGAGGGACAAAGCGGCGAGGCTAGTGCATGTCATGGTCGGATGTGGGACCGGCATCGGTGTCGGCGTCTTCGTCGACGCCGACGTTGACCCACTCCCACTCGAGCTCGACGGCCATGAGGCCGAGCGGTGCCTTGCGGAAGTCGATCTGGTCGTGCTCGAACCGGATCCTGGTCCTGGCGCCCTTGGCTGCGAAGCCGCCGCTGCCGGTCTCGGGATCTTCGAACGAGGGGATGAACCAGCACCAGCCCGCGGACGCCATGTCGGGCAGTTTGGCATGCTTGCTGCCGGTCTTGCCTACCAAAACCTTGATGCAGATCTCGCGGTCTGCATCCACGATCTGCCCCACCGACACATCGCCTGCTGAGCGCGGCAGATAGGCACTCGACGAAGGTGGGCTTGTGGTCGACGGTCGCGCTGCCGGCGCTGCCGGTGTCAACTCGTCGTTGAGCCGGTGGCTGGACGTGGAGCTTCGCAAGTAGCCAGACGCCATGCGAGTCAGCTTTGACAAGGCGCCGGGTGCGGTAGCAGAAGAAGGGGGAGCGCGATCACCGCGTTCGCCATCTCCAGGGAAGGCTGGAGCAGTAGGGTCGAGCCGGGAGATGGCTTCTCGAGAAAAACGTCTCGAGGATTCCTGAGTGGCACTGCTGCTCTTGGTCGCACCGTGTTCGTGTGCTCCTCGCGAGCTGACAGTTCCACAGCCAGAGTAGAAGCCAGAATCGGAGCTTGAGGTCGAGGCATCCCTGCCCTTGCTGTCCTCGCCCTTGGGCTCAAAGCTGTAACGGACGAGTTTGGCGCATTGCTCGCGGCCTGCTGCTGCTGAGAGGCCAGCGGTTTCGTCAATGACGTTGCCAGCTTCATCGACAGGCATGCGAGCGCCGCTCTCGGCTACTAAGGAGAAGTAATCAAGTTGAGGCTCGTCGTCTTTCCAGTCAAAGGCCCTCGCCCTCTCCGCTTCTGCCTTGGTGTGGATCCCCCAGTTGCCGATCTTGGTTTGGTGCTCGTCGCTGAATAGCTTGCCATCCCAACACTTGAGATCGGACGCCTTGCGCCGAAGAGTCTTGAGGTGCTGCTTTTGCTTCTCGGCGTCTTCGTCCAGGTCGCCAGCTAGGCCAGATGGGTCGTGCTGGCCGAAAGCCTTGGCGCGCCGCCGGGCGTGGCGTTCCCAGTGTTCAAGACGGTCGACCAACGCATCCTGGTACCGGACCAGCTGAATGGTAAAAGAGTCCGAGTGCGGCACCATGCGCTCGATGAAGGTTTGCATTGGTTTAGCGGCGGCACTGGACTTGCGATCGATGCTGATGCGAGTAATACGGATCTGGCGCCGTGGTTGACGTACGCTGGACGTCATCGAGAGCCGCGGATCCCTTCCGGACAGGATGCGAGTCCAGTAGCCGACCCACCTGCGCTGACTTGGAATGGAAACCCCCATCCGAGGCCTAGAGCTGTCAGAGTGGTCTTCAGTATTCTGATTGATCACTGAGCCGTCATCGTCAAACGTCCGCGACGGTGAAGACTCGGTAAAGTGGCTATAACTCATGCTCTGGCGCGATGGCTGCACTTGAGAGTCGTTGGGGAAGAAAGTGGCGAAATTTTGATTAGTGATGCCCGTCATGGGAAGCACATCGCAGCTTCTGCCAGCTGGACGCGTCCCCAAAGTGCGCAGGGAGATGGCGGAGGTGGCAGCCGATGGCATTGCGCCGGTCGAGCGCGCCGACGGTTGAAGGCCAGCTGCATTGGACCGGGCACGTGCCCTGTTGCGATGGCTAGTTGTCTGCGGCTTCATGCGGCGCTGCGTATGTAGATCAAAGATGGTCTGTAGCCGCTGCGAAATCTGCTGGATCTCGACCTCCGGATTGTCATCATCGTTGTGGATGATGCTTTGGTGCGGTGCTAATGAAGGTCTGCGGCGCAGAGTGCCCGCGACCGAGTCTGGCGTTGTGGTGCGGCTCTGCGCTTCATCGCCCGCTGCCAACGGAGGAACCTGTAGCAGTCTGCTGCTGTTGCGTGCGGGAGGCTGCGGGGACAGCTCGTCGAGCTGCGGCAGCCCAGATTGCCACGGAACAGGCTCAGCTGCACCGGCAGAGGGCTGCCTGCTGTCCGGGTCACCGGTACCGAGGGTATGCTGCGGAAAGGGGACGCCGGTCTGTGTGTTTTCGGGACGCTTCAATGCGCTGTAATTCCTGAGGGTCGTCGGTGGGGTAGGAAGGTAGGGCAAGGAGACGAGATAGCAGCAGGTCATGGTACCGGATCTGCCCTTGCCTGCTTTGCAGTGAATGACGGCAACGGCATCTGGGTCGGATTCGAGCCACTCTGTGATGTCTGCGACGAAGAGCGGGATGAGACTGAGAGGCGGCACGTGGTGATCCGGGAAGGGGAAGCGGGAGACACGTCCGTAGAACTCGTCGGCGTCGTAGGCGTTCTCGGTGACGGGACAGAAGTTATAGACGCGATAGAGATCGTCGTGACGCTGATCTAAAAAACGCCGAACCTGAGAGCGCTTGTTGCGGTACAATGACTGGACGCCCGAGGCTGGGAAGCCCATGATGATCAAGTGGTCGGTAACGTAGGTGAGATCGAGCTCCAGATCTAGGACTGGGTCCTTAAAGCGTGCCTTTTGGCCGCTAACGATGCGACGAGCGATCGAGGTCATCTTGGCTCGATGAGCAAGGCTGGAAGGCCTAGCAAGCTTTTCTTGCTGTACCGCTTTCGACTGCCTTGGCTCCAACGCGAGATGCGACCTATATACCCTATGACGCCTGTATGCTGCCCTAGAACCTATGCTTTGGTGCACTCATGACAAGTTGAGAAGCGGCTGCGAGGGAACGAAGGGCCGGTCGAGAGCGACCGTTCAAGCAGTAGGTCTGGTGATCCTCGAGATAGCGTCTCTTGCGAATAGGTTGGGCGTTGCAACAAGGAGAGCCGGCCAAGCGGATGATGAAACTGTGCGGAGGTGTTGCTATTGTCGAGGCGGGGGGCTAATGAAATACAGCATGGCGGTATGAAGGAGGAAGGGCGGCTGATGGAGGATAGACGCAAGGCCATTAGGTCGGACGTAGCTGGGCAACGGGCAGGAGTAAGGGTGGGATGGAGGGCAGTGCCAAGACAAGATGAAGCTGGAAGCGAGCGGCTTTCGACGCACACATGCTCAGCTCGACACGCTCAGCTCGCAGGGATGAGCTGGATGACTGCATCAACTGTTACCGTCACCGCTATTTAGGCTGGTTGTTCAGTTCAATTGAGCAGACAAGTGGCAGCAGCTCCGATTGAGCGGTCCGTTGCCATACTGATTGTGGCAACGACGTCACTGGACTTACAAACACACACATTAACATTTTTAGCTCACCAATCAGGACGCTGATCTTATTCACACTGCCATTGGCCAGATACGGACTGTCGGGCGTGCCCCGAGCCATCATCGGGAGAGCTTAACCTTGAGACCGCAACAGTGGCCGCCTGGCTTGGGGACGGCGATCGCGATGAAGGGTCTGTCACTGTGATTCACTGTGGATCACAAACTGTGACGGACGAGTGGGGTTGCGCGCAAGCCAAGCTTTTCTCTGCAGCCAAGGCGCGTTGAACTGTGAAATGAATGCCAAGACTTTCTTTGTTTTGGCCCTCCTTCGCTCCTTGCACCTTTTGCCTTGCCTTCTTCGGCCACTTGGCACTGTGACTGCGACTGACCCTGACTTGCATTTGACCCTCTTCTTTCTGCGCAGCCACATGTGACAGACGTCGATAGAGGTCAACTCAACCTTTGCCGAAGATCTCGCTGTTCGGAGCTCTCCGTACTCCTTCACTCATTGTCGGCTCTCAACCGACAAGTCCTTCTCGTCCGAGACAGCGCCCGAACGTTCGACGCTCAGCGCAGACGTTCCACTCGCGCGTTGCAGAGACGAATGCGAATGCGTTCGTAGTTGCGACGTAATTTGACTAGCGCTGTAAGGGTCTTTCTCCCCACAGATACGTATATATATACCTAGCTAGCTGTTCTTGGCGCCCCCACAACCCAGCCAAGCATTCTTTCTAACGATGACCAACATTAGAACCTGCCTTGCTCCTGCGTGTGCCTCGCAAAGGTAGAACTAGCCTTGCTCCTGCGACTGCCTCTCTTTGTCTCTGCTTGGCCCTAGCCTGGCCCCGCTCGATCTTGACTCGACGCTGCCACTGGTAAGAGTCGCTTGGCCAGCGCCCCACTCCTCGCCACGATTGCGAATGAACATGTTAGATCGTCAGTCCAACGACGGAATCTTATACCTAACAAACGTGATTTCCACTCAAAGTGGCGGGAAGTGCGTGCGTCGGCCGTACGATTTTCGCTTCTCACGCCCGCCCCCAAGTGAGAAGACAGGCAAGGCTCCCTTCAGATGGACAGTTGCCAATCTTTGTTGCGATCCCATCTCCTCATTCTCTTCGCCTGCTCTGCTTCTTTTCCTTTGAGCCACAACAGCAGTGCACATCGTCATGGCGAGTCTGATTACAAAGGTCGCCGATTCGGTCGGGGTCGAGCTCAGGCTGGCAGGTCAGTCGGTCGATCTGGCCCTTATCCGCCTGTTTCCCGTTCTGGCAACCCTGCCCGTACGGTCGCCTTCCTCGCTCATAGTCACGCTCGTTGTCGTGCTTTCCGTCTCGCAACTAGGCTCGGTGCTCGCTGCATGGAACGCGGAACGCGGCGTAGCTGTCCAGCTTGGCTGCCCCGAGCAAGCGCGACCGGGATGGAAGGGCGAGATTCTGGACCCTCCCGCCATTACGTCGAAGGACAAGCCGGGCAAGATTGTCTGCTACGATCCTGCCACGGCGTACTACATCGGCGAGGTGGATGCGGACACGGTGGAGAGCATCCACGCCAAGATTGCGCGTGCTAAGGCGGCGCAGGTCAAGTGGGGCGACTCGTCGTTTGGCGCGAGGAGGAAGGTGCTGCGCACCATCCGCGACTGGGTTGTCAACGATGCCGAGACCATCGTCCGCGTTGCCGCGCGCGACACAGGAAAGACCGCCATCGATGCCGCGTTCGGAGAGCTGCTGACGACATGCAGCAAGCTCGCCTGGACCATCAACAACGGCGAAAAGGTCCTGCGCACCGAGACGCGGCCGACCAATCTGCTGCTCGCTCACAAGGTGTGCCAGGTGCACCACGAGCCCATGGGCGTCGTCGCCGCCTGCGTCAGCTGGAACTACTCGGCGCACAACGTCATGGGCCCCATCATCAGCAGCGTTTTTGCCGGCAACGCCGTCGTCGTCAAGGCGAGCGAGCTCGTCGCCTGGTCCGCCACCTACTTTGTCCACTGCATCCGCCACTGTCTCCGCGCCGCCGGTGCCGACCCCGAGCTGGTCCAGCTGGTGACCTGCTTCCCGGCCGCAGCCGAGGCGCTCACCACCCACCCCGATATCGCCCACATCACCTTTATTGGCTCCGAAGACGTCGGCAGAAAGGTTGCCATGGCCGCCACAAAGGAGCTTACGCCGGTGACGCTCGAGCTTGGCGGCAAGGACCCTGCGATCCTTACCAAGAGCGCCGATCTCAAGTACTTTGCCTCTACCCTGATGCGGAGCTGCTTCCAGGGCGCCGGGCAGAACTGCATCGGCATTGAGCGGTTCATCGTGGACGAGGCGATTGTGCCCCAGCTGCTCGAGATTGTCAAGCCGCGAATCGAGGCTTTGCAGGTGGGGAGTTTTCTGGACGATACGCGGTTCAACGCGGGGGTGGAGGGGGGGCGGGTGGATGTGGGGGCGATGATTACAGATGCGCGGTTTGGGCGGCTGGAGGAGCTGGTGGCGGGGGCGGTGGCGGGGGGGGCGACGCTGCATGTGGGCGGGCGGCGATATGCGCACGCGGTGTGGCAGAGGGGGCACTACTTTGCGCCGACGCTGCTGAGCGGGGTGACGCCAGAGATGGCGATCGCGCAGGAGGAGGTGTTTGGGCCCGTGTTTGTCGTGATGCCGTACGCGAGTGGCGATGTGGCCGCGGCGCTGGCACTCGCCAACTCGACGCGCTATGCCCTCGGCGCCTCGGTCTTCACCGCTGACCCCACCGAAGCCGCCCACATCGCCTCGCGCCTCCGCGCGGGCATGGTCAACATCAACGACTTCGGCGTCTCCTACCTCAACCAGGCCCTCCCCTTCGGCGGCGTCCGCAAGTCCGGCTACGGCCGCTTCGCAGGCCCCGAGGGCCTCCGCGCCCTCACCACCCCCAAGGCCCTCACTCGCGACCGCTTCTTCGCCACCCTCCGCACAGCCATCCCAGCCCCCCTCGACTACCCCCTCACCAACCCCACCAAGAGCTGGACCTTTGTCCACGGCCTCCTCCACCTCGCTTACGGCGCTCCCCTCCAAAAACTCACCGGCATCTGGCACCTCCTCACCTCCTCATTATAGACTGATCTGCCGCTCCTTTCCCTTGCTATACTGTACTGTAACTGTCGTCGCGATGGACCGGCTCGCGGTCGCGCGCCTTGTCAGCGAAACGGCACACTCGAGACGCGCACAGGCATGGGGGCGCGGGCGGCGAAGAAATACGGATGGCACGCGGCTCAGGCTTTGGGAGGCCGCTTCTTGACGTCCTCGTAGTTGACGGGCTGGATGAAGACCTTGGGCTCGGTCTGGCCGGCGGCCTGGTAGCCCTTGTGCCAGTCGTAGCCGATGGCGTAGGCGAGGATGGTGGCGTCGCGGTTGAAGCCGATCGCGGTGATGGGCTGTTTGGCGGGGTTGGTCTTGAAGAGCTCCTTGGGCGCGTTGAGCGGGCCCTTGGTCTCCATGGTTTTCAGACGGGTGCGGCTCTGCTTGCACCAGAAGTTGACGCTGCCGTCGGCGCCGCCGGTGGCAAACGTGCCGTGCACGTTGAAGGCGATGCAGTTGACGGGGAAGAGGTGCGACTCGTTGCGCGCCACCTCGGGGTGGTCCGCGTTGGCGCGGCGGTGGCACTTGAAGGCGAACTTCTTCACCTTGTTGTCCTTGTCTGGCGGGTCGTGGAAGTACTGCACTCCAACGCGTCCCTCGACGCCGCCGAGCGCATACCCGTCGCCGTCGGGCAGGACCGCCATGCTGCGCGTCTGGTACTTGAGCGGCGACTGCTGCTCGGTGAGCGGCGTGATTGAGCCGGTCTCCTCGAGCCGGAAGGCGAGCACCATGCGCTCGGCCATGGCGACCACCACGACGTTGTGCACATTGTCCATCGCATAGCACTTTTCGGGCAGGTTGAGCGTGTGGACCGCCTGCGGCGCGGCCGGGTTATCGATCTTCCAGATTTTGAGCAGCTTGTCCCAGCCCGCGGTCAGCAGGACGCCGCCGGCGACGTTGAGCCAGCGGACGGAGCGGATGGGCTCCTGATGCTGCGCGACGACGGTGGGGGTGTTGGTGTTCATGTCAAACATGCGGCAGACCTTGTCGGCGCCGCACGAGAAGATCTTGGCGCCGTCGGTGCTCCAGCACAGGTCGAGCACCGGCGCCTCGTGCGAGTACTGCTGCCACGGCTGGACGGGCGTCGGCGAGGTCTTGTTGATCTGGTAGATGCGCACGTTGTTGTCCCACGACCCCATCGCCAGGAAGTCGGCCGTCGGCGAAAACGCGAGACAGCTGACCGTGTCCGTAGCTCCCGGCGTCACCTCCTGGTCCTGATCGCCTGTGGTCTTGGACGACGCGGTCGAGTTGATTTGCGTCGCGCCCCCGCCCGGCCGCGCACCGAACGTGCTCGGCGTCGACGCCGACGAAAAGAACGCCATCTTGCAGCCTCACTAGACTGCACAGCCGAGCGCTATCCTTGCACGAGACACTTGTGTCGCTACCAGAGCGCGTCTCCGTGAGCAGCTAGGTCCCAGGCGACGAGTGTTGGTGGAGGCGTGCTGAAGGCGGAGTGTTGCGACACCACAAGCGAAGCAGTCGCGACCTAGCTGCTTGGTGGGCAGCCGATACTGTCTGAAGGAAAGCGGTCGGCAGTCGTTCGGCGTGCGTCCGTAGAGCGGGATCGAGTCGCTTGAACTTCTACTGCAGAGGAGGGCAAGGAGCGATAGATGTCTAGGCCGTCGTCGTTGTCGTCATCATCGTCGTCGTTGCTAGAAGATGGCTCACTTCAACTCACTTGGCATTTCCCTTTTTTGCTGCGCCATCGAGACCTTCCCAGCCTGTTCGTCACGTGACGCGTCAGCACTTCCCATCCTTCTGCTCTCCTTCCTGCAGCAATACCACCTTGGTGAGTGTCGCAGCAGGGAACCTCATACATTGGCGGGACCGATGAAAACACTGAGAACAGCCCGTTCACACAGGAAAAGAAAGAAAGTTGTACATCTATGGCCCAACTGAGACTACCATCACATGGTCGTCATTTTTACAAGAGGAAGAAACCGCATCCTACGTGACTGGCGGCCTGGATGGCAGCACAAGGCAGAGGAGGGAGGCAAAAGCCGGCGATGACGAGGAAAAGCAGGGATACGATGAGGAGGAGAGGTGCGATGCTGGCGGGAGGACCGTGGTCTATAGCTTGTCGGTGCCGGTGTAGTGGTTGGCCTTGGCCATGTCGACGGGATCAAGGATCTCTTCTTCGGCGAGCAAGCGTTCGGCTTCTAGGGCGGCGATGCAGCCTGTGCCTGCCGAGGTGATGGCCTGTCTGTACTTTTTGTCGGCGACATCACCGGCAGCGAAGACGCCCTTGATCGAGGTCTGGGCGGTGCCGGGCGTGGTGATAATGTAGCCGTCGTTGTCGCAGTCCACCTGGCCTTTGACCAGCGAGGTGGCAGGCAGATGGCCGATAGCGTAAAAGAGACCGTTGGCCTCCATGTCGCGCTCCTCGCCCGTCTTGGAGTTCTTGACCTTGACCGCCTTGAGAAGCTCGCCATCCCCCTTGGCCTCGGTGGGCACCGTGTTGAAGTGCACCGTCACCTTGGGATGGGCCAGGAGACGCTTGGCCATGATCTTTGACGCTCGCAGCTCGTCTCTGCGCACAAGGACGTTGACATGCGATGCGTACTTGGTCAGGTACATGGCCTCCTCAGCAGCACTGTCGCCACCGCCGACGACCACCAGCGGCTTGTTTCGGAAGATAGGCACCGCTCCGTCGCAAACAGCACAGGCAGAAATACCGCTCTGCCAATACGTATCTTCGCCTGGCAGATTCATTCGCTTGGCGCTGGCACCGGTAGCAATGATGAGCGTCTCGGTGAGCTCAGGCGCCTGGTCCTCAGCATACTCCCTCCAGAATTTAAAGGGTCTCGAGGAGAGATCCACCTTGGAGATGGTCTCGGTGTGGATCTCGGTGCCGAACCGGACCGACTGCGCACGGAACTTGTCCATGATTTCGGGCCCACGGATACCATCGGGGAAACCTGGGAAGTTCTCTACATCCGTGGTGGTGGTGAGCTGGCCACCGGGGGCAAGGCCGTTGGCGAGCATCCCTTCAAACAGCACCGGCTCGAGATTAGCCCGGGCCAGATAGATAGCGGCAGTGTGACCAGCGGGACCGGAGCCAATGATGACTACCTTGTGGACCTTCTGGTCCGCTGAGGACGAGCCATTTGCGTGCGACATGCTGTTGCTACAGGACGAAGTGGAGATCGAACGGGTGACGTCGGAGTCAGCCACTGTCAGAGCAGAAAAAGCGGTTGCGTGGGCGAGGTAAGACCGAGGACTAGGGCGATGTCCAAAGGAGGACGACGAGCGGGACGAGAAGCAAGATCTCGAAGAGGCGGCCTTGCGAGTAGAAGCAGAGATGCGGGGTCGAAGCGCGGGTAGGGACGAGGAAAGTACTGCAGCTGATAGCGATGCAGAAGCTGAGATGAACGGTGTCGAGCAAACAGTGACTCGAGCTAGGCTCATATGATGTTGCGATGCGGGTGTGCGTGATGATGGGAGGGCAAGAAGCGCCCACGATTGGGAAGAAGGTATGTACGGCAGGGCAAGATGCCGGGGCCATTACAGTTTCAGATTCACATCCAGATTGAATTCCAGAACTTGAGAACCTTCCCCATCATATACTCGTAGCATCAACCTGGTTTAATTCGGAAGTTGTGGTCTGCTACTAGCTGTGACTTGCTCCCGGCTTTCAGATGACAACGTCGTAATCGTGGCATACAATTCGGAAGCACGTACTTCGATTTGACTTTCCGCCCACACACAGTTCGAAATTAAGCTTAGATATCCGTTTGCTGGGGCGGTTTCATTTGTCTTGCTTTAATCCCGGAGATGGCATTCGGGGACAGATTCGCTCGCCATTTGGAATCCGATCGAACGGGCGCTTGGCCGCTTCGCCACACAGGTTTCGATTTTCGGCCATATGGGGTGTTAGATCAAGAACGACTGCTTACGCTTTCAGCAACGGCATCTCTTCCAAGTAGAAGCTCAGTCAGGGGACCACAATGATGTCGTTTCAGTCGGCACCCGTTTACACCGCCACATGGCTGTGAACACAAACATCACACCCGGTGCGAGACCCTACTAGGCGATAGGAGAAAATGTAGATAGGGTGAAGGGAAGGGTATGAAGATTGGCATGGGTGAGCTGCGGCTGTCAAGATTACTTGCCGATTTGCTTGAGCGCTTCCTTGATGGTGGCTTCCATCTCTTCCAGATCGTTTGTGGCGACACGGGTGATGGAGCATTTGAGTGCCTTTTCGATCTGGTCCATGTAGGTCCAGCTCTGCTGATCGTGGACAAAGTTGATCGAGACGCCCTTTCGGCCGAATCGGCCGGTACGGCCAATCCTGTGCAGGTACGTTTCCGCATCCGCCTCGCCGGTCTGGGTGAGCGGCATGTCGTAGTTGATCACCAGCGTCACCTGCTGGATGTCGATGCCTCGCGCAATCACGTTGGTCGAGATGAGCACCTTGCTCTTGCCGTCGCGGAAGGCATCGATGGTGCGGTCTCGCTCCGACGTCTCCAGCTTGCCGTGCAGCGAGTCCACCTTGTGACCCTCCAAGGTCATCTTTTGCGCGATCCGATCGGCAGTTTCCCGCTTGGCGCAAAAGATGATGCTCTGGCCGATGGTCAGCAGATTGTACAGCTCGACGAGCACCTCGTACTTGTGGTCTTGATCTCGGCAGTCCATGTAGAACTGCTTGATCCCCTCCACGGACAGCTCTTCTTGTTTCAACCGGATCTCGTTGGCACCGGGAGCAATGCGCACAGCAAACTCGTGCACGTTGGTAGGGAATGTCGCCGAGAAGAGGACCAGCTGGCATGTCTTGGGCATGGTGTTCTTGACCCGGATCGACTGCTCGCCCAAGGACTGCTGGTCAAGCATATTGTCCGCCTCGTCGAGCACAAACACCTTGATGGCCGAGGTATCGATACCCTTGCTCTTGATCATGTCGAACGTCTTGCCTGGCGTGCCGATAATGAGCTGCGCATCGATCCGCTCGCCCCGCTTCACTTCATCCGGAAGACAGAGACGGGTGGTGACATTGGTGAACTTGGACATGGTTTGTGCAACGTCCATGATCTGTCTCGCCAACTCTCGCGAAGGGGCTAGTGCAATAGCCTGAGGCTTTTGCAGGTCGTAGTCGATCCGCGACAGCATGGTGAGAATGAACGCAGCTGTTTTACCCGTTCCGGACTGAGACTGTCCAATCATGTTTTTGGGTCTGTCGAAAACCAACAAGTTGCAACAGAGCAAGTCGATCTAGGTCAGCACGCAGCTGAGGCTTAGGCGGGAAAGGGCAAGGCAAGTGGGCCAACTCACGGATTCTGCAGCAGCAGAGGCAGCGCCTTTTCCTGGATTTTGGAAGGTTTCTGGTACTTCATGGCATAGATACCCTTGAGTAGATTTTCGTGCAGGCCCAACGCCTCGAAGGTCTTTACCGAGAACAGCGGCGAGTTGGGGTCGGCTTGCTGATCGGCCAAGGTGACCTGCACCTCGTGAGACGATTCGCGCAAGTTGGAGTCCTCAGCTGCAGCAGCAGGAGCGGTAGCAGCGCCATCCTTCTTCGAAGCATCGTCCTTGCTCCCCATGAGCCCGGAGATGCCGGCGGCAAGGTCGCTCACCTTGCTGTCGGCCGTGGCCGGTGCAGCGACAGACGCTGGCGTGTCCTTGTTATCGGCCATGATGGAATGCGAAGCAATGAAGGGTCGAATCGAGAAGCAAGGCTCGGTCCCGCTTGCTTTCTTCGTGTTGGTGTGGAGCTCATCTTCACACGCTTGGCTGTTAGCTTGGAGCTCGCCTGGCTGTTACTTCGTGAAGTCTTTCCGTGCGTGTTGAGCTTTCTCGCACAGCGCGGTGATCGATCTGCAGTCACAAGTCACAGTAACGTGAAAGATCTTCTTCTTTGCAGCTGGCATGTTAAGTTGAGTAAGACGCGTTTGGTAGTGCTCTAACATGGATACACGCTACGCGTAAAGCAGCGAGACTCGAAGCGAACACCACCAACGGAAGTAGTAATTACCATGCTGTGGTTTGCTCTCCGGCTCCCAGCTAGCTCGCCTGGCTGACCACTTTCATGTATGCACACCATATATGCCAGCGAACATCCCTCGAGAACGCCAGCAGCCGGTCCGGCGCTCAAGGACGTGGTAGATAGCTAAGATGGTTGCAAATGGGGCCTTGGCCTCTGAACACGATGCGTTCCTCACCTCCTGGGTCCAGCACAACAAGAAGCTTATCACCTACCGCCTCTTGAGCCGCGAGCTGCGCATCCACGTGCAGCAAGCAAAACAGGCGCTTGCCGCCTTCTACGAGACACACAGGCACGATTCGGATGTACAGGCTACGTACATCCTTATAGGCGTCCCTAACGCAACCACTGCGGTCGCGCCAGGCAGCAAGCCAGAGCGTGAAGCTTCCTCGTTCAGCAAGAGCCAAGAGCACGCGCAGGCGGGCAGCGGTTCGACGCTAGCTTCTTCTTCTGCCTCAGCGCAGTCCAGCTTCTTGGATGACCGCGTTTCGCGGCGCCAGACCGAGACGACCGTTGCGCGGCAGACGATCCGACTCGTCGCCGCAGACAAGCTCGATGCGGCCAAGGCCGGGTTCAGCACCGTCAGCTCGTGCCATGTCTACTCGCTCACTGCGGGCCAGCTCCGGGATCCCACGCAGCTTACCGCGGTTCAGTACGACCTCCACACCCAGCAGAAGTATATCGACGTTTGGCAGCAGACCCAACGCGGTGCGGAGCTCGGTGTAGTCATCAGCCCTGGCATCCACGACAACTACGACCCCAAGAAGGCGCTGCCACGCGTCGCCGCGACCACTGCGCCAACCGCCACGGCAGAGGTCAAATCCACTGCGGCTCCTTCATCGGCTTCAGTAATGCCGATAAAGCAGGAGAAGCAGGAGTCAAAGCCTACAGCGCCGCCAGCACGGACGGCAGCAACCGCATCAGCCACAAGCAAGAAGGGCGCCGGGCTCGACTGGAGCCGCGCTAAGCCAAAGGGGACCGAAGCAAAGACCAGCGCTAAGGATGCGGGCGAGAGTGTATCAGTAAAGGGGAGAACAAATGCAAGAAACAGCCGTAAGGCGCTGCTTGGCAGTGACGACGAGGACGACAACGATGGCGGCGACGCTGACATGCACGTCGATTCGGAAGAGGAGGAGGAAGAGGATGGCAAGCCCGAGAAGCTTGGGTACGGTGGCGGTGACGATGCAGAGGAGGAGGGGCACGTAGCCGCGGGTGGGGCGGTGGCGAGCACAGGTGCGCGCGGCACCGGTAAGCGAGCCGACGGACGATCGCAGACCGAGAGGCAAGAAGCGGCGCAGCGGCGGGAGCTAGAGGCGATGATGGACGTGGACGAGAGCCACGACGCCGACACTGCAGTCGCGGTCGCCGAGCAGCCGAGCACCGCGATGATGAAAGGCACCGCCGAGGCGACAGCGCCGAGGCGTAGGGTGCGCAAGAAGCGCAAGACCGGCAGCAAGAAGGTGCGCACCAAGGACGAGCGCGGGTATACGGTCACCAAGACCGTCGACGAGTACGAGTCCTACTCGTCCCAAGAGTCCGACGCACCCCCCGCCCTTGGCACCAAGCGCGCCGCCCCCAAGACCGCCCCGCAGCAAAACGCCAAGGCGGCATTAAACAAGCCACCGCCCGCCTCGACGTCTGCCAGCCCCGCCCCCCCGCCTCCAAAGAGGCAGCCATCTGACCCGGCGGCACCCAACAAGGACACCACAGCACCCCCACCTACCAACAAGAAACCAAGCGCGCCACCGCCAGCCAAGAAGGGCCAGCAGAGCCTCAACAGCTTCTTCACTCGGAAACCCAATAACAAGTAGCCGGCTGTCCGGTATGCTATCCTATTTCACAATCTGTTGACCGTGAGAGCGCTCGCCGGCGGCTCTGCAGGCGTGCAAGCTGGACGGGGCTATGGTGCCGGCGGAACTAGAATACAGGGTCGCAGCGATGCTACGTCTCAGTCTGTGCTGGGGGCGGTGCTGGTGGGTCGGCAGCTGTGGAGGGAGGGGCGGCGCGTTCCCAGGGCTTTTGCGGGCGCTCGAGGGTGGCGGGGGTGGGCTGGGCGGGGTTGATCTTGAGGGGGATGTCGCGGATGCCGGGGATCTGGTCGGTCTTGCCAGTGGTGATCAGCTCGACGATGGCGTCGAACGAGGCGGGGTAGGGTTCCTTTGCCGTGCCGGCGGCTACCTTGCCGGCGTCGTCCGTGCCGGGTGCGGCGGGCGCTGGCGCGCCGCGGGAGGCGAGCCACGCGGTGTAGTCGGCATAGTCCACCTCGTGCCCCGTCCGCTGGCTCCAGAAGAAAACGCGCGCGCGCCGCGCCGTCTCCGCCACCTCCTCCGCCGATGCCCCGCCCTCCCGCAGCGGCGTGACGATCATCGCCAGCCCCGCCTGAAACTCCTCGTCCGCATCGCCATCAAAGTCCGTCAGCGCAGTGTAGACCGCTTCCCGGTCATACCCCACCGTCGGCAGCCCCCCAGCGCTCGATCCCAGCGGCGGTGCTGCCGGTATCTGCATCCCGTCCATCGTGCACTGTAGTCGCCGAGTGGTACTATGCAAGGTTTGCGCGAGCGTGTGTGGTGGCAGCTTCGATCCATGTCCACCACGCCCCGTGCGGTGTCTAAAGGACGACCAACGCAAGCAAGGCGAGGGAAAGGTGGAGGTGCACGTGACGTGTCTCTAAAAAGATAACTTAACAGCGCGAGTATACCGAGGATTTGGAATTATTTTGCGGGAATTTCCTCGAATTGCCCGGCAGCCATTGGCGGAGACCTACCACCATCTTGCTGCACTCAGGGCCCAGACGGAGATCGGTACCCGTCGCTGTACACGTAGAGGATGACGATATTGGACGAGCAGATGGCCGCGCCGAATGGCGCCTCCGTCGCCGGACCGAGCCATGCGTTGCCCAAGCCAACACCGAAAGCGCCACAACAGCAGCAGCCCGGGCGCGGTCGGAACGCGCAGCTTCCACGCTTGACATCGTCGCAGCTGCGCAGTCGGCTGCAGTTTATCTCGTCGGGGAGCACCATCATCCTGAAGCTGCCGTCGGGGAGGATGAAGTCGGCTGAGATCGTCCCGGGCAAGCAGGTGAGCCTGGGCAAGTTCGGCAGCTTCAGGGCCGACGATCTGATCGGCATGCCTTTTGGCTTCACCTACGAGATCCAGATGCCAGCGGCCGCCTCCGACTCCCAAGCCGCGCCTGCGGATGCCGGAGGTGCTAGCGGCAGCGGCAACAAGCGCGGCAGTGGAGGCACGCGAGGCGAGAGCACGCTCAAGCTGGTGATGAACAGGACGCTGGCATCGCTCGAGACCGAGACGACGGCGACAAACGAGCACATCAACGACGATGGGAATGCGCAGAAGCTCACGTACGTCGACATCCAGGAGCTCAAGAGCGCGGGAATCTCGGGGCGCGAGATCATCGAGCACCAGCTGGCCGCCTCGGACAGCTTCGCCAATCGGACCGTCTACTCGCAGGCCAAGTACGTCGCACGCAAGGAGCAGAAGCATCTCAAGCTCTTCACGCCACTCGAGCCCGACTTTGGCAATGTGTGCGACTACTGGTTTGAGAAGTCGCCCGAAAAGATCCGTTGGATTCGCAAAGACGCGCTCTCCCAGTGCCTCAGCTTTGCCAGCGTGCGGCCGGGCGGGCGGTACCTGGTCGTTGACGGTGTCTCGGGCTTGCTGGTGGGTGCTGTGCTCGAGCGGCTCGGCGGCGACGGCACGGTGATCGCCATCAACGACGCCGAGTCGCCGCCGGCCTTCGACATCCTTCCCTATCTAAATCTGCCGGCGCAGTTCACCCGAAATGTGCTCAAGGTGATGAACTGGGCGGCGACCGAGGAAGACTACCAGGCGGTTTTCAGCACGCAGGACATTACGCCGAGCGCGGCACCGGCGACGGCGGCTGGTGGCAGTGCGTCCCGGTCGGCCAAGGACAAGTCGCGCGATCGCAAGCGGCAGGCGATGGTGCGCGCCGTCGACCACGTCCGCGCCGAGTACCTGGCGGGTGACTTTGACGGCGCACTGATTGCCTGCCACTACGACGCGTTTTCGATCGTTTCGCGCCTCAAGCCGCGCCTTGGCGGCTCGGCCAGCATTGTCGTCCACAGCCCGCACCTCCAGCCACTCGTCGAGGCGCACGCCAAGCTCCGCGCCCAGGAGGAGTTCATCAACATCAGCATCTCCGAACCCTGGCTCCGCAAGTACCAGGTCCTGCCCGGCCGCACCCACCCGGAAATGTCCACCAGCAGCACCGCCGGCTTCCTCCTCCACGCCCTCCGCGTCTTCTCCGACCCCACCGCCCTCCAGATGCGCCACCACTATCTGCACGACAGTCCCACAGCAACTGCGCAAGCACAACAGCATCCCTCCCCCTCACCCGCCCCACACCCGGCCAACACCCAGGAGAGGCAGCCAAAACGCCTCAAGACCGAGACCGTGACGGAGGCCGATGCCCCCGCCCCATAGTGGTGCTTCGCGCTCGTCGCATGTATCTGCACTCTTCCCTCTCCCAGCACAACGCTTTGGATTCCTCCAAGCACAACGCTATGGGCAATCCATCGCTTTTGTCTCTCTGTATACGTGGACTAATTGTGAATGTAAGGTGTGGTGTTGGGTGGGGGGAAGTTGATCGGGACCAGTGGTGTTAGATTGGTATTATCGCATCGGCTGTTGGGAAGTTTGTTCGGCGGGAATCGCGTTGGAGGCTGTCTCTTAAGTGGATGGCGGCGACGTAGGGCGGAGGGTGGTGCTTGACTACCACGGTGGGATCTGCCGAGACGCTGGCATATTGAGATTCACGCTGTACCAGCCTGTTCTGACGCACCGTGGTGCGCTGCTGGGGCGACACTGCTCGACACTCGACGGGGGTTGCAGGTGAAGCACCGCGAGGGCAGAAGCGCGATACTGGGGAACGAGGGGAGGATGGAGGGGGGAGTGGGGTCGATGGTAGCGGGTGCGGGGATGGGGAGTTCGCGCGAGTGGGAGCAAGAGCGGGCGGTGCGGGAGGCGGGATATGCGGGGGGATCGGTGGCGGATGGGATGGCGTTGGGCGCGCTGGCGGCGGGGGCGAGCGTCGAGGTGGCGGACAAGATCTCGACGCTGTTCTGCGTGGTGTGCGCGTCGAACCAGAACCGGAGCATGGCAGCCCACTCGCTGCTCGCACAGCAGGGCTTCAACGTCACCTCGGCCGGCACCGGCTCCGCCGTCCGCCTGCCCGGCCCCAAGATCAACCTGCCCAACATCTACCCGTTCGGCACGCCGTACCAGGACATCATCGACGACCTGAACAGCAAAGACCCGCGCCTCTACTGGGCAAACGGCCTGATGACCATGCTCAACCGCAACAAGACCGTCAAAAGAGCCCCAGAGCGCTGGCAAGAGACAAAACAGACCGCCGACATCGTCATCACCTGCGAAGAACGCTGCTTTGACGCCGTCTGCGACGACCTCCTCCACCGCGGCGGCGAACTCAACCGCGCCACCCACATCATCAACATCGAGATCAAGGACAACCACGAGGAGGCCGTAGCCGCCGGCAAGTCTATCCTCGCCCTTGCCGAAGCCGTACGTATCCTCCCCTTCCCCCTCCGCCGTCGCTCTGCACCGTGACCGTCGCCTGAACCATTCTACGTCCCGCCCGTTACCGGAACAGATCGTCGCTTCGCACGACATCGACGCCGAGATCTCTGATATCCTCGAGCACCACCAGCAGATCCACCCGCACGCCATCCTCCACACCGTCGCCTATTACTGATCCGCCCGCCGGCCGCTTGCCACCCAACGAGGCCTGCCGCGGCAATCGAGCAGCACCTTGGCGCTGCACCATAGAGGCACATCCCACCAGAACACACGCACGAAGCGACGAGAAGAGAATGTAAGATCGTATGCTATGGATGTATATACAGTGGCGTCGTGAGCGGCGTGGCGCGAGCCTTGTTCGGTGAAGGGGCCGCGCGCGGGGAGGCTAGAGGAGGATGCACTTTTTCTTGGCGGCGCTGGTGGCGCCGCCGCGACGGCCCCAGCGCTTGCGGCAGGCCTCGCGGAGGGCGGTGTCGAAGACGTCCTGGACGCCGTGGCGGGTTTTGGAGGAGCACTCGACGTACTTGCTGGCGCCGATCTCCTTGGCGACCTGTTCGCCCTGCTCGCGGGTGGTGGGCTTGATGCCCTGCGCCTGGAGCATGGCGAGCGCGTTGGCATCGGTGCGCAGATCGGTCTTGAGCCCGACAAGCAGGATGGGCACGCCCTCGCAGAAGTGGTTGATCTCTGGGAACCACTTGTCCTGCACATTGGCCAGACTCGTCGGAAAGTCGACCGCAAAGCAAATCAGGATAATGTTGGACTCGGGGTACGAGAGCGGCCGCAGCCGGTCGTACTCCTCCTGTCCCGCCGTGTCCCACAGCGCCAGCTCGATTGTCTTGCCCTCGAATTGCACGATCGGCACGTAGTTCTCGAACACCGTCGGCACATACTCCTCTGGAAACCGCTGCTGCGAGTAGACGATCAGCAGGCACGTCTTGCCGCACCCGCCGTCACCCACCACCACCAGCTTCTTCTTGAGATCAATCACCGGTCGCCCCGGCACCTGCTGAATCTGCCCCTGCCCCGGAGGCGCATCGGAGAGCGTCGAGCCGCTGGTATACTGATTCATGGCGCGGTGCGAGCTTGTCTTTGGCGCCGGTGCGCTATGCTGACAGACGGCGGTGCGCTACTGTCTGGCACGCGGGTACACGAGCGTACGTCTCGTCGATATGTTTTGCGCTAGGGAAGCGGAACCGAAGTCGGAGTAATGAGATATGCCGTAGTGTTGCTGACAGTACTGTAGAGTGGATTCTATCTAGAGCTGTGTAGGTAGCCTTGTGGAAGCGTGGAGAGGAACAGCTCAACTGATCAGAGCAATGCAAGAATAGATAGCAATAGGAACGGTAAGGCTGCTGCGGATGCGGCAAAATGCTGGATTAGGGAGATGGCGAGGCGGGGGGTACATGCTGATGGCGGTGCAGAGGGTAGCAAGCCGGCGCAAGAGGCGGGCTTTCAGGTGTTGGTCTCTGCTCATCGTCATGCGAATGTGCTCCACCCCTAATGTAAGTCTAACAGCGTTATTGTGATTGTGATTCACATTGTTGCCATCAACGCAACGGCCTCCTTTTGAACCGCGTTGCTTGCAACGACGCCCTTTTAGCTGCCCTTCGTCACGTGTGCACAATAAGTCTAACATCTCTCTTCAACCACGCTTTAACACGACAGCTGAGCCTCTTTGGGTGTTGGTGTGGAGAAGAACACCAGAGGGATTTATAGAGACACACCACAGCACCTGTCACTCAGCTCATCATGTCCGTCGGCATCTGTCGCTCGCCACATCAACTGTAAGGCCAGCCAGATGAAGCCGCGCTGGTCTACAGCTTGACCGCGCTTCTGACACCTGCCCTGCTGAGGGTTCTATAAAGCCGGCGCCCGTCTGCTCTCCGCCGCTGTCGCCATTTCCAGCTAGCCGTCTTTGAGCCGGCGTGCAGCAACATGGACAAGGCATATATACAGTGTGCAGAAGCAGCGCTGTATACGGATCTCCAGCTTGGCCTTCAGCCCTTTGTCTTCTGGCACGTCACCGAGTCGGTGCAGGAGGGCTACAACCCCGAGGCGATCGGCGCCCTCCAGGAGGAAAAAGAAGTCGAAGCGCTTGTCCTCGAGCGCCAGTCCAGAGCGCGCGACCATGCACTTGGTCTATTCGTCTCTCAGCTCCGCCTCCATCTCGCCTCCGAAGCCAATGCGGACGCGGGTAGCGGCCCTAACGGCGACAGGGGCCTTCGCTTGGCACTAGAGAAAATCTCGAACGGCGATGCACAGCAGAACGATGTCAGCCACTTCAGACTGGATACGGCCGACATTTACGAGTATGTCGAAAAGGAGAAGGGCAACGGTGGCATCCTGGCGCAGGATCCGGACTGGAACTGGAAAGCGGGTGCCAAGCCGCAGTTCCAGTGGAACGCCGAGTTCAGGACCGCATTGCAGCTCACCACAGACACCTACACAGGAGCCTGCAAACGGTTTAAGCACCGCTTCACGTTAGGATTTCAGTCTGATCTGGCCCTCTTGCAGCTGCTTCCCGAATCCGACCTCCTCCAACTCGCTGAACGGCTGGGAACCCGGCCGGATCAAGCCACGACGCTGGCTCCTGGCGACACGACCACCGCAGGCAGCCAAGCAAACAGCTACTGGAACGACAGGTACCAGAAGCGACAGAGCCCCAGGAATATATGGGATCCGGAGCAGCTCTTTGTTGCGGGAAAGGAAGTCCGGCGGGCATGCCGTAAACTGGTGGCACAAAAGATGGGAACCGACAGTGCGGCGAGCGGCACTGCTGAACTGCGAGCCGTCCTAGCCGACGCCGAGAATCCAGCGACAGATCCGGCCGCCCTGTTGAGCGAAGCGCAACGGCAATTGGAAGCAGCCCTCCTGCCTGCCGGTCCAGACGAGCGCACACTCGGTTCGGCCAAAGCCGCGCTCTCTTCGGCGCTCCGAATCCTCGCCGACCGAGACGGCCAGCGCAACATCCAGCTGCGCATCGATGCGCTCAACACTCGCGGCAGGATCAACCTTGACCTGGCACAGTACCAAAAGACGCCGATCAACTACTACCAGCGCGCCATCTCGGACTGGACTGCCAGTCTCGAGCTCGATCCTACGCAGCCGACCATTACGCAGGAGGTGGAGAAGGTCCAGAAGCGCTTCCAAAAGCTCGCCAACCAAGCGGAGCGCAAGGCGAGTGCTCAGCCGCAGCTGCAGCCACAGCCGCCTCGCCCTGTGGAAGCCGAAAATAGCGTGTCGCTCTCAGCACCGGCTGCCGATGGGCCGGGGAGTAAATTGCCGGCACCGCCAAAGGAGCGGGAGAAGACCATCCTCGAGTCGCCCTTTTTTCGGTCGGACCTGGTGACGGGGCTGATGGTGGATGCGTTACTGGCGCTGCCGTTTCCGCACGGCGCGCTGCGTGAGACACTGCGGCTGCCCGCGTCCGGGGCTATCTCGCTGGACACGGTGGCGGAGGTGCACCACGGGACGGTGGCGTCGCTTACCGCGGCGAACCGGGCGCAGGTGGAGCAGGCGGTGCGGGCGGTGGGTGCGGTGCTCGCGTTGCCGGAGATGCAGGGCGCGCGCGGCGGCCGTGGTGCGCTGCTGCGCATGACGAGCCTGCGCCTCGTGCTCGGCTGCCTCTTCCTCCTGCAGAACAACTTTGTCCGCGCCCAGTCCGAGCTCGGCCTGGTCTCGGACGCGCTCAAGCCGCGCACCAAACCTACCGCCCCCAACACCACCGACACCACCGACACCAACGACACCAACGACACCGCCGACGCCGCCCTACAGCGCACGGTCCAGGGGCACACCCTCGCGCTGCTCGCCAGAGCTGCCGCCCTGCAGGGAAAACACCAGCAGGCCACCCAGTTCGCCCGCTGGTTCGCCGCCTGGCACAAAGCCACCGCCCCACCACCCCTCGACCTCCGCTGGTGGGACCGCCTCGTCGCATCCCCGCCGTAGTCGCGTCGACACCTCCGCATCCAGATCTACACTTTTTGTGACACTGATGAGAATGTCGTCCAAGGTCTCGGACGCGACCGAGGTTGAGGATTGCATGACTAGTGGTGGTACAAGGAGGAGGGGATAGAGGGTAGGGGCGGGGTGACTATCCTTCGTCGTCGCGGTCGCGCTTGCGCTTGGCGGCGTCCTTGATGGGTTTGTTCTGGGCTGCGGGGTGGCGGGCGAGCTGGTGGGGGACAGAGCTGAGGGTGCTCTTGGTGAGCTCCTGCTTGAGGTCGTAGAAGAGATCCTGGTCGGCCTGGTCGACAAAGGTGAGGGCGGTGCCCTTTTTGCCGGCGCGGCCAGTGCGGCCGATGCGGTGGACGTAGGCTTCGATGTTGTTGGGCATGGCAAAGTTGACGACGAGGCCGACGTCGGGGACGTCGATGCCGCGGCCGGCGAGGTCGGTGGCGACGAGGACCTGCGTGTCGCCGGCACGGAGCGAGGCGAGCGCCGCCTCGCGCAGCTCCTGCGTCTTGCCCGAGTGCAGCGTCGACACGCGGAAGCCCTGCCGGCCCAGGTACGCCGCCAGCGCATCCGCCGCCTTCTTCTGGTTCACAAACACAATGATCGGCACCAGGTGCGACGACTGCTGCAGCACCGCCACCAGCCGCGTCCGCCGCGCCTCCTCGGACGCCACAAACTCGACAATCTGCTCCACCGACTGCACCGCCTGCCCCGCATCGCCAATCGTAATCGTCGCCGGCCGTCGCAAATACGTCCGCGCCATCCGCTCCACCGACGCCGGCATCGTCGCCGAATACAGCATCGTGACGCGGTACCTGCCGATGGCGCCGGCCTGCGCCCCCGACGGCTTGTCGGCGATGTCGATGTCCTCAGGCTTCAGATTCGAAGCAGGGATCGAATCGAGAATGAAGTTGACCGCCGCCTCAAAGCCCATGTCTACCATCTTGTCCGCCTCATCCATTACGACGTAGGTGCACTGGGAGAGTACAAGGATGTGGCGTTCGAGGCAATCCTGCAGACGGCCTGGCGTCGCGATGATGATTTCAGCGCCGTTGCGCAGCGCGTAGATCTGGTCGTTGACGTCTCGTCCGCCGACGATGCTGACGCAGGTGAGCCCGAGGCGGGAGGAAAACTTGTTGGTCTCGCCCTCAATCTGCTGTGCCAGTTCGCGGGTCGGCACAAGAATGAGTGCGTACGGCCCGAGCGACTTGGTGTTCTCGTCTAAACTGGGGAGTTGAGATAGATAGGAGAGCATGGGGATCAAGAAGGAGGCGGTCTTGCCCGAGCCGGTCTCAGCAATGCCGATGAGGTCACGGTTCTGCAGACCGATGGGGATGGCCTGACGCTGGATGGGCGACGGCTCTGCATAGCCGACTTCCTCGATGGCCGCAAGGATGGATCGGGGAAGGCTGCTCTCGCGCCAGCTGCGCAGCGGCCGGGGGATGTGCCCTCCTTTGGCGGCAATGCCAAAGTCCTCGCGGAAGATGCGCCAGTCTCGCTCCTTCATTTCGTCGAGCGTCTTCTGCGACCAATGCTTCTCGTCGAAGCGGCCGGATCGTGCGTTGAGAAGGCGCGCATCCCGTTGTTGCTGCTGCTGCAGCGCAGCCGTGGCCGAGGACGATCCGGCGTTGGCAAGCTGAATCTGAAGAGCGAGCGAGTCAGCGGCAGTGTCCTCCTCTTCTCCCCATTCAAATGTGAACTTTCGATCGGTCGGCTTGCGCTTCGGCTTTTTCTTTTCGGCCTTCAGGCCGAGATAGCGCTGCCGCACAAGTGCTTGCTCCGCCTCGGAGAGCGGAGTGTCGACGGATGCGGTGCTCGATGCTGTAGCTGGAGCCGCGGCGGCAGAAACACCGTTGCGTTGAGCGTGAAGGTGAGCTGGGTCCCTGGAGGATCCCGAGCCATTCTCTCTCCTGTCTTCGGTCCTTCTGCTCCTGCCATCTCTGTTGTACGTCCTGTCATCGCCGTAGTTTAGGCCGTTGGAAGAGTCTGCATCCTGGTAACGGTTTCTGCCGTTGACTCGGGCGCCGCCGCCAACGGATGCAGAGGCAGAAGAGGAGGCGGACCTTGCCTGGCGCTCGAACTCAAGCCGGCGTTGCTTCTCTTCCTGCTGCTTCTGTAGCTGCAGCTGTTCTTCCGCCTTTTTGGCCTCCTCGGCCTTCTTGGCTCGCTCAGCCTTGGACAGGAAGCGAGGCTTGAAAGCCGCTTCCTCCTTCTGCTTTTGCAGCAGCTCGGTGAGAGAGAGCGGCTGTTTCGACATCGTGCCCGATCAGCAGCCTTGCCTCTACCTCCAAGAGCCCGCAAGATGAGGCAGCAAAGCGAAGGAATGGACGGCTGCAGCTTGTCAGAAACTGATGCTTTCCAGCATAAGAGCGGCTCAGCCACGACTGGGTCTAACACCTCAAAAACACATACGAAGCCCAAGACTGCCCACGACCGACAACCGGCCGAGAAAAGCAGCGGCCGTTTCGCCTTAACACTCCACAGCCAGCAGCGCGCACTCGGCTGGCCGGCAGCGCCTAGAAGCCGACCTAACCAGACCCTGACCCTTTCCACGGACCAACGTCAGCAGCCGCATCAACGAAGGCAAACTCCCCCATTGATCCCGCAGTCAAGCTCTGCGATTCGCGATCACTTGGTAAAAGTCAGCCAGCTGCCTTTCCTCTTTCCTACCGCAAGCTACGTTTTGCATCACTTTGCCATCTTTGCTCTTGCCAGCTACTCGGCGCTGGTCTCGTCTGAACAGAGCGGAGCATGTCGAGCGTCAAGCTGACCAAACCTACGGTGCCTTTCTCCGAGGCGCCTTGGATCCAGGGGTTGCCGTCTTCGATCTTTACATCGCCGTCGCACGTACAGCTGCGCGAATGGTGCCGGGCATTTTGCGAGGAGGTTTTGATCGAGGGCGGGGCCAAGTATGAGGAGGCGGGGGTGCTGACCGACGATGTGGCCTACCAGCGGTGTGCGCGAGACGGGGTGTTGCTGGCAATGGCGCTCGGCGTGCACGTTGCGCCCAAGTTTGCCAAGATGGCCGAGGCGCGCGGCATCGCGCTCCCAGCAGGCATCAAGGCGGCCGAATGGAACAACATCCACGACTACATCATCTGGGATGAACTGAACCGCTGCGCCAGCTCAGTGCTCACCGGCCTCACCGCCGGCCTCACATACGGCGCCGGCCCCATCGTCCACTTCGGCAGCGATGAGCAGCAGCAGCGTTGGCTGCCCGACCTCTTTTCCGGCCACAAGCGCATCTGCCTCGCCATCACCGAACCCCTCGCCGGCAGCAACGTCGCCAACCTCAGCACCGAAGCCAAGCTGATCGAGGAAAACGGCAAAAAGTACTACCTCGTCAACGGCACCAAAAAGTGGATCACCAACGGCATCTACGCCGACTACTTCACCACCGCCGTCCGCACCAGCGGCAAGGCCGGCGACGCCGCGGGAATTACCCTCCTCATGATCCCCCGGGGCCCCGGTGTCACCACCAAGCAAATGAAGATGCTCATCGGTGGCGCTGCCGGCACCACCATCGTCGAGTTCGATGTACGTTGTCTTGCCCGGTTCTTCTCGCATGGCCCCAGTACTGACCCGACCTCTGTCCCGTTTGCTTACTCTTCCTCTTCTGCCTTGGTTTTGGGTTTCGGTGACGACGTGCAGGACGTCAAAGTACCGGTGGAGAATCAGATCGGAAAGGAAGGCGAGGGGCTGAAGCTGATCTTCTTCAACTTCAACCACGAGCGGATGACGATTGCATTTGTAGCGCTGCGGTACAGCCGGGTGTGCATGGAGGATGCGATTGGGCATGCTCGGCGGCGCGAGGTGTTTGGCAAGAAGCTGATCGAGCAGCCGGTGGTGCGGCACAAGATTGGCCATATGGCGCGCGAGGTCGAGGCGCTGCAGGCGTGGACCGAGAGCATCGTCTTCCAGCAGCTCAACATGACCATCCCCGAGGCGAACCTGCTGACCGGGGGCAGCTGCGCGCTCCTCAAGGCGCATGCCGGCATCGTGCTCGAAAAAATCGCCCGCGAGGCCGTCCATC
The DNA here is from genome assembly GCA_023212725.1 of Tranzscheliella williamsii. NCBI lineage: Eukaryota > Fungi > Basidiomycota > Ustilaginomycetes > Ustilaginales > Ustilaginaceae > Tranzscheliella > Tranzscheliella williamsii. The sequence goes on along the minus strand of JALBYF010000007.1, from coordinate 183,186 downwards.
TGCTCGGCGGCATGGGCCTCACCAAGGGCGGCGCCGGCGAACGCATCGAACGCATCTGGCGCGAGCTCAAGTGTAAGCACCCCCCCTCACCCCGGCCGACGTGGCCGACAATCTGCTGACCCCTCGGCCCATGCTCATCCCTGTCTCCCTGCTTCTTTTTTCCCCTCGGACGGTCCTCCCTTGCGCGTCTCCTCCGCAACACCTGCACCCTGCGCCGGCGCCTTGTTCCTGCCAGCCATTACCGTGCCTGGCGGCAGCGAAGATGTGCTGATCGACCTGGGCGTGCGCCAGCAGCTCAAGCTGGTCAGCCCGCAGAGCAAGATCTAAGCCTTGCTTTCCTTCATGTCCACGTGCTCCTCTGTCGTTCTTCAGCAATCCAAGCCTGCGCTGGCCTTGGCCTGTTTTACAAACTATATACCGCTTGCTGCTCTTACGAAAGCGATGGCTGTAGCTTGTTGATTATACATGCATAGTGGCTGTGAAAAGAGCAGCGAGATCAGCATCAGCTCTTCACATTCTTGGGTTCTACCAAGCCAACCGCTGTGGGCGAGAGTGCAGGACAAAAGCTGCCGGACGAGTGCTGATGGCATGGCCACCGTCTCGATCAGGAGATTAGGGGAGGGGAGAGGGCTCCGAGAGCGACTCGCCCCAGCGCCTGTCTGGTGTGCTGAACGCCCGCTGAAGCAATTACGTGGACGTACCACAACTTTGGGACTCAGCCGTTGCCGTAGTTGCCATCGATCATAGCTGATCATGAATGCGTGTAAGATGTCATAAGGTACTTCGTCGCTTCAAAATCGATTCTCATTAAAGCATGGTCATGTCTAAATAACAGTGATGGGTCCCACAACAGAGTACGCTCTACATAGCAATAGACTGTTTGGCCCGCTGGAGTGGTAAATGTAAGTGCTGAACCGTTCGTCGCATGGCAGAGGGGATGGTGAGTGTGTGGATGTCGAAGTGCCTGTCATGATGGAAGCAGTCTAGACTGGCCAGCCATAAAGAAGAGCACATGATCCCTTTCCTTATGCCGTACAAGGATCGACTGGGCAGGAGCAGGACCGGGCAGAGGTTGGGGAGAGAGAGGGGGTAGGTGGGTGGTAAGGCGGACAGAGGCCGAGTGCGGCGCTCGTTGTGCAGCAGGCATCTTGGCAGTGTTTTAGGCGGCGGTGATGAGAAGGGCCCAAGAGCGATGGGTAACCCAGGGAATGAGAGAGTTGTGTTGGAGCAATCCCAACAGCGCCGTCCCTTCGCTGCGGGCTTTCCCATCCAACCAAAGCACGGGTTTGTTGGCCATGTCTTGTCCTGTTTCGATCGCTCCCAACCTGTCTCCATTCATCCGATCTCCAGCGAAGGATGCCGCCATGGGGACCGGAGGCCGTCACACGGCACAAAAGCCCGCACGGCAGACAGTCGGAAGTGCTGGTTGTGGCTCAGCCAAGCCTGTCTGGATCTCAGCCAAGCCCGCCTGGATCTTCAAGAAGACCTGGTGCTGCAACAAACTTCTGTGTCGTTGCCGCTGTCCTGGCCATGGGTATACCTTGCCGCACCTGTTGTTGCTGTCGTCGTCATCATCACCTGTGGAGTGGTCTATTCCTCGTCCTCCAGGACGAGACGTGCGCTGATCCTAATACTGGGGTACAGCAGGTTGGTGAACGCCTCCATACTGGCATTGGGGGGGAGCCACCTTGGATGACCTCCAGTGCTCAGCCGTTGCCGTCCGTCCGATACTAGCGACTTGGTCGTCATCATCAGTGTAATTCACCGCCTTCTTAGCTCAGTGGTAGAGCGTGTCACTAGTAATGACAAGGTCAGTCGTTCAAATCGGCTAGAAGGCAATTGCCTGAGGCTGAAAAAAAGACAGTAACCTCATTTTTTGGCATTTTTTGGCAGGGCGTTCGATTCGAAAAGAAGGGTCTGCCTTTTGCGCCCGGCGAACTGTGGTGGGACGAGGGTATAAGGATGATGCAATGCATGGGCAGCCGCGGAGTTGAGGGCGGAGGGTCGCATGTTCTTCTATTGTGATTGATGGAAGCAAACAACTATGAATGCGCAGTCGCAGAGCCGAAGTAACCGTAGCGAGCGAGCGGTGAATTCTTCTTCTAATCTTGTTGCCATCACCTCCCGTCATTCCTTTTCTTGCCGGCCTTGTTCTATCTGGGGAGCTGGGGTTCTGTCGGGTCACGCGCGTTGGGTGCTGGGTTCTTTGCTGCATGGACGGGGCCATGGCGACGACGACGGGCTCGGGGGGGCTGCCTACGGAGGGTGGAGGTGCGGGAGCGAGGGAGGGGTGTGCGTGGGCGACGCTGGTGACGTCCGAGTCGCTGCTGCCGGGGGTGGTGTTGTTGGCGCAGAGTCTGTTGGTGGAGCAGCGGTCGGCGTATCCCTTGGTGGTGATGGCGACGGGGGCGCTGTCGGAGCGGGCGCGGGCGGTGGTGGCGCGGCTGCTGCCGGGGCGGGTGGTGCTGTGCGAGGTGGAGCCCATCTACCCGCCGACGCCGGCGGCCGGGCTGGCCGAGGTGCGCTTCGCCGAGGTGTGGACCAAGCTGCGCGCATTCGGCCTGGTCGAGTACGATCGCGTCGCGCTTGTCGACTCGGACATGCTCGTGCTGCGCAACATGGACGAGCTCTTCGACGACGACGACGCCTTTGCCCACCCCGGCTGCATCGCCGCCTCCTGGGCCTGCACCTGCAATCCCGCCGCCATCCCCTCCTACCCGCCCTCCTGGATCCCCGCCAACTGCGCCTTCACCCCCCAGTCCCACCCCACCGCCAGCACCCACCCCCCGCAACCCTCCCACGAAGACCCCCCCACCTACAGGCTCATCAACTCCGGCCTCGTCCTGCTCACCCCGCACGCAGATACCCTCGGCGAGATGATCGCCCAGATCCACTCGGACCCGCGCGTGCCCCTCTACCGCTTTCCGGACCAGGACTTCCTCGCCGACTTCTTCGCCAACGATTCCCCTGCCACCGGTTGCCGCCGCCGCATCAAGTATCTGCCGTGGAAGTACAACGCGCTCAAGAAGCTCCGCCTTTCGCATCCGGCCATGTGGCGCGACGAGGTCGCGTGCAATGTCCACTACATCCATCACAAGCCGTGGATGCTCGGTGCGCCGGGGTCCGTCGCGAATCCTGCGGGCGCAGATCCGGACCACGAGACGCACGCGTGGTGGTGGGCCGCGTTCGCGCGCCTCCAGGACCAGATGCTCGGCGCGGCGCCCCCGCTCTGCATCTCGCCGCCCGATTGGCGCGACACCGTCCTCCGCCACATGACGCTCTAGCGCCTCCGCCGAGAAACACAGACGGTGATCACGCTGTTGGATGACGGCCGGCGGGATCGCGCGGCTGGAAAAAAGTGTGCATTGCTCCGGGCCGCTCAGCTGGCAGGCGCGGCGGGCGGCGGGCTCGGCGCGAGCCTCGGCGACGCCGGCCGCCGCACAGCTTCCACTGCGCCGCCGTTCTGCAGCCACGACGGCTTTGCAGGCAGCGACGGGTGCGCCAGCACGCCGCCCGCCTTGGCTCTGTGCGCTGCGCCATTCAGCCCACCCCCACAGCTGGCACTCGCCGACGGCGAGGAGCACGACGAGCGCGAGTCCACACTCGCCCCATCGTCCCGTCCTCCCCCACCGTTAGGGCCACCTAGTGCTTGCGCCCGCATCGAGCCCGAGTGACTGCTTGTATTCGATGACGCCGCCCGTCGCCCGCCCTGTGCCGGCGCATTGTGATTCGCATGCTGCTGTTGTTGTTGCTGTTGTTGAAAATGCTGCTGGTGTTGCGGTTGATGTTGGTACGGGTGTGGCTGGTGAGGATGCTGTTGTTGCAGGCTCCAGGCGGAGTGTCCGTTCAGGGGCGTCGCTTGCGCTTCGAGCCCAGACACGACGATCCCGGGCGACGGCTGCTGGTAGCCGTGAGTGTAGGTGGCCGTCTGCTGAGCCCAGGCTCCCACACCGTTCATCTGGTGCGGCGGCAGCGAGCGGTAGCCAGCATCACCATTGCCGTTATAGGGACCGCGATTGGGAGCATCGCCCTTCTTTCCCCAGGCCACTTGTTGCTGCTGCTGCTGCTGCTGAGGCGGGACCCCTTGCAGATGGCCTGTTGCGCCACTTGCGAGGGCTGGGAAGGGTTCTGACTCTGGCGCATCGTAATGACGCCCAGGGCGCGCGCCTAAACTCTGAGAGCTGTGAATGAGACTCGAGCCCGAGACAGATCGAGAACCAGCAACAGAGCCCATGGGAGAACGTGCCGACGCAGGAGAGCGAAAGGGGGATGAGCGGCCGCTGCCGCTACTGCTGCCGCTGCCGCCCCCCACCATGCTCCTGTCTTGTGGAAGGAAGCCGGGATGTCGAAGTGAGCCTCCATGGGACAAGGACGGAGTGTTGGTGCCCGGTGGGTGGAAGGCCGGTGCGCGAGCTCGCAAATTGGGGTTGGAGTGCGACTGCTGCACCTGGCCAGGCTGGGGAAAGTAGCCCGTACCTGCGCCGAACATGGCAGGGTGGCCGAGCGGACTCGGCTGCTGAGACCATGCCATGGACGCCGAGGACGAGGCCAAGGGGAGATTGCGGCAGAACTCGAGATCATCCTTGGACGTGTCCGCAAGGCCGCCTCGCACTCGCGGCGCTGTCTCCTGGGGAGGACAAGGGGGTGAAGAGCTTTTCTTTTTGGGGGGCATGGATGACCTGGATGCGGGAGCAGCGGCCGGACCAGAAACAGCCGAGCCGGCTAAACCGTCACGGTCCTTGTCCTTACCATCGTCAGCGCTGCAGGAGGAGGAAGTACTTGTGCTGGCGTCGATATCGCCAAAGATACGAGCTCGAGCCGCCTTGTAGGCAGCTTCCCTTTCCTCCATGGTCATATCTTTGCGGCTCTTGGTCCCCTTTTCGCTGTCGCTGTTGTTGCCAGAAGCGGCGGCGCTTCGCAGACGAGAGGCGCGGCTGCTACCAGGGTCACGTCTCATAATCTTGAAGCCGCTCGGCGGCCCATCGGCAGCTGGGGAGGAAGTAGAGGAGAAGGCAGTGTGGGCCGACGATGCGGCAAGGGGCGGTGTGGGTGATGAGGCGGATGGACTATCGGTGATATCCATGCCGTCGCTCTGGATCAGAAGATCTCTTGCGCGCTGCGAGAGGAGTGTGGGCGGACAGACCGACTCATTTGTCTTGGAGAGGGTGACGACCTGAGTAGGACGATCGAACTGTTGATGGAGATAAAACTGGTCGGCGCAACGATGGCTGAGGAGCCGCTGGTAGGCATTCATCGGAGGAAGGTCGAGGGTGTGACGGGAGGCGTCTTGCACGAACGTGACCATCTGATGTTCGTACTGACTGAAGAAGATACGATCCTCACGCTTGCGCATAGCCTGTAGCACGGCGTCGTCGACAAGAGCTAGGTCGGCTTCGGACGAGACGGACGTAGAGCGACTGGAAGTTGACGCAGGTTGTAGTGAAGGAGGCTCGGGCGTACTGGCAGAGGAAACGGACGGGTCTGCTATTGAGACATGCGCCAGTCGCTCGGCGATGCTGATGTCGTCGCCGCTCAGGTTAGAGCCATCAGCATGATGCTCAGATGCATGGGTCATGTTGGCGAAGTAACGAACGACAAGGAACTGTCGAGCATAGAAGGTAGCAATAAAAGTATGCTATGCAGGCTGATAACGTCAACGGGCCATACTGCAGTGATGCCGTACTTTCTGCGACTGGGCTGAAAGAGAAGGAAATGCCAAGATGCAGCGATGCGGCCTTGAATGCAAACCAATGACAAGCTGTGATGGCGTACGAAGCCGTACCAGGATTATGAGAGCCGACCGGGCTGAGCCAAACGTGTTGAGACAGTGAAGGAAGCTATCAGCTAGGCTGCGATGTGTAGTGATGTGATGCGATGCGATGCGATGCGAAGAGAAAAGGTAAGATGAGACGAGGAGAGGTGGACTGAGAAGGTATGACAGTTGCGAGTGCCAACAGTAGGAACAGTTGGGTTGGCAGCGGCTTAGGGCCAGCTTTAGCTTCTTTTGCCCCGCCAAAGTTTTTCTGTAAAGCATACTTTACCCCAGCGATATTTCCAGACACAAACACGTATTCCACATCTTTACAAAACGGGTCTAGTTCTCTAATTGCTCAATTTCACCTGCGCGATGAGGAAGTGCAAATGGCCCACTACAAAAAGAAGAGGCCGCACTACTCCAATTAGGTCCCGCCTATTCAGCGCGAATTCAAACACGCCTTAGTGACGAAGCTGACGAGCCTCGATATATTACCAGGATTTGTATCTCCGTATTCAAAGGCGGCGTCGTTGGATGAGTACATTTGAAGTTGGATGCGCAGAACAGATAGACAGATCATCGATGTCATTACAGAGAAGTATTGATAGAGCCACTCCCTTTTCCCGATTCGTGCTGTCATACTGGAAGGAGTTCCTAACCTAACACTGCTTTTGTCGTGAGTTAACCAGGACATTTGATGCTTTCACTGAACAAGGCTGTGGAACTAGGTTTGTGCTGCTTTAGTATGTCATGAGCTAGAGAAGAGACAAAACTGTCATACAAATCCCACGCAAGCCAACAGCCTTCCAAATGATGTCAAAGAATTCCACTCATATTGTAGAAACGAAGCTGGAAGTCTTCGTTTGCTGTCGTGTGAATCGGGAAAAGAGCGTGGCTGTAACAAAAAGGGAGTGACTCTATCATTCTGTTGCTCTATTATTGTATTTTTGGCGCTCTCAATTTGACTGCGAAGCGAAGGGCTGAGTTGGAGTATCGCTGCTCGATGAGGTTGATGACAACAATCCACCTTCTGCTCCTCCTTTTACCACCTCGTTCTTCTCTCTCCAGGCAGCTCGCATCTTCCTTTGCTTCCCATCCGGCCGAAGGACCTCATTCAAAACCGACATCTGCCTTGGAAAAGCTCTGCTAAAGGGAATTGCGAGGAAATAGACGCCGACTCTGCAGTACGATCGAAACTCAATGCTAGGATCTTTTTCTTTCTGCTATCGATTCTGTTTCTGAAGCGCATCCTGTCGCTCGCCAAAAGCCAGCATTATATGCGAGGAGAACGCCGCTGCTAACGCAGACCTAGTTGCACCTTCGCCAAGCATGGCCACTTCAATATCATCGAGCGTTCCAGCAGCCAGCATGGAAGCCTCGGGTTCGTGGACACAGCATGCTCCGTCCTCTTCCTCAGCGCCTGCACTTCCCTTCTCGTCCGCATCGACCTCAGCCCCGCCGATGTTCGTTTCCGAGTCCTTCCTTCACGATGCAAACTTACCAGAGACCCTAGCGGGAGGTGGCAATTTCGAAGCAACAGCACAAAGCGCCGTGGGCGATGGCGTTACTGTTGGCCGGCCTGGTCAGCGCTTTCCGTCCTCACAGCATAGATCAGCCTCTGCAATATCCTCGTCACGTCGCCGCAAACAGTCCACAGCAGAGAATCCTCAGTTACGGTCACTTCAACAAGAGCACATGGCCGTCGCCTTGCATCCACCGCCACCGTCCCTTGCCCCTGCCCTTACCCTGTCCTACCGCTCTTCTCCGAATCCTTCCCAGTTCCCAAGCTTTGCTTCACTCCTCGCCTCGTTGTCTTTGCCACCCGTGTCGTCTGTTCCTTCCGTACTGCATTCACAGCATCGTTCGCTGACTTCCAGCACGGAAGACAGCACACCAGCTTCCTCTTCCATCTCCACCCATCCCTCCTCTCCTACGCTACCCGACAATCCAGACCTCACCGCTTCCGTCCTGACCGACGCCACCAGTAGTGTTGGTTCTGAGTTGCTCACTCCCTGCACCACTACAGCTGCAAGTACACCCCAGGCGGCCGCTGGTCCCAAAGTCAATGCATGGGGATCACGCAAGTCATGGGCCAATACTATCTCTCACGGTGGTAATGCTTCATCGACAGGGCCTGTCGGTATCAGTATCAATGTGGCCGATGCTCCTTCTGTCCCTGTCTCCGAGGTCGGTTCTCCTCGCTCACCCAAAACAGCAAACGGCCGGAAGTCGCGCAAATCGACATCGACAACGTCTACCTCTGCCACGAGCAAGCCTCGCGTTCAAACCCTTGAGCGGCTCCTTGCCGACTCGCACAATGCATCTACGGCACCTTTGACCCATCCCAGAGGTCTTGTCAACACGGGAAACTTCTGCTTCGCCAATGCCATCCTACAGACACTCGTGTACTGTGCTCCGTTCTACAATCTCTTTTCGCTCATCGGCCGAGAGGTTACCGCCGACTTTGGCAACGCCACGCCGCTCATGGAAGCAGTCGTATACTTTCTCCGCGAATTCCGTCTGCATGATAGCCAGTCTCGTCCCGACCCTACTGAGCTTCATGACGGGTTTAGTGCCTCTGCCTCCGAGCCTTTCGTACCCGAATTTGTCTACGATGCCATGCGTCTCAACAAGCGATTCGATCAGATGCGAAGAGGCCATCAGGAGGATGCTGAGGAGTTCCTTGGCTTCTTCCTCGACACGCTTCACGAAGAACTCCTGTCGGCTCAAAGAAGATCGGCTATCAAGCTGGCACACAGCGGCGCCGGCGCCAACAGCCTTCTGGCAAAGATGTCCGAGGAGGAGAAGAAGCTCAACGGTGTGTCGGATGACGACTTGCGCAGGCTCGGCGTCAAGATCACCAAGGATGCTGCTTTCCCCGATTCGCTTGTCCTTGGGCCCGATGGTCAGGTCAACCCGGAAGAGGTCGTCGAGCGAGAGCTGATGCGACCCGTCAGTCCGTCGGAAGAGGGCTGGATGGAGGTGGGACAAAAGGGCAAGACGGCCTACACGCGCACCACCTCCACCTCTGAGTCGCCCATCACCCGCATCTTTGGTGGGAAGCTTCGGAGCGTCCTTCGCACTCCTGGCGCCAAGGACAGCGTCACGCTGGAGCCGTACCAACCGCTACAGCTCGACATCCAACCCGCCCATGTCCAGTCAATTGAAGATGCCCTGCTCAACTTGACTGAGCCCGAGATCATTCCCGGCGTTTGGTCTCCCTCGAGAGCCAGCGTGGTCGATGCCACCAAGCAGGTGTTCATCGAATCGCTGCCGCCGATCCTCGTACTCCATCTCAAGCGCTTCATTTACGACGAGATCGGAGGCGTCCAGAAGAGTCAGAAGCCGCTCTCCTACGGGACGACATTGGAGATCGCTCCCGACGTACTTAGTCCAGCGATGCGCGCGCAAGGAAAGCAGCGTTACCGACTCTTTGGCATCGTATACCACCATGGCAAATACGCCTCGGGCGGGCATTACACCGTGGATGTGCTGCGGCAGGACGGACGTTCGTGGCTGCACATCGACGACACGCTTTTCCACACCATCCCGATCGAACACGTCGTACGCAATGCCACGTCCTCCCACAAGGGCCATGGCCATGACGGGCTGGCGTATCTCCTCTTCTACCGCCGCGAACTCGATGGCGAAGCGGCCAGCGATGCGCGCACTGCCGTGCCCGAGGCGGGTCAGCAGGCCGCACCGGCAGCGCGCGCGAATGGCGCAGGCCACTCTGTCGTCCCCGGCGGGAAAGTCGGCAGCGAGGCGACGCCCAAAGCCAAGACGAACAAGGCCCAAGCAGGGCTCCCGCCCAGCGGCGCCCGTTCGCCCCAACCGCCACAAGCCGCGCACACGTCCCCGACGCCGCCCGCCGCACCCACCAAACGGACCGTCCCCGGCTGGGACCGCTGACCTAGGCGTGGCCGGCCCTCACCTCCCTGCATGTACCCCGCTCTGCCTGCCCGCACTCATTGTATTTCCTAGTCGCTTCTGCAATGCCCCTTCTCTCGCCTCGTCACACGCATGGCAGACGCACGCCACAGGTCGAAATGCACAGCGGGACTGGGTTCGCAGCGAACGGCGGGATGCGAAAGGGGGTGAAGGCTAGGACTCGGCGTCGATGGGGACTTGGTTGGCGGGGGCGGGTGTGTTGCCCATCGGAGCCGAGGTGGTGGGGTCGCCGGCGCGGCCGAGTGCGTCGCCCGGGTAGACGGCGTGCGTTGTGTCGTTGGCGGGCGGCGCGGTGAGGTCCGGGTCGTCCAGCGCTGGCGCGGCACCGGGAGCGGGCGCGGGCGCGGCGGTATCCGCCTGGGCCTGGGAGACGGGTTCGGCGGGCTGGGCGGGTGCGGGTGCGGGTGCGGGAGCAGGTGCGGGTTCGGAAGCCGGAGCCGGAGCAGGAGCGGGGGTGGGGGCTGGGTTGTCGGCGGGGAGGGGCGCATCCCAGGCGCGGGGGAGGAGGGCGACGGGAAGGATCCAGGTGGCCGAGAGAACGATGCCCTGGCCCTTGTCGAACGACTTGATAGTGTCCCAGCTCCAGCCGATGAAGGTGCTGATGTAACCGGTGGTGGGCGCGATCGCGCGGAGCACGGTGACAACGGCGGCGAAGGCGGCCGGGAGCCCGGCGGGGATGTTGTCGAGCATGTACGTCAGGCAGCGGTTGATCATATTGGCGACCTTTTCGGCCTCGTCCACGTCGCCGTCGAGGCTGGCCAGCACCGACTTCGGCAGGTACAGACTGTACCCCCACCAGCTCGCGTGCAGCGAGACCTTGCTCGTCGACGGGATCCACACCCGCTTCTGCCCGCCCGCATCCGCGTCCGGCGCCGGCGCCGGCGTATCGCCCGCCGCTTTCTTCTTGTGCACCCACGGCATCCAGCTCGGCCACTCGAATTGCAGCGCGCCTAGCTGCTCTCCTGCGCGCGGGTCCGTGTACGCTGAGAGCGCCAGGTGGCTCGGCGACGTCTTCACTGAGCCAATGCCGCCGGCCGAGCTTGCCTTGCCGCCCGATACGAGTGTTTCGAACTTGTACTTGACACCGGCGCCAATGTCGTTGTAAAGCGCCTGTGCGTTGCCGTTGAAGTAGTGGCTTTCCGCGAGGACATGGGTGGGGACGACGACGGAACGGGCCACCTCGACGGCGGTGCATTCCAGGTCGCAGGAGAGGGTGAGGGCGTTCCAGAGGCCGTCATCCTGCACGCGCGGGGCGGTGTCGAGCGTGCCGGCAGGCGTGGCAGGGGTACCTGGGATGCGCGCCCACGCGCTGCCAGCAGGAAGCGCCTCGAGCGAGCTCCAGACGGTCCCGACGCCAGTCCACTTCTCGTCGGCGGCAACGCGGCGCGCGACGGTGCCCGAGGGGACAAATGCAGCGGTGGCACGCGAGGCGAGCTTCTTGGCATGCACCTGCGCTGCCTGCTCGCGCAGTTGGTCGCAGTTCATGATACTCGCGTCGGCGATAAAGTCGATCAGGTCGGCGTTGGAGACGCGCGAGAAGAAGGGCGGGCCCGGCTTGAGCATTGAGGCGATCTTCTGCGCCACCTCGTCCGGCGTCAACTGCTTGCCCGCAATCGAAAGCCCTTCGCGCGTTTCTGCTGAGTGCGCGGGCGCGGCAGCCTGCTGGCGTACAGGCGCGCCTCGCTGCTCGGGCGGCGGCGCCGAGTGTAGCGGATCGCCACCCCCGTAGGCATGGCCGCCCGTAAAGATGCGCGACTTGGGCGACAGGAACGCAGATACATGCGGGTTCTCCGCCAGCGCGACCGACTTTTTGCGCGGTGAACCGTGTGGAGACGCAGCGACGGCCGCAGACGTAGAAGGTTTCTTGGAGACTCCCGGCATCGTGGCGTGCGAAGTGGAAGGAGACCAAACAAGGGATGAACTCGCTAGGCCGGCAGAAGTGATGGCCACGTATGGTCAGATGGCAAAATCGGCAAAAGACACAGAAGGGAGCGTAAGGAGCAAGCGAAGTGAAGGGGGCCAAGATGAGAGGAAACGTATATATGGTTGGATGCGGCTGGCTAGTAAACGGGGCGACAAGCGCATCAACAGCAAGCAGCGGAAAAGAGGACCAGCACGAACCGAGGCGGGAGGGGTCCCAGCAGAGCACTAGCAGGGGTGAGCGGACAGGCAGGTCAGGTTGAGCGTAGAGGGCCAGGAAGGGCAGAGGAGGATCGACGCTGCAGAACCGAGCTGCCGAAAAAGGCAGGCCGAGGTAGAGCGGGCCAAAGTAGAGGGATGAATGGGCTGAACTCTACCGGATCGATCGAGTGCTTCGCTTGGCTTGGCAGCTTGTCGTTCTGCCGCCGCTACCATCGCTTAAGCGCCTAACCCTAGGCTACCTTAGCCTCTCCCGCCCAGACCCCTCCTTGGAGCGGCCTAAGTAGCAGCAGCGACTGGCGGTGTTGATGCGGGATGACAGACTGGTGTTGTGCTGCGCATCGTGACACAACGACGAGATGTTGAGCAGGTCAAGCTGTGCGAGTGTCCCAAAAGGGCGGGACTGCCAGAGTCGGTGTCTTAGGTCGGTGTTGAGGAGTATGCAGCTGTACAACATCAAGCTGCAGGAGTATGCCAAACACTGCTGTTTTTTTCGACTCCCGCTCCAGAGCGTCCCTCGGCGCAGTACAATGGAGATTGGAAGCGGAGTTGCTCCAGTCTTACCCACAGCTTATGCTCTCTTCCCTGCGGCCGTCACACTCCACCTAAAAACGGCACTCGCCCATGACAATGAGAAGCTGCGATTCAAGCGTGCTAGTGATCTCGCGAAAGAAAGAGGCTTTAGCTCAGGAGGGTGTCAGCTGTCACCTTTAGCGTGCGTGCGTGCTGCCTTTCCCCGCTCCCTCGTAGCGGTATTGGCTCTGTTCATGCCACTACGTCGGTAAGCGAATGGCTAGGGCTGTTCGGGGGGGCCAGCAGGCAGCGTAGTGGCAGACAGCAAGCAGGGTAGTGGCAGGCAGTAGGCAAGGGTAGTGCCAAGGTAAGCAGGCAGAGCTGGACGTGCCAAATGGCTGATCATCAGCCTGTTCATCTTCTAGGCGAGGCGCAGTCCTGCAGAAAACCCCTGATCTGACGCGTCTTTTTCGCCCGAACAGGAAGGTCCAATCCATCACACATCACGAGATAACTTCACAATCACCATCCTTGAAGTGACCAACCGAGCTGTGTTAAAGCGCGATTACTAGATCGATCGATCGGGCCACGCTCATGCCGATCCAGTATGAGTATGTATTCCAAAGGTCCAAAGTACGGGAGGGGATGAGGATCAGAATTTGTAGACTTGGTCGGCCTCGTAGCCCAGCTGGGCGAGTAAGCCCTTCAGCTCGCCCTGGCTTCCCTTGGGTCCCTTTCCACCGCTGATCGCCTCCACCTGGCCGGGAGGACCACAGACAAAGATCTTGGTCTTTTGGCCCAGCTCCGGCTTCGGCAGCAGCTTGGTGGCAACGTCCGAGTTGACATATCCTTCGAAGCCCTTAAAGCCCTTGGGCATCGTGTCCAGACCGTAGATCACCTTGAATCGCTCGTCGGTCTTGGCAAGCTTGTCAAACTCTTCCCTCAGCAGAATGTCCTTTTCCGTCCTGTTGGTGTAGACCAGTGTCACCTTGGTCTTGTCTGCCGGGTTCGAGGCAATCGCTTGCATCACCTGCCACATGGGCGTGATCCCTGAGCCGCCGGCGATCAGGCCAATCTCCTCAAACTGGTTCGCAGTGTATGGGAACTTGGCGATCGGTCCCTTGATCGCCAGCTTGTCTCCTGGCTTCATGGAGTGGATGTAGTTCGTCATCAGCCCGTTCGGGTATCTCTTGATCAGGAAGTCGATGTGACCAGCTACGTCAGGAGAGGTAACCGGCGTGTAGGGTCGGATCACGTCGTTTCCCTTGTCGTCCTTGCAGCCCCCGTCAGCGGCCTTGACAACAACGGCGGAGGCCACCCTCATTCCGGGCTTCTGGTTGTCAGGCAGGTCAAACACGTAGCTATCGAGCGGAACAAGAGCGAATGGACATCAGCAACTTCCACTTTCCGCAGCCATCTGCCTTCGCAACAGCAAAGCGGCGCATTTCTTCACTTACGTAGCAGAATCATGGTTGTAGGGCTTGACTTCCTTCAAAGTGAATTCGACGAACTGATCCTTGTTCAGAGCCCCCTGCTCGAAGCCCTTGGCCTTGTCGGCGGCATCCGTGCCCGCCTCCTGAATCTTGTTAGCCGGCTTCTTGGCGTCGTCAAATCCGCCCAGGGCGTACCAGGCACCAAGCCCAGCAACACCGCCAAGAGACAGGAAGAGCGGTAGGTTTGATCCGCCGGAAGGCTTGCCCGCCTCGGTGGCATAGTGTCGAGCCGCCGGAGCCTGCGATCGCAGGCCGGATCGGGCTGCCTGGCCGAGCGAAGAAGTCAGTGCAGGTCGAATAAACATTTCGTCTACTGTTGAGCTATTGTGGCAAGCAGGTGGGCTTGTCTGGGCGAGATGACGGGGATGAGAGAGGAACGCAACCAGATGACAGGAGGATCTACTGTGACTTACGATTCACATTACGACGGCGCACGGCCTTCCTCTGCCGTCCGAACGGGATTTTCTACTTTCCGCCCCATTTTAGAGCTGATCGCTTCTTCTACGTTAGTGAAACAAGGTGGTCAATCTAACATCTATAAACGGCTTCTGTGTTAGAGTTAGCGCAGCCTTCGGATCCGAGCGGTGGTGGCAACTTTGGTATTTCTTCGCGCGGCTGAGTTCGCCAGCGGGAGAAGGCTTTGGCTCTTCCATGAGCTTACTCGCTTCCCATACCTCCCGTCTGCTTTTCGCAACTCTTCTTGCACAGCTACACACGGCATCATGGCGGCAGCAACACTGATAAGGTCGGCACTGCCCAATCTGGACGACCCCGTCGTTGATTATCTCGATGGATACATCAACGATGCCGCCGACGATCCGTCGGAAGACCTCTTCGAAACAGTCGTCAAGCCCATGATCGAGTCGGCTTGCATTTCGGATCCCTCTTCCTCTAAACACGTCTCATCTTTGCTTCCCAAGCTCCTCGAGATTATCCAGTCCAAGCTTCCCACCGATGCCGAGGCCGCGCAGTCTGGCCTCACACGTCTCGACAAGGTCATCGACATGCGCAACACCGAAATCTCGCGCACCCAGGGCTTTGAGTCGGCCGGAGGTGTCGACATCGCACTCGGCAAGAGCAAGCAGAACCGATCCACTGTGGACGTCAAGAAGCTCGAGAAGCAGGAGTCCAAGACGCGTGCCAAGCTCGCCAAACGTGCCCAGCGTGATCTTTACGAGTCGAGCCGCCTCGTTCAACAGTCTAAACAGCAAGCGAGTTACGAGGAGCTCTTCCTCAAGGTCAACCCTCTCGAGACGGTCGGGAACAAGGGCAAGAACAAAGACATCCATCTGCCCAATATCGACGTCAACTTTGGCAGCAACCGGATTCTCTCCAACGCTACCATTACCATCAAAGCTGGCCGACGTGCCGGTCTCATTGGCAGAAACGGTGTTGGTAAATCTACCTTACTTCGCAATATGGCCCTTCGAGAGATCCCCATCCCCACCTATATCTCCATTCTCTATGTCGAGCAGGAGATTACCGGTGACGACACTACGGCCATTGAGAGTGTACTCAGGGCGGACGTATGGCGAGAGAAGCTCATGCAAGAAGAGGCCGAGATCAATGCCGAGCTGCAGAAGCTGGAAGACTCGGCTGCTACTGCTGTGGCCGCAGCCAACGCCGCTGCCACCGCCGCTGCCGAAGGGGAGGACGAGGACGCTGCGACAGCCGGCCTGTCGCGAGGATCTGCCGTGGATATGCCGACTCGGCAGCGAGAGATCAAGCGAGAGGAGCTCTCTTCCCGGCTCGGCGAAGTACAGGCCAAGCTCATCGACATGGAGGCCGAGACCGGACCTTCGCGAGCCGCCGCCCTCCTCAGTGGTCTTGGCGTCAAAGGCGATGACCAGAACAAGGCTACCAAACAGTTTTCAGGCGGGTGGCGTATGCGCCTCGCCTTGGCACGTGCGCTGTTCTGCAAGCCGGACCTGCTCATGCTCGACGAACCGTCGAACCATCTCGACCTCAACGCTCTGGCCTGGCTGGAAGACTACTTCGTAAACGAGTACACGGGCACCCTGTTGGTAGTCTCCCACGACCGAGCCTTCCTCAACCGTGTCGCTACCGACATCATCCACATGCACAGCGAGAGGCTGGACTACTACAAGGGTAATTTCGATCAGTTCTACCAGACCCGAGAAGAGCGTCGACGGAACCAGCAGCGCGAGTACGAAGCGAACCAGATGCAGCGGGCGCAGCTGCAGGCCTTCATCGATCGATGGAGAGTCAATGCCAACCGCGCTGCTCAGGCGCAGAGCAAGATCAAGCAGCTGGAGAAGCTGCCGAACCTTGAGCCTCCCGAGGACGAGGATGTCGTGCACTTCCGACTTCCCGAGACGGACAAGCTGCCGCTGCCGTTGCTGCAGATCAGCGATGTCTCGTTCGGCTACACACCTCAGAGGCTGCTGCTCAAGGGCGTCGATTTCGACATTACGCAGCAGAGCCGTGTTGCCGTGGTCGGACCGAACGGCGCGGGCAAGTCGACGCTGATGAAGCTGCTGATGGGCGAGATTTCGCCGCTCAAGGGCGAACAGAAGCGCAACCCGCGCCTGAGGGTGGGCTTCTTTTCGCAGCATCACATCGACCAGCTGGATCTGACGGCCAACCCGGTGACGTTCCTCCAGTCCAAGTATCCGGGAAAAACGGAGCAGGAGTACCGCTCCCACCTGGGTGCGTTTGGTATCAAGGGCATGACGGGGCTACAAAAGATCGCGACGCTCTCCGGAGGTCAGAAGTCGCGTGTCGCGTTTGCGCACATCTCGATGATGCGGCCGCACGTCCTCCTGCTCGACGAGCCGACAAATCACCTCGACACCGAGGGTCTGGACGCCCTCTGCGAGGCCATCAAAAAGTTCAACGGCGGCGTCATCTGCATCTCGCACGACGAAACCTTTATCCACAACTGCCTCGAGGAGCTCTGGGTGGTCGACGACGGCAAGGTGGAAAAGTTCCCCGGCGACGTCGCCGAGTACAAGCGTATCATCCTTTCCAAGAACAAGGACAAGGCCAAGCCTTAGCCTTTTTTCAAGGACAAAGACAAGGACAAGGCCAAGCCTTAGTCTTTTTCCCCTGCCGTTGCTCACCTGTGCTCTTCCCTCTATCGATGCGGCATGCTAGGTATTCGCAGCACAGATATCGCGTTCGTGTTACCGTACATGTAGTTGAGAAAGGGGGCACGTGAATGGTGGGATAGGGCGGCAGGGATGGCGGGGCTGGGCTAGAAGGTGGCGCTGGCGTTGGCGGTGCTGGCGATGCCGCCGTGGAGGTTGAGGGGCCAGGAGGCAAAGTAGAACGAGTAGCGGTGGAGGGAGTGGCAGGTGGTGGCGAGGGATTCGAGGTCGAAGAGTTCGCCGATGGGCATGCCCCACATGGCGAGGAGGGTCTCGTGGAGCATGGTTTCGCCGGTGCGGATGGGGAGGGCTTCGAAGGCGGGGGAGTCTGCTGCGACGGCGGCGAGGTGGTGGTTCCAGAGGAAGGCGCGCATGGCGTCGCTCTGTTGGATGCCGGCGAAGGCGAGCTGGCCGCGCGCGTCGGGGGCCGCCCATGCCGCGCGCTCCTCGGGCGTCAGCGCATAGTAGCGCGCCGTGAACCCGGTCCGCACCAACAGGACATCCCCTCGCCGCAGCTCCACCCCCTGCGCCCGCGCCGTCGCCTCCAGATCCCCCACCGTAATCTGGAACCCGCTGCGCGGATCATACCCCTTCCCCTGCCCGTACTCGGGCCACACATCCCACTGGTACCCATCGCGCCGCTCCCCGGACAAGCCATGCTGCGAGAGATACTCAAACACATCCAAAAGGACGCCGCGCCCGCAGATGCCGTGCTGTGCCAGGTTCTGGATGCCCAGATGGTTGCGTTTCTGCGCTGCGGGCGAGCTGAGCGAAGCCGGGTCGACAGGCTGCGGCGAGCTGTCCCGGAACGTGTCCTGGATGCTCGCACGGCTGGCGCCGCCATAGAAGACGTTGAGCGGCAAGTGGCCGTAGTGTCGCAGGCCGTCCCACTGGGAGCCGCTCTGGGTGTTGAGCTCCAGCATCTCGTCGCTGATCGGCACCGCATCCTCGCCCTCGTTGACGACATCGACGCCTCTGGCCCGGACCGCCTGCACGTATTCTTCTCTCTTCTTGGCGTACCCAGCACCTGCCTTTGCAAAGGGCTTGTGCGTCAGTGCCTTGCGCCGGAAGAAGGGCTCGGCGGGCAAGTGGAGCGGCCAGTTGAGGGAGACGGTCTTGCCGGTCTTGATTTCTTCCCTGGCGGCTTTGCACACCAGCTCTTCGGTGAGGAGGTTGATGGTGCCGAGCTGGTCGCCGGGGCCCCAGACCGCCCATGCGCAGCCGGGCCAGCCTCCCTGGGAGGGCAGCTCCTTGTACGAGGGCAGACGCGTCCACTTCTGAGCAGAACTGGCCTGGGGCGACGAAGACAGGGCGGCGGACAGGCTGGGTGCCTGCTTGGCGGAGGAGGTGGCCAGGCCGAGCTGGTTGGCGATGGCCGCGAGGCGGCGCCGGGCATGGAGCGGCGACTCAAAGTCGACCAGCTTCTGGCGTACGTGTAGCGGCGACTCGTAGTCATACCACTGCTTCTTGTCGGCGCGCGGAGTCGTCTTGGTGGTAAGCGCCATGGCCTGCAGCAGGCCGGCGGACTGCGCCGCAGCCGCATGGCGCGTCGACGAGACCGCCTTGGTGACCTGCTCCGACGCATCCGTGGCAACGTGGGAGGCCTTCTGCGCGGCCTCGGCCGGCGCAGCACTGGCCATACCGGCGAAACGCTTGGCTATGGACGACATACGCGTCCTTCTGGAGTGCTCCTCATGGTCGTCATCTGCAGCTGGCACAGTCGCCTGCAAGGAGGAGGCCTTGTCGTCCGCGCCCATCTTGGCAGCGATTATCGACAGTGGCGCCAAGAATAGCAGCCGCTAAGAGAAGAAGGAGTGGAAACTGGCAGGGGCAAGCGGGGCCGGGACCTAGAAGTAAAACGAGGCGGACGAGGGAGGGGGGAGGAGGGAGGGAAGACGGAGGAGGTGCTCTGCTCGGGCCAGAAAAGGGGGGCAGCACAGGCTTACTGTACCGACGCTGCAGCTGCGGTGTTATGCACAGGTGAAAGAGGCTTCTGCGCCGCAGCATGGAGAGATGCGGGACGAGCATTACGATTGACTGTGTTTGTGCTTCTGAGCGCTGAGCGCTGTCGGTCTCAGCATCGCCGACTCAGCCTTGCATGCTTCCAAGACAGCACTCAGCGGGGCCCCACACAACCGCGGCCAGGTTACCACTCGCAATCTAACACTGTCTTTTCAGCTGCTTTTTCCGTCCGATTTCTTTCTCCTTTTCCTGCCTTTTTTTGCCTTCTTTTTCATCCTTTTTTTTGTTTCTATTTGTTTGGTAGTTGTGGTGAGTAATTCTTGTCACGGCTCTTGACGCCATCAGTGCTTTCTTCTTACGATCATTCCGCCTTCTGGACACTGCCTGTGCTGTTGGTCGCGCCCCTGCTTATGAAGAGTGCAGTGGCTTGCCTGCGGCCCTCCTTCCTCGCTAACGCCGCTTCTGCTTTTCTGTCTGTCTCGACCCTTCCGCAAGTACGTCGGCTTCCACGCTTCCCCTCCTCTGCATCTAACCGACTGCAGCTTCGGTCGTTTGCAGCACGAGCCATGGCGACGTCCTCTTCCGTCCCTGCGCCTGCTCGGGCACCCGCCGACGCCGATGCGGTAGCAAGTGGCGGCGAGTATGCAAGGACGTATGAAGGCGCCATCGATGCGCTCAACAGTCTGCAGAGCAATGCGGCCACGATCGAAGCTCTGCGCAAGTCGGGCGCCAAGGTATACGACCTCGCCATTCCGGAAATGGTCGAGTATCTCGAGCGCATAGGCTACCAGCCGGAGGACCTCAATGCTCTCAATGTCGTGCACATCACCGGCACCAAGGGCAAGGGCAGCACCTCGGCCTTTGTCGACTCGCTCCTGCAGCAGCTCACGCCGGCCGGCCGCGACAGGCCGCTGCAAGTGGGCCTCTACACGTCTCCGCACATGACCAGCGTCCGCGAGCGCATCCGCATCAACTCGGTCCCCGTCTCCGAGCAGCTCTACACCAAGTACTTCTGGCAGGTGTGGGACCGGCTCGCCGCCAACCCGCAACGGCGTTCTCCGGTCACGCCGCTGCGGCCGGTCTACTTCCGCTTCCTCACGCTGCTCGCCTTCCATATCTTCCTCTCCGAGCGCGTCGATGCCGTTATCCTCGAGGTCGGCATTGGCGGCAAGTACGATTCCACCAACATTGTACCGCGGCCCGTCGTGGCGGGCGTCTGCCAGCTGGGGCTCGACCATACCTCTCTGCTGGGCGACACTGTGGAGGAGATTGCCGTGCAGAAGGCCGGCATCTTCAAGCGCGGTGCGCCCGCCGTCGTCTGGGCGGATCAGCCGGGGAATGCTGTCCAGGAGATGCAGAAGGCCGCCGATGACGCAGGTGTCAGCAAGCTCACGCTCGTCGGTCTGCATCCCGCGCTGGCCGAGGCGGCCGCGCCGGTCGTGCTCGGCTTGGCGGGGGCGCACCAGCGGACGAATGCGAGCTTGGCGCTGGAGCTGGTCAACCACTTTCTCGAAGCCGACGCGGGCGGCAAGCTGTTCGAGGAGGGTGCCAGCCGTGGGCACGAGTTGGCGGGGTGGCAGAGGCGGGGGTTGGAGGGGGCGAGGTGGCCGGGGCGGTGCCAGACGGTGCGGGCGGCGGGCGGCGTGCCGGTGACGTGGTATTTGGATGGGGCGCATACCACCGACTCGCTCGCGGTTTGCGTGGCGTGGTTCGTGGCAGCGCAGGCGCGCTCCGAGAGCGCGCGGCGGGTGCTGGTCTTCAACTGCACCAACGGGCGCAGCGCGCCCGCGCTGCTGCGCGCCGTGCTCACCGCCCTCGAGCGCACCCTCGACCCCGCGCGCGCCATGGCGTTCTTCGACGAGGTTATCTTCACCACCAACGTCACCTTCGACGCTGGCACCTGGTCCCCCGAACTCACTGCCACCATCACCGACCCCACCGACCTCGCCGTCCAGCTCGACCTCGCCGCGGCCTGGTCCGCCCTCCTCCCCCGCGCTCCGCCCCCCCGCATCACCCCTTCCCTTCAGAAGGCCTACTCCTACCTCCACTCCGCTTCCACCCCCACCGCCGTCCTCGCAACAGGCTCCCTCCACCTCGTCGGCGGCCTCATGGCCCACCTCCAGCGCGACGCCGCCCTCGATCACCGCCTCATCGCCACCGTCCAGCCCTAATCCCCACATCAACCCGCAAGCACTTTCAGTATACCACGCCGTGCCACGCAACATAGATGGACAGGCTGCGTTCCTCGGTAGACTGTGAATGGATAGGATGCCATGACAAAAGTGGACAGAGAGGGTAGGAGGGTGTGGGGAGTGGGAGGAGCGGTCAGCTGAGGCGGGAGACGAGGTAGGACATGAGGCTTTCGTGCTCGTCGGCGGCGACGCGGAGGAGGATTTGGACAAACGCGTTGTAGGCGGCGGGGTGTGCGGCGTGTAGGCGGGCGAGGGCGGCGCGGTCGAGGCGCCAGAGGGT
This sequence comes from Tranzscheliella williamsii, assembly GCA_023212725.1. Lineage (NCBI taxonomy): Eukaryota > Fungi > Basidiomycota > Ustilaginomycetes > Ustilaginales > Ustilaginaceae > Tranzscheliella > Tranzscheliella williamsii. Next base: position 161,791 of record JALBYF010000007.1, on the reverse strand, counting down.
GCAGTCGGTGTCGGCGAAGGCGGTGGTGTTGCGCGGCTTGTTGGAGAGGAAGGTAAGTTCGCCGGCGATGGTGCCCGCGAGCATGGCCTCGTTGATTTCGTACTGCTCCTGGGGGAAGATGTAGCGCGCCTTGACAATGCCGGCCTCGATCAGGTAGAGCGCGTCCGCGGGCGCGCCGCGCGCCCACAGCGCCTCGCCCTGCACGGCACGCACCATCCGGAAGTACGGCACCAGCTGCGCGAAAAACGCCTCCTCGCGCACCGCACCGTCCAGATACGCCCGGAACGTAATCATCAGCAGCGCCAGCGGCTGCCCCGGCCCCTTGCCCGCCCCGTTCCCCCCCGCGCTCCCCGCCTCCACCGCACCCGCGTCCGCATCCGCCACCGGCGACAGCGGCGCAACCGGCGAGAGCGGTTCGTTGGGCGTGTTTCTCCCGCTCCGCACCGCCGTCTTGGCCGCCTCGTGTAGATGCTGCCGCCGTGGCGAGTTCTCAAACGAATGGTCCAGCACAAACGCCGGCTTCCGCTTCTGGTCCGGCACATCCAACCCGCCGCCCGCCGCCATCGACGCCTGCCCAAACGCGCGCGCAGCGACCAGGTTCGACGCATACAGCCCGCGCAGGTATTCGTTCTCCGTCCACTCCAGCGCCTCGTTTAGGCTGGCAAAGACCTCCAGGTTCTCGCTTCGGTCCGCCCACAGGTCGACGCTGCGCAGCGCCACCCCAACATCGCTCTCCGGCTGGAGACCGCAGAAGACGAGAACGACGTCCTTGGCCATCAGAAGCCGGTTGATCCGCAGGAACGCCTCCGCTGCGGAAAAGTCCACGCCGCTGACCAGCGTGTAGTCAACGATCAAGAAGCGGATCGGATTCTGATTCCACGCCGCGATGTCGAGCGCCCGCCGAATCAGATTCTCGACCGAGTTGATCGTCCCGAAAAAGAGGAAGCCTTGCAGCTTGATGACCTGCGTCTGCGTTCCGACCTCGTCCAGAAAGTGGCGCTGGGTCATGTGCCGTCGCACCGTACTGCGCGCAATGCTGCCGTCAAAGATCGCTCGGACCGTCTTGCGCCGTGAGGTCTGGACGACAAAGAAGAAGCAGGCGATAATGATGCCAGCCAGGATGCCAATGACAAAGTCCCAGTAGGTCATCACAATGACAATCACCCAGATCGTCATATATTCCCAGGCATTGACCCGGCCGACTGTATCGTACAGAGCCTCCTTAGCCAGGTCAATTCCAAGCACAAAGATCAGAGCGCCGACGATCATGACCGGCAGATAGTTGATGGTGCCCGGCCCGGCAATCATGATGATGGTGGTGCCGCCCGCCAGCATCAAACCGCTGAGCCTCGACCCGCCGCCGACACGGTAGAAAAGAACGCTGTTGACGTAGCAGAGATAGTTGGGCACCGTCCCAATCAGTCCTGCCAAGAGATTCGACAATCCATGGGCGACAAGCTCGCGATCAGTGTCCACATTGTCTTCGTTGATGCTGACACCGAGCGCGGGCACATTGAGGGGCACGTGCAGAAGCCCAAAAAAGACAAGAGCCAGTTGGGTCGGCATGGTGACCCACAATGCACGGAGACTGGTCTGGCTAAAATCAAAGTAGGTGTAGAAGCGGTAGAAGGCGGCTTTACTGGCGGCTTCGCCAATGTCAAACACCCATCCATCGTCTCGCAAGTCTTGAAGCGGGATTCGAAGAATGCCGGGAGCGACCACGTAGAAGGCGACCGGAATGACGAGGAAGTAAGCGGGAAAGATGAGCGGATGGTGGAAGCGAGAGGTGATCACCCGCAGCAAAACGGCAAGGAGAAGTGGTGGGAGCCAGAGAGTCATCATGTGTCCAGACTGGAAGAAAAAGCGGAGCGTATCGAGGTTGTACTGGAAGCCTTCTTCAGACTGCAGACGGCCGCAGACTTCGAGGCCGGTCTCGATGAGAAAGATGCCAACACCACCGATGCAACCCACCAGGATATGGCGAGGAAAGAAGCCGATGAGGACACCGAGTCGAAGCGCGCCTAAGAGGAGGAAGGCAAGACCGGTCAAGACGGAGGATAGGGCGAAGGCCACCATGGTGGTCGCGATGACAGCCTGCGGATTGTCGTCGCCGAGCTCTTCGATAATGATACGGACGAGGATATGGAAGAAGGGGACCACTTCAATCATCATGCTACCGTTTCCGCCTTTAAAGATGGAGCCGCCGAGCGTGTAGATGAGCTGCGAAAGGATGCAGGTGACGAAGAACATGGAGACACCATCGCCGCCAAAGTTGGCAAACATGGGGTAGGCGGTGGGAAACATGATCATGCCGTAGGAGACTCCATCGAGCACGTTCATGAGCAGACCCAAAATGACGGCAGGAAGGAGGAGAACGGGTTCGACACCGGCTTCTGCAACCGAACGCCAAGTCAGCTTGCGCGCCGAGGCAACCAGCTCCTTGACGCGCTGGCTGGGAGCCCGGATAGGACGAGTTGGAATGTCTCCTTTCCCCGGTCTCCAGCTGGTAGGGATGACCGACCAGAAGGGAGACAGCTGCTTTGTAAGTTCGGGAGCATGCTGGGGTGTTCTGCGGCCAATGGCGAGGTGGCCTTGCTCACCCTCCGATATCGACTGCTCCGCTTGGGCCAAGGCGCCGTAGCCGATGCCCGCTCTGTGCTCTGGGATGCTTATCTGGCTAACGGAGGAGAGCCCGGTCGTCTCGGATGCTTGGCGATCCCGCGACAACGAGCGGTCGCGCGAAGCCTCGCCACTGCCCAAGCCGACCCTGATGGACGGACGGGATCCTTTCCGATGCCGAGCTTGCTGATCGGCAGAATCCACCGCTACCCCAAGCTCTTTGTCCGGCTCGGCCAGCTTGCTCTCGTCGACTTCAGGCGTGGCTACCATCTGAGAAAAGGGAAGTATAGAGGGGTTCCTGGGTGTCGCTTGACTACCGTCGTCCTCCGGCTCGATGACAGTATTGCCGCTCTGCGGGCTGATCTCGTTGCTGGCAGCCATGGCCCGGCTGAGGTTGCTAGGGCCGGTGGTGGCTGCGCCGAAAGAAGCGACCGGGGAGGTGGTGGGGCTGAAGGCAGAGGCCTGCTCCGCTGTGGTATGTAAGGGAGGGGCCAATGAATCCGAAGCAACACCGCCAGTTCCAAAAGAGTAAGATTCGCTTGCACCTGCCTCGTCGTCCGACATGATCATGCCGGCAAGCTGAGCAGTCTCGTCTCGGATGGACATGGAGGTGGCGGTGTAGGAGCTGGGTATCAAAGAGGAGCTGAGGGCGGACGGATCCTGTGCCTGCTGGAAACGGTAGCTACGACCTTCGAGATTGCTGAAGGCGGAGGAGTTGATGCGATGGCGGCCATAGCCTGAGCCCTGCCTCTCGATGTCGTAGCCGGAGTCGGCATCGTCGTATGGCATGGCATTGCTGCTGGAGGTAGATGGATGGTAGGACTGGACCTGAGAGCGATCGATTCTTGCGCCTGGGGGAAAGGACGAGTGAGGCGAGTCGAAAGTGACAGAGCGTGGAAAGCCCTTTTTGGGCTTCCTGCCAACGCCGGTCGCCGGCAGCAGGCTGTTGGGGTCGAGAGCATTGCTGGGGCGGCGAGGATCGATATCGGGGGTATGAGCGCGGTGCTGGTGGGAGGAGTCGTTGCGGAACGGGCTCACCCACTTGGCGAACCCAAAGGAGCTGCGGCGCGCCGCCGGAGTGGTAGTGGACGGGATCAAAGGCGAGTGCTCTGCATGGTCGTCACCACGGCGCCAAGACGACATGGTTGCGCAGCTGTGCAGAGCTGAGCGCGACTCAGCCTGGCGCGGTGCAAAAGAGGGCGAACTGTGGTGGTGGAAGGGCCGAACGCACCGATCGACTCCACCGAAAAGCTGCAAACAGGCGGACAATCACGAATTTGAAACGGAATCCATGGCTTTCGGAAGACCCGCGATAGCGATGCAAGACACAGACAGCCGAGGCCCTTATCTTGCAACCGTCACAGTCTATCCGATCGCAATCACAACCGCACAATAATCACAACCGTCACAGTCGCAGTCGTAGTCATGAGTGCCGTTGCATAGTCACAAGCACAGTTGCAGTTGCATAGTCACAGTCGCAGTTGTACTTAGCGTCACCGTCACCGCTGCCATCACAGTCACATGCGCAGTCGCAGTGGCAATGGGAGTATTGGTAGGCCGGATGCGTGCGTGCCTTTCGGGCTGTCTGCGCACGGGGCAGAATGCGTGCTGCACTCGGACCGCGCCGACGATGGCGAAATGTGCATTGGCGTCGCTGGTATGCACTAGCACGCAAGGTCGAGCGAGACTGTGAGCGCGCCCAGATCAACCATCCCCAATACTGTATTCTACCCGCACGGTACACTATCGAGTGCAGGCAAGAATGGCCGCAGGATAGAATCTTGAAGAGCGCATTCTCCGTAGACAACGCGCCGCCGGTACAACGCGCAACCGCACGCTGTATGCCACCAAGCGCGGGAACGGAGCCAAAGAGTAGACCGTGCAGATGCCCACACATGCGCTCCGTCTTGCGTAGCATGGCCGGCAGAGCGGAAGGTAAAAAGTGGTTCAGATCATGCAATGGAAACAGAGGAGAGAATAGTAGGATAGAAGTGGATAGGAATCGAGGCGAGTGGAGTGGATCTATACGTTGGGTGATGCTGGTAGATGACGAGTGGCGGTCGTCGAGGCAATGTTCACCCGTAGATGCGGATGACGCCGTCGGCGCCGGCGGAGGCAAAGTAGGGCGCGGTGGGGTGGTACTTGACTGAGAGGACGCCCTCGCCGGCCTTTTTGCGGTGCGAGCTGATTTCCTGCCGGCAGACGGCCGTGGTGGCGGCGCGCTGTGCGGGTTCGTTGGAGCCGTCTCGAGCGGAGAGCGACTCTCTGGCAATGTCCCAGAAGCGGACGCTGCAGTCGTGGCCGCCCGAGACGAGCGTCAGGCCGGACGCATCAATGTCGAGCGAGGTGACCGCGTCCAGGTGCGCGACCATGGAGAGCGTGCAGGCGCCCGAGTCGAGGTCGAACATGCGGATGTAGCCATCCTCGTGCGCGCTGATCAGCAGCGGCAGCGTCGGATGCGTGACAATCTTGTTGATCTGCGTCCCCGGCGTGCCGTCAAACGTCTCGTCGCTGTTCAGCTGGCGTACCTGCTTGCCGCTCTCCAGATCGAACAGCTTGACCACGGAGTTCGAGTACGAGACCACCACCAGCCGCAGGTCCGAGTGGCACGATCCCACGCACGTCGGCACGGGAAGCATGCCACTCTTTTCCAGATTCTCCCGCTCCTTGACCGTCTCTGCAGCGGGATCGCATCCGAAGTAGTCCCAGCTGAGCTGCAGCTCTGCCGGTGCCGGTGTCGGTGCCGATGTCGACCTCGACGTCGGCTCGCCATTGGGCTGCGATGCAGTGGACACTGTCCAGATCTTGACTGTGCCATCCGCCGAAGCGCTGCCAAGCCTGCCTTGGTCGTCAGAACGGTCCGGCAGCAGCGCCAGGTCCCATACCGCCTGCGTGTGGCCCACCAGAGATCCCAGCTCGGTCGTCTTCTCAAACGGTGGATACGGCTCAATGCTGTTCTCTGGCAGCTGCCACACGCGTATGGACGAGTCCAGGCTTCCGCTGTAGAATCGTCGCTTGCCCCCCGAGATGGCTAGGCATGTCACCGCCGCCGAGTGACCTCGGAATGTGACGAGCGGCTGGCTGTCCGTGCCAGATTTCACGCTAGGCTGATTGAGCGTGTTGGCGTCCAGATTCCAGTATTTGATGGTATTGTCGTCCGATGCCGAGAGCAGGCCCAGGTCACTTGGAGAAAAGGCGATGGCGCGGACAGCATCCAGATGGCTTCGGAGGATCTTCTTGGACTTCCAGAGCAGATTGTCGGCTGCAGCCTCCGCGGCTTCCTTGACAGCCTCTTCATCTTCGCCCTCCAAGCTGAGGTTGGCTAGCTCGTCTTCCCCTTTGCGATCCGCATGCACGCCCGGTCCCCGCCCGCTTCGGTTCATCAGCTGTTGGACCTTGTCCGATGTGATCGCCAGCTGCTGCTGGGCATCAGAGAGGATTGCCGCCTCGTCTTCCTTCTCCTTGCGCTCCGCCTCTCGGCGTTCGCGACTCTTGATGCCGGCTTCTTTGAGTTTCTGCCAGTCGCGACCGCCAGGCTTGAAGATGGCTGTCACCTGCTCGTTATCGTCTAGCTCTTGTTCCGTCGAGCTAGCCGACGACATGGGCTGCGATTCGGAAAAGGGCGACGATTGTGAGCTGCTCGAAGAATCAGAATTGGCCGACGAGCCGGGAAGCTGGGCAGAGTCTTCCCCCTCCTCTTGGCCTTTGTCCGCGAAATGGCCATTGTTACCGCCCTGCTTGAACTGATATTCATCCTGACCTACATCGCGCGAAAATGCGGTTGCTTCGGCATCGGCAGTGTTGCTCTCCTCGGAGGCGGCGTCGGGATCAGCAAAAGTGGCGCCCAGAGGGTTGGGCAACTGGGGAGCGTCAGATTCTTGATGCTGTGGTTGCGAGCGGTCTGAGTTCGCTTCTTCACTTTCGTTGGCCTCCTCTAGGACAGGCTCGGAAGCGAAGAGCGGGGATCTGCCAGGTCTACCCGCTTTACCTGGCCCGGGATTGGGCACGCCGAGGCCAGTGCCAGCGTTGCCGCGGGTGGCGGTCGAATTGGGCAGCGTCTGCGAGTCGCCATGCCGAGGAAGCGTCGGCGGTACGTTCTCAAGCATCGTCTTTCGGGGTCGAAGCGAGCCGGGCACGGCATTACCGGCAGTGGACGAGGTAGAAGCGAAGCCTCGATCGGGAAGCGGGTTGAGTGTAGTGGCAGAAGTGAGATAGGAGATCTCCTGCAGACACTGCTTGAGATAGTCGCGGCTCTTGGCGCGCGATCTGGGATCCTTGGCGCTGGATGAGGATCGAGAGAGTTGACCTGTGAACGAGGCCGAGTTGACCGTGTTGATCAAGGTGCTGCCGATGGTGGAGCCAGCACCGAGGGTGTTCGGATTAAACGGAACTGTCGAACCGGTAGCGCCGTGTGCTGGCTCTTGGGATGGAGCCGGTGAGCTGCGGCCGCTATTGGAGGTAGTCTTTTCCAGACCTTGGAGAGGCTTCTTGATGTGAGGCGGGGCCGCAGACTGGGGCGACGAGGACGAGGTGTTAGACGAGAGATACTTGGAACGCTCCTGTCGCAGGGCGTACTCCAGCATTTTGACTCGTCTCATCAGGTCGGTCTTGAGGTTCTCGATGCCTCTCCGCTCGCCTTCGAGCAAGGCAATACGGGCTCGCATCTCGGCGCGTTCGATTTCCCATTCATTCCTGTCTTTCTCGTACCGCCTCCATTCGCTCTGAAGGTAGTGCAAGATGCCTGCCAAGGAGTAGTCGGCGCCCGACTGCGAGCTGCCTGTTTCCTGCGACTGGACACCATTGGCCATGTTTCCCTGGCCTTGGCCTCCGTTGTTCATGCCGACGCCAAGTCCGGTATTTTGGTTGCCGCCGGCTCCGTTGTTCGTGTTGTTCATGTTGTTGTTATTGCCGCCCGAGCCTAGTATCATACTCCCGTTTTGCGTAAGAAACATAGGCTGACCACTTGGGTTGTTGTTCATTCCCCCGCCGAACGAAGCAAAACCACCCTGCGAACCGATCATAGAACGTTGATCAATACCTTCCGGGACGCACTTTGTAGCCTAACCGATCGAGATGGCGCGCTAACGTGTATGGCCAGAACCGCCGACGCTTGCAGCTGCGAAAGGGGTATGTGACGGAACTCAGCGGCTGCGGGAACTTTGCGGTTCGTAGTCGTGTCAGATGGAGTTGCGGCCGCAGTCGTTGAAGAGAAAGGCAGGACCAGCGCGAGACCAATGCGTCGAAGCAGTTGGCCGTAAGCAATCGAGTTTGAGCTGGGGGTCAAGGATAGGAAGATAGAGCGAGGTCACCCGTTGTCGAGGCAGCAAGCACGAAAGGCAATCTCTGCGTTTGGCTGGCCGGAGCGCGTGAGATGGGCGGTTGCAAACGACTCACTTCTCCGTGCCGGTCATCGATATAGGTTGTTTCACGGTATTCGCGCTGGATTACAATTCCCTCCCAGCCGTTTTCTATTGCTTGGGTCAGGGACGCGAACAGCCAATTATACAAAAACAGATCTCCAGCTCAACAGGCTCTAGCTCGAGAAGACGTAGGCTTGTATTCCGGCAACTCAACGTAAGAATAATAATAATTAATAACAAGCGGCAGAAGCGATCAACTCCATTTCCAGAACGGCCGCGTCTAGGGGGTCCGACACCGTACCGTTGATTTTGACGCTACGAAAGCCATTTGGAAAGTGCTGTGATGTCGCAGGACTTCTTTTTCGAATTGCTGGATTCAGTGCTTCACCTTGGCAGTAATGAGTCAGGAAGGGTATACGGATATGATCGTGATGCCGCCGAAACATCACACCGGCCGGCACCTTGTCTTCGGGACGCATGGTATTGACAGACGGGTAAGGGTACGAGGCATTGGTATGTATGTACAGGCCGAAAGGTATGTACAGTCGAGGCGAGGCTCCAACCGGTTCACTGGTCTCCGCCGGCATGTTCGGCAGGCTCGGCGGCGGTACCGTTGTACTCGAGCTGGCTGAGCAGGTACGGCCAGACGTCGGCGAGGCCTGGATGCGCCATGGGGCGTGAAAAGATGGTCTTCATCGCCTTGGTCCGCTTTGCCTCGGGCCAGTGGCTCAGCAGGAAGGCGGTTTCCATCTTGCGAATGTCGGGGAAGCGCGTGTTGAAACCGGAAAACACTTCCCAGACAATGTTCTGCACCGAAAGGTTGTTGGAGAGCTCTTCCTTGGCTCTGCGTTTCAGCGTCGGAATCTGTAGCTTGTCAGCCAGGCGGTACATCGACTTGGCCGAGCACGGGCTCGGCCGGTCGGGATGCTTCTGGCAGTAAGCGTCGATCACCGCCTGCCGCTCGGCGTGCGCCTTCTTCCGCTCATCTACAAACGTGTCGGAGCCCGAAGCAGAAACGCTCCAGCTCGCATCGTCCTCGTCGTGCAAACTTGGGCCCTTCCCTGCCAACGCTTCTTCCGCTGCGGTGACTTCAGCCGGAATAAAGCTCGAAGTAAGAGGCGCAAAAACGATCGTATCTGTATAGAGATAATACAGCAAGGCTTTGAACGTCGAGTACGCCGCATCACGCACGATGACCTTCCGTCGCTTCTTGCTATTTCCCGCGCGCTCTAGACGCTTGAAGGCAGGCTTTCGGCGAGCGGGAATGCTGCCCACAGCCCCCGGCGTACGGCAGGAGGAGGCCCGATTGCGATCGAGAGGGGTGCGCAGAGGGTTCGGCGCCGCTGTAGAGGGTGACAACGTCTTCGAGGGCGCACCGCTGATGGACGTATGAGGCGAGTGAGGAGGCGTCTGAAAGGAGTTGTTGCTTTGTGCTCGTGTTCGAGAAAACAATTGGGTGCCGTCGGTCTCGGCAGCACTGCTGTCAGACTCACGCTGAACGCTTGCTGCCGCCTCTGTCATACCCACTAGAGGAATCGAAGGAGAGGGAGTAGGCATAAGCTTAGAGGCGCTGAATTGAGCATCGTGTGACTCTTTGCGGGCTTGAAGTGCTACCACTTGTTCTCGATCCTCGTAATCATCTTCCGACTCGACCGGACCATCAAGACCGCTAGATTGCGGAGGAATTAGGGCATCGACAGATAGCGGATCTGATCGGATCTCCAAGTCAAAGTCTTCCGCCTCGTGTTCGCCGTCATGATCGGATTCGAGCCATTCTTCGTCGGAATCGTCGAGCACATGCTCTTCATCGGATGAAAATGAGCCTTCCTCAGCCTCTTCGTGGTCTTGTCCGAGCCCATGGGTAGACGCTTGCGGGCCGGAATCTTCGTCCGAACTTTCCACAGCATCGGCCTCCATGAAACCTCCTTCGAACATGTCTTTGAAGTATTCGCAACGCGAGGCGAGGATTTTCTTGATAGCATATATCTTCCGCTCACGAGTTATAGCAGGTGCTCCGGTGCTGTCGCGCTTCCTGCGACCAAGTATGAAGACAATGTCACTATGATCGGGATCATCCAAGAGCGAGCCCATCGCCTGGACCAAGGGGAGCGGTACAGAGATGCCCGAGGGCTCGATTCTTGGTTTTTCGGCAGCGGCCGTGATGGTGACAGAGATAAGGAAAGCATTTTGACTGCGGACGGCGGCATTGTTGTAGTATACGACGTCGCGAAGTACAAATTGGGCCCAGCCCCAGTTGGACGTCTTGTGACTAAAGGCGTGGTCGTGTGCCTCCTTGGTGCCTAGGATTTGGGCTTTATCAAGCGTCAGAATCTTGAAGGTGAAGCGGTAAAGGCCTTCTCTGCTCCAGCGCTCGTCCGAGGAGTTGGTCTCTTGCTTATTCGCCTTACTCTGGGGTTGGTGCAGCTCCAGGCTAGGAGGAGTGGGAGTGGGCGGAAAGAATTGTGGGATCTTTTCATCAGGCAAGGGTTCTGCATTCAGGTAGAGCGAGCAGTACTGCTGGATGCCCGACTGAGCATAGAAGAGTACAGTCCATCTGCCTCCATCGAAGGGAACTGACTTGACGACCTTGGACTTGGTGTCCGTTTTGGACGACTCAAAGTGGTGCTTCAGATTGTATAGCGGCCACTCGAAGGTGATGCTGCGCGTCTCGGAAGCATGAGGCTTTACGATCGTGGCCATCGCGCCTCAACCTAACGCACAGTTTACCTGGGCTAGCTTGGGAGAAGCACGAAGCAGTTAGTCGCTTGAAAAGATAGGAAACCGTTTGGGGACCCGTGACAGGCACCTGAACAGACAGGGGTGACTTGACTCGACAGGCTGCCGCTGCTCAACCTGCTCAAACGGACGGCATGATCTCTTGAACCCAGGGCTATATGTGAGTGTTCTGGCCTGCGTACTTTCAAGGTGGACAAGTAGGGTGTTGGTTACGGGACAGAGCGATCGTTAGACGAGTGGGAGAAGGAACGACTTCATTTACTCCGTGCCTGTGGAAATCAACGCCTGTTGTAAGGCGCGAACATATGCAGGTGCTTTCCCACACACCACATCTCAGTGTGGAGGAACTGAACCCGATTCTGGAGGGAAGATCGGCTTCTCTTTACCGCCAACCGCGTCTGCTTGGTAGATTCAGTGGTTGTAGACACGGCCAACGTTGCCAACCTTCCTTGCACTCGGTCGGCCTTCAACATACTTTTTTTTCATACACAGAGTAAGGACATCATGGCCGACGTCGCTCTCGACTATGGGTCAGCCGATCCATCCGCTCCGGCTGCCATGGACGACGAGACCATGGGTGATACCAAGCAGCCCAGCGACGGTAGCTCGAGATTCTATGCTTTGCCGGTAGACCAGGCGGTTCAAGCCGGGGCACAACGAGGACCTAGTCCGTTGAAAGAGCAAGAACAGCGCAGCATGGATGATGCTACATTGATGGGTGCCGAGGAACCATCCGAGATGCCGGACCCGCCGGCCGTGGAGAGCGGCAGTGATATCCGTCTGGAGACGTTGCTGATCGAAGGCTTGCCCATCACCCAGCAATCCACCTCTCGGCTTTTTGCCTATCTTACCCATTTTGGAGCGCAGCCACTGGGTCTGGAATGGATAGATGATCAACGGTGCAAGATTGTCTTTGCCGATGAGCGCTCTGCTCGGTTGGGCCTAGAATATCTCTGCCCCTCGCCAGAGATGGCCACCGAGGAGGAGTTGAGCCCGTTGCCTAACATTGATACTCTGATAGAGTATGAACCTGACTCGTGGCCGCCGGAGTACATCTCGTCTCTAGTGACGCCTCGCAAAGCTCATCGCTTCCCCGGTAAGCTCTATAACCACGTCGAACGGCAAGCTGTCTTGACAGAAAAGGAAGAAGCTCGGCGGATGGAGGAAGCTGTCTCCCGCTTGCCGGATGACGTCCCGGAAATATACAGGGAAATGGAAGAGGAAGAGAGGAACGCCAAGTTGAGCAGTCGAGAGGTGCGTGAACTCAAGAAGCTCAGGGCATCGCTCTGGATACGCCATGCGGTGCATGATGTTGACCGAAAAGAGTCGCGCGCATCGACAAGGAGTCAGTGGTACAAGCAACACGGATACGATGCCGGCAGAGAAATCGTGCCCAAACTTCTGGACGTCGGAGAAGCTCGGGAGGGCATAGAGCTCTTCCCGGATCATCGAAGCACCAACGCGCAAAGGAGGCCGCATGCCGCACGACGAAATCCTGATCGAAAGGCGATGCTGGATCTGCTGGATTCAGAGCTGGATAGTCACATCTCGTCTAGAGGGCCCTTGGATGAGCCGAAAAGGCGCGAGGGTGAGATGATGGCTGATGCAGTTCAGGCAGGACGTACTCATGGAAACGCCGACCTCTTAGATCGGTTCCATACAGATCCTCAGAGCTCCCAGTCCCGATGGACGCACGATGCCTATCACGAACGAGACGCGGATCGCAAAGAGGGCCAACGCAGCTCTGGCCGAAGGGGCCGCGGGCGCAATAGCAACACGATCGAGGAGTTGGACGAGGAGATGGACCGAGTCAACCGATTGCGCCAGCATATTCGCGAAGCATCTCCCGGTAGACAAGCGCATCGGGAAGCAGGCCGCACCAAGGTGAAAGGGCGTGGGCGCATGAAGGCGCCGGGCATGGCCAGCAGCTGGAACGAGGATGAAGCCGTTGGCCCACACCCTAACACTAGCCTGGCCTCGCGTCTGACAGCGGACGGTGGTGATCTCTTAGGACGTATCGGCGGATCCAATCAGAGGCTCGCTGACCGCTTCACGTAGCTCAGCAACCCTTTGCTCACAGTGACAGTCATAACAGGCTCACTACTAAATACGTCGCAACAATAATATCTTGACATCGTCGGTGGCACGAAAGCAACGATGGCAGGTGGAAGAAAAAATGTAACAATACTCGATGCATGAGCAAACCACATCACGTAACGACGGTGTCTGCGTGATCATGCTCACTCTTCAATGGAAGGGTGCGCGACTTTGCTGCGCAAGGGTAGCGAACCCCTGCGTCCTACTGCAGGCATAGGCAAAAGGGATCTGTATGTGTGCGAGACAAGGGAGGCCAAGGTGGGTCGGATCAGTGCGCAGCCCCGCCCCACAGAATGGGAATGTAAATCTATGAAGTCGAGCGCCGCCCGTCATCTGCCCCGTGGCGCAAGTGCAGCCAAGCTACTACTTACTAGAAATTCTAATAACCGCACAACGAGATTACGGAGCGACAGGGGAAACAGCCCCTCTTGGCTGAGAATCCCACTCTGCCTATTTCGCTTTTTGGGATCGGGCCAAGTAACAAACCGTACCCACTTGACAGCCAACGGCTTAAGGACCTCTCACCTTCAAAGGCGAAGAGAGAAAGGGCAAATCTGTAAATCAGAAATGGCCAAGGTAAGGTGAGCGTGGATATCACACATCAGCTGCGCGCATGTGAGTCTGCGCACACACCTCAATACTCACACTAGTCTGTGACTGCGACAGACGTTTCGCTCTTTCGCGTGCTGCATGACCCGTGTCCAAGGCTCGTCATCTCGTCACTCCTCTCACCTCTTCCTCATCCTTCTGGTCATTCAACGCAGTAAACGCCTTTTCGCTTGCTTCTTCTTCGTTATCGCAGCTATCTTCTTTGGCTTAATACGTCCCCCCTATCAACCAAGAATTCAAGGTCGACTTAAGGAGCTTCCTCCTCAATACCAAATTTGTCTTCAGGAAGCCTTTTTTTCTCTACCCTCTCCTTGCTCTTCTTTTACTTTTACTCATTAGCGTGGCTTTGACGACCCAACCTGACATCACGTCCGCAATTGGCATCACGTTTGCAACGATCTTGACGATTTGTCTTTCTCCAGCTCGCTCCAGCTAGAAGCGACTCAAGAACCAGTTCTACGAGCAACAACGTGCTTCTGGAAAGCAACCTTCTTCTTCCACCGCATCGCCAAGCCACTTTCTCACTGCACGGTAGCTCGTCCTGTCCAGACACGGTTGCCTAGATGATCATGACAGATTCTTTGCACAACCCGCTCAGAGGCCTGAGCCTTAACGACGCCCATCAAGACGCGGCTAACCAATCTCAGCAATATACCACCCCGCCTCGGCAGACCGGCTTTGGCTCCGCCTCTCTACGTTCCCCCCCCGGTTACCACTCTGACCTACCCAGCCAACCGCATTTCAATCACGGTCCATCGTCTAACTCGCTAGGCCAGAGCGCCGCCGCCAGGTTTGAGCGGTTCTTTCCCTCCTCGCCCAATGCCACCGCTTCAAACCCTGCTTTCGGCTCCAACTCCATGGGAGCGGCAACAGGTCTTACCGCAAACAGCGCTTTCGGCAGCTTTGGCCACAACCTAGCTCCTGGCAGCATGGCGGCTGCCTCTAGCTACGGCTCGGGCCACTTTGGCTCCACTAACGGGCCGAGGAAGACGCCCAGCCGCGCCGCCATTCCATCCCAATGGAGCACGCAGGACCCTTCGCTCAGCCCGTCCTCTGGCGGGTCGCCTCCCAAGAACGGCGCGCTGCTCGGCCAATATGCTCAAGACATGAACGGCAGCGGCCTGCTCGCTACCGCTCCTGGCGCTGACGAGGATGTTATTCCGACGGCTATCGTCGTTAAGAATATCCCGTTCAGCGTCAAGAAGGAGCAATTGCTCCAAATCATCGAGGATCTCGGCATCCCCATGCCATACGCATTCAACTACCACTTTGACCAAGGCATTTTCCGAGGCTTGGCATTTGCCAACTTCCGAAGCGGCGAAGAGGCAGACACTGTAGTCGCCGCGCTCAACGGATTCGACGTGAGCGGGCGAAAACTGCGTGTCGAATACAAAAAGGTGCTCCAGGCAGGCGAGAAGGAGCGCATCGAAAAGGAAAAGGCAATCAAGCGCATGCAGAGCATGCAGCTCGAGAAGGAGAGGGAACGCGAACGTCGCCACCGTCAGGACGACTATGCCGCCAATGCCTACCTGATGCCTGGATATGCGGGGCAGGGGGCCACCCCGAATCACTATGCCGGCGATGGCACGGCTCAGGCTGGGTCCCCGCTCGGCTTTGACGGCGGACGGCCAGCGCTGACAGCCGACTCGCTGCGGACGGTGCCGTCTTCGAACCACTTGAGCGCGGCGGTGGCGGATGCGCCGTCTTCGGAGCTTTCTGCGGGCACCAACCAGGTCGGTGGAAAGAAAGAGGAGCTGGATCTGAACGACGCCGCAACGCTAGAGATCTATTCGCGCGTTTTGCTCTTCAAAGACGACCGGATGCGCGATGAGCTTTCGTTTTCGCGCGGGCTAACTCCGCTGGAGCGGCGGACGGTGCATCTGGTGGCGCAGAAGCTGGGGCTCTACCACTACTCGATGGGCGAGGGCGAGGAGCGCTTTGTGATTGTGACCAAGAACGAGGTGGCGGCGCAGAGCCGACCGCTACGGTTCCAGGCTTCGTCCATTGGGCGGTCGCAGCGCAGCGGAGAGGGCGCGGGCGGGGCGGCGACGACGGGGCGGGTGGGGCTGCGGCTGAAGAAGTCGGCGCCGGATATGAAGCGGAGTGCGGCGCTGGAGCGGGAGGGCGCGGCGGGGCATGGCTACCCGGGCTATCTGGCGCCGGGGGGGGCGCTGTCGGCGCGCAAGTCCAACACCAGTCTGCGCGAGGGCTACTCGGCGACCGTGGGGCGGCGGCCGGCGGCGGGGGCTGTTGGAGCAGCGGGGCTGCAGAGCCTGTTTAGTGGGTTCGACGTGTCGGTGCCCGCGCTGCCGGACCCGGGTACCGGCGCCAGCCTGCTGCGCCAGCCGCGCGGCCCGCCCACCCCCGGCGCCGCCGAGCGCAACTTTGCCGTCCGCTCCCGCGTCCCCACCGCCGCCCGCCGCCCCGCCCTTCCCTCCTCCCCCAACACCTCCCCCGCCCCCACGCTCTCCGACCCGCTCGCCGATATCGATGCCACCACTCACTCGCCCCTCGAGATCTAGCATACCCACTGCGCTCCCCTGCGCCCCCGCGCAGCCGCCAGCTCCGCAGCCAGCGCGCCTGTACATAGTCCCCCCCCGGCCACGGCACATGCACAGCAGCCACCAATCCACACAGCCTCGTCCACAGTACCAGTCCACTATCCCGCGCGCACTTGGATTCCTGCCGGCTGTGCGGACACCGACGACAGAGTGCCGTGGTTGTGACAAATGACGCAGACCGTGCGCGAGGCGCGGAGGGGGTTGGGGTGTGGTGGGCTAATCGTGGGGTGGCGAGGTGCGGCCGATGTGGCGCCAGTTGGAGCGCCAGACGGCGAGGCTGGCGGCGCGGATGTGGAGTTCGAGCGAGCTGTGGGCGGTGTCGTCGGAGGCGGGGCTGGTGCTGGACGGCGAGCGGGGCGCCTGCGGGGGGGCGGCTTGCTGCAGCCGGCGCGTCAGCTCTGCCGTGCGCTGGCGGCACGCGCGGCGCTCCTCCGGCGCCAGCTCATCGTAGGTCTGCGCGATCACCGGACTGCACGACCGCGCTGCTGTGGGGCTGGTCAGTGGCGAGCCCGTATCAAGGATCTTCATCTCGTGGCGCGCACTTACGTCGTGCAGCCGCTCCCCCCGTTCGTCCCGCGTGCGGCGCGTCGAGCCGTCGCGATCGTCGTCATACGTCATCTCGCTCGACGCATACCTTCTCTCCCTCGTCTGCGGGCGGTAGGTATCGGCTTGCGATGGGCTCCGCGGCACAGCCTGTATGGATCGGTCCGCCATGCGCTCTAGCAATTGCGGTTTCGGTGGCAGTGTCGGGCTCGATTCAGACGCGGATATGGCGGTGCGTTTGCTCACAACCGACGTCGCAAGTTCGTCGCCCTTGCGTTTGGCCGGCCTCGTGGCAGTCGTCCAGTCTCCACCATACTGCTTCACAGCATACTCGGCCAGGTGCACCAATCTCGTCAGTTGACTGCTAAAGTGAGATCGGAGTTGGTCTTGCGGGAACGCACTAAGCATCGTCCCTTGTCCAGGATGGTCATTGTATTCAAGCATAGAGCGCCTCCTTCTTGGCACCCTAGGCCTGACCCACAGTCCAGACGCTTGAAGCAAGTCATGGCTGAAGACAATGCCGTTCTTCATGCGTTTGCTTGACATGACGCTAAAGCATAAGCGGGCTGCATGAAACGTTTCCTTGCGCGCCCATGCCCCGCTCTTTGCATCGTCATCGATACACCAGGATAGGTCGGCTTCAATCAGCTCATCCTCGTGAGATTCGGTCGGGACCTTTCGGGCCGAGCCGTTTTCCAAGAGACAGTTGGCGAGATGAGAGGAAATAAACGAGATTGGCAGGCCAGGATCATCGACAATGACCATAGGGATGCTTCGCGTATCAGTGTTCCCGAGCCAAACAAAGAAGTAGCAAGGCTCTCTATCTGCTTCTGTCGGGGGGTAGACCGCGCTCAGGGATTCGAGCAGAGGTCGCACCCTCTGTTTGGGGACCATCCTGGTAGAGGGAATTGTAGACTCTGTCGCTTCCTTTTCCGGTTTTGCTTCAGTGCGCTTAGGGATAATGGACAGCAATGGTTCCTCTCTTACTCTCCTCTGGCCATTAGTCTGGCTCTGGACGCTTGGTACGACGTGGCGTGGCGTCTGTGGTCCATCGGCAGGAGAGGATGCAACCGTGGTCACTTCGTTCAACGTCACTGCCTCTGACTTTGACGTCACGGCTCCCGATGTTGACTGGCGAGAACCAATGGTATCGCTGCAACTACTTCCTCGCGACGGGTGCGACGGGACGTCTTCACGAACTTCTGTATTACAGTGCGGCGGCGCTGCTTTCAGATGCTGCATTTGCTGGGTGGATTTGGCCGTTAATGATTCTTGCGCAGCTTTAGCGGGGCCTTTCGCATTGTCCTGACCGGCAGCGGTTTCCCGAGCTTGTGAAACGTTTGCCTGGTCTTCTATTGCACAGACAGGTGGGTCGGTCAGGCAAGGGCATGCAGCAGGTGGTACTATTTCTTCAGAGGTCAGCAAAAGCGCGACTTCACCACCGTGGTTTTTGCAAGTTGGTGTCAGGGGAATAGCGGCGGCCGTGAGCTCGCTAATGGCTTCCTTTGGCCTCAGACCTTCTGCCGTCGGGCATGAGGGGACGCTGTCTGACTCCTCGGCCGTTGTGAGAGATTTTGTAGACATGACCGTCACAATAGGGCTCGTAGAATCGTCACGTGAATCATCTCGTAAGAGAGGGTCGTGTCCGGTAGGCTCTGGCAGCGAGCCCTGAGCGCCGCGAGGGTCCTGTTCTGGTCTTGCCTCGACATTGGAAGGCTTAGGGAGAGCAGCTGCTGGCTGAGCGAGCTGTGCTGCCGGGTGGTTGAGAGACTTGTGATCTAGGGACGAGAAGACGGGACTGTGGCCTGCAGGCAAGAAAGGGTCTTCCGATACCTTTCGTCCCGGTGTCGATCCCAAAGCAGAATCTGTGTGCAGTCCGAGTACAAGAGGTAGCAAGGTATCTTGCCGAAACGCACTGAATTCTTGCTCCATGATCCTGAACTTCTCTACGATTTTGTCGCACAACTGGCCCACAGCGTCGGTCATGGTACGCTTTAGATAGCTTTCTAGATCTTGGATCTGGGCCACTTTGCCTTCGGAGATTTCCAATCTCTCTTCAAGTGCAAAAAGATGCTTGCCACTGAGCGCACTGCTATCAGCATGGCTGGACTGCTTTTGCTCAAGGATCGATATCTTTTCTTTCACAGCTGCCAAATCCTGGCGGAGCTGATCCGTGGTTGCTCGATCGGAGTGTGCTTGCCGTTCAAGCGCAGACTGCGCCGATTGTAGCTGGGCGATCTGATCCGTCATCTGCCTCACAAGGGCGGCTAGGGGATCGATCTTGCTAGTAGCATTGATGGCTTGGACCAGAGCTGCAAGCGTAGGGTTTGACTCCAAGCCACCGGTATCAGTGGCTTCTGCTTGGTTCGCCATGGCCGCTTCGACACCGGCGGAGTATAGCACGCAACAGCAAGATAGAGCTTGATCACAGCTCTGATGTAGGCAGAGGCGGGTGCGATTGGTGTGGCTGAAGGAAGCAGTGAAGTGGGCTGAAGGAGTGAGATACAGTATATGCTTTTCACTCGAACTACTAATGAGAAAACGCATGGCGACGGTCAACCGCATCGTAGGCGCAGGAGGAGAAGGCTGGCCCTGTGCCAGCAAGGCGTGCTCCTTTTGTCTTGGTTGCCAGCTGAGCTGAGCTGGCTTCATCTGGTCCCACACGGGCCGCTGATTGAGTTGCCAATCGAACCACAATAAAGGGACCCAAGGTCAGTGCAGACATGCAGGTGGAAGCAGCGCGCGAGGCCAATCAAACCCCCCGCTTGGCCCTCCATCGTTTGAGCGGTGGTCTGAAGCACCGAGGGCTGAGCACTTTGACCCCTGGTCCTCCTATAAATCACAATCACAGTGCAGCATGATCGTGGCGACCAGGCGGAGTATCCGGCCACCTCTGGCTTCCTTTTGTTCAGGTGTAGTTGGTCCCTTTGTAGCGCAGTAGTATAGCTGCACGCGCGCACTATCTGCGAAAAAGCCGGCGACCCCAATTCACAGATTTGAATCACATTATTGTGGTCCACTCAGCTGCATAGAACGCTGCAGCTCAACAACCTCCACAGTCACAAGTCACAGTCAAGTCAAGTCACTGCTTGACTGGGCCCTTTTCTCCTGTCATCTTCAGCCCCGTTGCTTCTCATCGTCTTTTCGCTTGAGCCCAGAGCCTTAGATTGCATACAGTCACAAGTTCATACACGGACGTACGCCGAGATCGAACTGCGCATCCGCTGTGCAGAGTCAAGACGGCACGGCTCGACCTACCCAACCAGCTTGCTTGCCCGTGCTGCTTGCTTCAGGGGTCTCATTCATTGCTGAAACGTACGCGGCGAGCCTATACTGTTCAAGTGGTATACGTACGCAATGTCTTCACAAAACAAGGAGCTGGATCCGACGAATCCGAATCCGTGCTATCCCAAGGCCTGCGCCATCCAGACGTGTCTGCAGAAGTCCGGTTACGATCAGGCCAAGTGCGAGCATCTGATCGACGACCTCTACCGCTGCTGCAATCAGTTTTACAAGCAGAGGGGCCCTAACGCTGAGGCCGACAGCTGCCCTATTCCGTCGGTAGTCGATCGGAGGATCAAGAGGATGGAACACGAAGGCAAGCGCACCGACGGCGGTTCGCTCCTCGAGACAAAAAGGCGCTGAACCGGCCTCTAGAATGCTGAAACTGCGACGCTCGCCTTAGACCGCCGCCCCGTCTCCCCTCAGCCCCAAGTATCTTGGATAGCAACCATTGTGAATTATACCTATGGACCGCTTGTGCAGGGTGCCACACGGGGTGGCCATCCAAGGAAGCAGTCATATGTGCCAGAATCATTTCCGAGTGTGGAGGTGAATACAGGCGTAGCAATCTAACAAATGAACGGTTCCCAAATAAGTCGCCTCACGTGCTTCTACCATCTGCATATACGCACATCTTCGATTCGCCATCTCTGCTTCCCAACTTGCTCTTCCACCACTCTGCGGCACGCAACCGCATCCATCAGTTCAATATGGCAGACGAAGAGCACATTCAGACTATAGCACAGGATGAGGCGTCTTCATTGCAAGCCGAGAACATCGTTTCAGGCGGAGATGCGGCGGAAGATCAAGAAGCTGCTGATATCGGAGAGGCTGCTGAGCCAGAACCGGAGGTAGAACCTGAGCACCTTGCCGAAGCGGCTGAGCACGGCGAAGCGGAACCCCTCACCGCTTCTGGCATAGAACCATCCACCGCTTCTGGCATAGAACCATCCACCGCTTCTGGCATGGAATCCCCCATCCCTGCTGGTATGGAACCCTCCACCGCTGCTGGCATTTTCGATGAAGACGAGGACGACGACAACGAGGGAGACGGTCTGCCGAGTTTCCGAAAGCGGGATGCACAGGATGCACGCCCGGCAGAGGACGCCGAAGGCTCTGTCATCCGCAAGAAGAAGAAGAAGCGTCAGCATACTCCGGACGCCGGGGCAACGAAGCCTTCAGAGGATATCAATGATGAGGAAGCAGACCAAGAAGAAGATCCCTACGCTGGTTTGACGGAATCTGAAGGTATGTTTGGCAGAACTACTTGCTGTGCAACCAGCGTGACTTTCCGCCGGAGCTGACTTCTGTGAACATACCGCTTGTTGTTGCCTAGTTCGTCGAGCAAGGACTGACCGAATGATTGAAGAAGCATTGCGCGCTGGGCGGAAGAAGGCGCCAAGAAAGCGAGCTGGCGAGGATGACTTGGATCTGTTGGCCGACGAAGAAGTGGCAACATTGAGGAGGGAGATGGTCAACGCGGCTGACGACGACGAGGAAGCCAACCGCCTGAAGAAGCCGGCGACCAACAAGCTCAGACTGCTACCCAGAGTCGTGGCAACGCTTCAGAAGTGAGTCGCCGTATTCTGTTCGCCAGCGTTGCAACGCGTGCTAGCAAACACCTACTGATACCGGTCGCGGGCCCTCGGTGCCCTGTTTTTCCACCAACAGGAACCATCTGCAACAGTCGATCCTGGACAACAACCTCTTGGAAGGTGTCAAGCGCTGGTTGGAACCGCTGCCGGACAAATCATTGCCCGCGCTCAACATCCAGCACCAATTCTTCCAGATTTTGACGAGGATGACGATCGATACCATTTCGCTCAAGATGAGCGGTCTTGGCAAGGTGGTGGTGTTCTACAGCATGTGCTCGAGGGTCGAGCCTTCGATCAAGCGAAGCGCCGAACATCTAATTGGTAGGTTCTCCTCATGCGCGAATGCGGCGCAGCCTTGACGCTCGACAATCCGACTGACCTGTGCTGACGGACATGTGCTTACCGCTGCTTTCAGAAATCTGGTCCCGTCCGGTCTTGAAGAGGTCCTCATCCTACCGCGACCGACACATCGAGTCCGCAGAGTGGGCGCCCGACACATTCGGGCAACGCGCTGCTCTCGCTTCTTCGCAGTCTCAAGATAACGGCCGTCGCAATGTCGGCATCCCTCAAGCCGTCACTGCAGGATTCCGTATTGCGCCACAATCCACCGCCGGTCAGCGCTCTGATTCGAGCCACGATGCCAGATTGGCCAACCACAAGAGGTATGTTTGCCAGAAGCGCTTGTGATAGCTTTGCCACGTACACCCCACTGACCCTACCTCGACTTCTCTTCCACCCTGACCACTCCAACAGGCTAAACCAGTTCAAGTCACGGCTGAAGGAGGCCAAGCGTTGAACGCTAGATCGGCTTGTCGATCCCGCCCTATGCTGCAACGAGCCTGCCTATGCTGTCTCTGAACCACGCCGATCCAAATCCTCTCTGCTATCAGATAAGGGCTGTGACTCTGTCGGTTCGACAAGATGTACCATTGTGACCACGCCCGCAGCCCCTTTGCACTGCAGCGAGAAGGAGTCATGGTTGTGATGCACAGATGATTGTGATGCAATGTTAAGTTGATTGTCTGATGTTGGCCAGCAAGTGAAAGGTAAATAAGAGTCGCGTCGAGACCGTGTCAGTGTCGGTTTCACGCCGTAACGTCGGCGGTCAACAGTCGGACAGCGCGCAGATGCAGGCACAGACAGGTCACTCACACTCACATTCATGACTACACAACACTCACGTCTCGCACTCCCATCTGGCACTCGCGCTTACCCTCATTGGCAGTGACTGTGAGTTGCACAGTCGAGTTATCGCGTGCTAGGTTGCTACCTTGATAACTAGTCTTTGCTCTGCCTTCTTGACTCGAGCTAGGCTTGACCTTGGACCCGATCCGCACAAGATGCCTCGGCACGAGCGGGTCTCGACGCTGCAGGCTCGTCCACAGTACGAGGCGCCTCCTGCTGAGTTCAAGTCGCCGCCTCCGTCTCCGACGTACTATCCCGAGTACCAGCCCCAGCCGCCCGTGTTGCCTAGGCGATCTCAAAGGTACTCTGCCTTTCTGCTCAAGCCGCTGGTGCTGCCAGCGGTCCTGGTGGGCCTGCCCGTATGGCCGCTCCTGGCGCTGACGTGCGCCGTGCCGGTCATCGGCGTCATGGCCATCCCCATCCTCTTGCTCATGTCCATCCTTCTGCTCTATGCCGTCGCCTGGATCTCCTACCTCGCCCTGGCGCAGAAGGACCTTCCCACCACCTGGGCCAACGCTCGTACCTGGTCGCCCCGCCGTTTCCTCCCCTTTCTCCCCCTCAACCCCATCCGCTGCGCCAAGGTCGATCTGGCTGCCCTCAAATACACCCTGACCGCGCTGCAGATCGTCTTCCCAGCTATCTTCGACTGGAGTTATCGTCGCATCATGGTCATCGGAACCACAAAGGGCTCGCGCGTCGTCAAGGAAGGCATCCTCTACGGCAGTCCTTCTCGAGGCAAGAGGCTCGATGTCTACCTCGCTGCTGATCTCGCTGCCCCGTCCGCCACTTCTTCCCATACCGCGGCCGGCGGTACCTCGTCGTCGTCCGCTCCTCCGAACCCGAACGGGGTGCCCGTGATCGTCGTGATCCCTTCGATGCTGGCGCCGTTGACGATCACGTCTAAGCGCCGGCTCTATTTGCAACTTGCGCTGCGTCTGCGCCGGATGGGCTACTGTGTCATCGTGGCCGACATTACGTACTACCCAGAGTCGAGGATCAAGTCGTCGATCATCGATCTGCGTCTTGTGCTGCGCTGGACGGCCAAGAACTGCCAGCGCTATGGCGGCGATCCGGGCAAGATCTATGTGCTGGGGCACGGGCTGAGCGCGCACCTGGTTATGCTGACCATGGCGCAGGAAGCGGTCGTCTTGAGTCGCGAGGGGCATCTGGACCGGGCGTACGAGCGGGAGCGCCATCTTCTGCGGTCTCGCCACGGCGCGGCGTACGCACACGAGCCGGGGGCCGAGGGTGCGTCGGATGCGCTTGGCTACGACGAAGGCGAGGAATGGCTCAAGAGCGGCGAGGTGGGTGCGCCGGCTCAGGCGTCGTTCAACGTGAGCGCGCTAGACGAGAGCAACCAGGAGCCTGTGCAGGTTCTGGCGCGCTCCGACGGAGGCGGTGATGGGTGGGTGGATGAGGCGGCGGACGCGGCGTACGGGGCGGGGACGGCGCCGCCAGGTCTGGCCATGGGGGCCGCGCGGTTTGACGCGCAGCCGTTTCCGCGGGAAGGCGGCGAGCGCCAGCGCCAGCGCCGCAGCAGCGTCGATGTGGGCGCGGCAGCGCGGAAGGGGGCGGAGGCGGAGAGGATCATGCGGTCCGCGGCGTACCGCACCGCGGAGGAGGAGGTGGGCAACGGGCTGAAGCGGGTCGAGATCTACGAGGCCGAGGTGGAGCTGCCTGCGGTGGCGGGCGTGATCCTGCTCAGCGGCGTGAGCGATGTGATCAAGGGCTTCCGCTCCGAGTCGGAGCGCGGCGTCGAGCATATCAGCTATCTGCGCCGCGCCACGGGGCCGTCGCACTTCCACTGCCTCGTCCACTCGCCCGCCCACCTCCTGTACGCGGCCAAGAACATCATCGACACCCGCCTTCTCCCGCCGCGCTTCCTGCTGGTCCACGGCGGCCGCGACCACGTCGTCCCCGTCGAGCAGAGCACTCTCCTCAAGACCCTCCTCGTCGGCATCGGCGTCCATCACGTCCGCCTCCGCGCATACCGCCACCTCGGCCACGCAGAATCCATCGCCTGCCTCTTCCTCGGCATCGGCCGCCGCAACACCCGCTACACCCGCCAGATCTCCGAGGACATTTCCTCCTTTGTCGGCCAGTAGCACCCCCCCGCGCCCAAGCCTCCCGCTTCGCCACCATCGATATTCATTCCCCACTCCAGCCTAGACTCGTCGCCGTCGCTTCCGCATCGCTGCCACGCTGTCTAGGCAACCCCCAGCAGAGCGCCACCAACTTGCGATGGCCAAGCAGGCGCGGGCACTCGATCGCGCCATCGCTGTCACTAGGAAAAAGAGGTCTATTGCGTGGAGGGAACAATGCGAACCATGACGTAAATACCCGTACTGATGCAGGCGAGAAGGGACTAGTCGTCCTCCCAGCTCTCTGGGATGGGGGTGCGGGGAGGCTGGACCGCGGCTTGGTCTGCGAGTGCGGCGGTGTGGGGCCGGGTGGGGGCGTTGGGGTTGGGGATGATGGCTGCAGCGGGGCGCGGTGGGGGGAGGGCGGGAGGCTCGGCCCAAACGGGCTCGGGGGCGGGTGCGGGCAAGCTGCGGCCGGAGCCCGAGGCCACCGCTGCCCAGCCGCGACCGGCTGCGTGGCCGGGCGCCGTTCGGGAGCCAGCAGCACGCTGCATAGCGCTGCCACTGCCGCTGCGGCCCGTCGAGACCGCCGCGTCATCCTCGCGACGCAGGATCTGCTTGGCCGCATCCACCGAACAGAGAACCACGTCGCGCGCGAACGGGTCGCGGCGCACAAGACTCTTGAGCTCCGTCTTCATCATCACCAAGCGCGTCGGCGAGTCGGGCGATGTAACAAGCACGTCCTCGTCGCCCTTCCAAGTGACCATAAAGTTGATCGTTCGCAGAATGGGCTGCAGAAGCGTCCGCAGCGAGTCCTGGTCGTGGCCAAACACACCCGGCAGAAATATCGCGTTGAGCGGTTTCGCCGCCTCGCCACCCGACCGCTGCAGCTGGGCCAGACCGGACGGCTTGGCTTGCTGCTGTTGCGCCGCCATCAACGAGACCTTGGCCGCAGCAAACGCTTCGGAAATCAGAGGCGTCGGTATACGGCTGTCTTGCTTCCGCCGAACGCTGACGCTTCGACGAGGCTCGTGATCGACAGTCTCGCTTGCCAGCTTGTAGGCAGCAACGAGCTCATGTGTAAACTTCCTCTGGTACTTGTTCGAAGGCGGTAAGATCATGCCGGCCCGCGGAGAACGGATAAAGTCGTTAAGTAACGCTTCCAGCTCGTCGCAAAACTTGCGGTTGGCGGCCACGGCGTAAAAGGCCAGCGTATCGTGATCGTAACTTGCTGGTGCTGTTTTCTCGGCTGGGTTGAGGCCGAGAGCCTCTGCAAGCCTGGCATTGCGCTGAGCAAGAAGGCAGGAGTCATTGCACTTGAGCATCCTTTCTTTATTGGGCGAGTGGATCGAGACGCCACACTTAGCACGCGATTGCAGGTTACCACACGGGCATTGCAGCGTGATAACGGCCCGGCAAGGTTCGGTCTCGGGACACGAGGAAGGCGCATGGCACTTTTCTGGACACGGATGCTGACACAGTTTGCGTGGCTTGCCGCACGTTTGAGCACACGGCCCGCATTCGCCCGGCGCAACGTGACAGATGCCTTGACATCGGTGATATCCGCAGTTGAGTAGAGCATCGCAGGCCTGTCCACACGAGACGCGGGAGCGGCTGCAAGGTACGTTCTTGACAATGTTCTTTTGGCAGTGACAGACTTTGTCTGTCAGATAAACGCATGGCGGGCATGGCCCTTCTTCATGGCAGTCGTGCGGCATCTTTGGATGGCCACAGACAGGTGGCGGACGGATGCAAGGAAAGTTACATCTGACCTTGGTACCGCACGGCACAGGCGGCTCCAACACTGTTCGGCCGCAGTGGCAGATCAACTCCTCGAAACTAGCTTGCAAGCAGGGAGGGCATGCGCCTCGATGACATGCCATTGGACAGTTGTGCAGACCACAAGTCAACGGCTTGGAGCATGGAACAGAACATTCGTGTAGCCCTGCAGGATCCATTGATTGCTGCTCAGCCATAGTAGGACGCTTCTTCAGCTTGGTCTTGGCTTGGAACGCAAGAGGACAGCAGGGCCGGCCGCACTGATGCCTCCCGCAGTGCCTTTGCGCTTGACAGATGGTACCGCAGAGAACTTCTTGGTCCCCTTCCACCTCTTCCTTCTGCCGTTCTTGGCAATTATGGCTCTGCTTGGTCTCACCGCATCGGCAAGGGGTCGCAACTGGAATAAGGCAAGGCGGACAAGGGCCAAGATGGCAAGGTGATCGACACGAGTGACCGCACGTAAAGACCTTAGAGCAAATGTTGTTGCACGTCGGGATCGGATCCTCGCAGAACGACCGGTTAAACACGGCCTCGGCTCCGCAGGGACAAGTCTTCACGACCTTGGGAGAGGAAGGACAGGTAGAAACCGTCTTGTCCCGTGGATGGCACGGTTGAAGACAGCGGTGTACGCCACAATCATAAGGTCGTTCGCAGAGCTCATCGCAGGCAAATCGGCCCTCAAATGAGCCCAACGTGACGTCGTAGCTCTGCTTGACCGTGCCGTCGCCACAGAGAATCTTCTTCATATGTTTGCCACAGTAACACCGCGCTTCGACCTTGACTGAACACGGCTGGCAGTCTCCGGGGTGGCAAATGTCACCGCACGAGTGAACCTTGCAATTAAGTTGCTTGGAGCACAACTTGCCGCAAGAGGTGCCTTTGTGGACAAAGTTGGAAAGCCTGGCTTCTTTGGTCGAGCTTTGCGAGCATCGCATCGGTATACTTTCATTACCACAGAAGCATTTCTGCGAAATGGTAACCGCGCAGGGCGGGCATGGTCCGGGATGGCAAGAGTCGGCGCATCCGTGCGAGCACTTCCCCCTACCACAGCGTTGACCACACCCGTGTGGCATGGTTCCGCGGCCGCCTGAAGGTTCTTGCACTCTCCCACACCAGCACCAGTAAACCTTGGGGACGTCCTCTTTGGCGAACTGGCAGCCAGGGCATCTCCAGGTTCCACGTCGATTGCGGATCTCCGGGTCCTCTTGCATAGCATTGTGCTCTTCAGCCTTCTTGACGCTACTCTCCGCCCATTTGCGCACGCACCCGAGATGTAGCACAGTGTAGCACTGTGCACATGACCAGGTGGACTGTCGCGTGGTCACAGTGCTGTAGCAGATGACGCAGTCATACTGACCAGACGAAAGCTCAGCTACGAGACGGGACCGTAGATCAGCATATTCCACCGCCTCGGTTGCAGGCGCTATTCGCGGCACAGGCTTGGCCTTTGGTCTTCTTTCGTTTGCTCGAGTCAAGGTTTGAGAGGATAACTCTGGTGGACCAGACTCAGATGAGCCTGGGTCATCGCCGGTCAGCTTGCCGCCAAACTGCTTTCTTCGATTCGCCTGACGAGGCGTGTTCTCCGCTTTCTCCTGCGCATAGGTGCCTTGTGCGGACATGTTCATGGAATCACCATCTTTGACGCTGCTCTCCTTCTTCTTCCGACCGCGCTGGTCCTTGCCGCCACGCTGCACTTTCGTTTTCGAGCTCGAAAGCTGAGAAGCCACCCCGGCGGCTGACGTCGATGGAAGCGGCGAACCTTCAGCACCTTCCGAAGGTAGCTGTGGTCGATCGGCATGTGTGGACGTTGAGGCTCCGCCGCTCTTGCCGCGTCCTCTTGCTCTATTTGGTTTTGACCTGCCTCTTCGAGAGGCAGTGCCATGGGGATCATCAGTTTGTCCGGTAGCGACTCCGTTGAGGCCAGAACCGCTCCTCGGTGTAAATGGCGGTGCCGTTGCACCGTTGTGAGTGGCTGCGGTTATATCTGCTGAAGCGGGCGTGAAAGCCGCTAGAGACGACTCGGGCATGTGTTGATGTCGTGTGCTCGTAGCCGCGATGCTAACCGTTGGAAGGATAGGGTGTCGTAACGACGTAGGAGTGTCTTCCTGCAAAATCTTCTCCCCACTTCGACCCCTAAATTGCTCAGGTATGTAGAGAGGGTGTGGCAACTTGGCGAGGCTCAGTACTGTTCTGTCTCGCCATCGGTGTCTTGCTGGGGTCTCAACTCAGCCACAACCACGAACTTCACACCGTTGACTTGAAGATCTTTACGATTGAGTAATCATGACATATTTCTCCCGATCCTCCTTTTTTTGAACCAGATCCTGGATCCGAGATCCGGATTCACATTGCGACGAGCTTCCAAAAGGCAAGAAGACCACGGAATCATCTAGTCGCGTCTGGCGAATTCTAGAGAATGGGCGAAGAGCTGCCTAGATGGAAGTTGAAATTATTCACCAACGTTATATCGACGCAATTTCAAGAAGAGCTATGTCAGCCCTGTTGGAAAGCGCCATCTGAGCGTGATCGAGGCGAACAGAATAATTCTCACCGGTTCTGCCGGCTTCCTTGCGTCGACTTAACTCAGTCTGCCCACGCACGAGACCGTCACAGGTGGAGCATTTCGCGGCGGAATGGCTGGCCCTACGCCGCATACAGTAAACCGTTGCGGCGAAGACATGCATGAGCCCAGCAGAGAAGACAGTGGATCGGTGTCGAACTCCCCACAGGATTTTCATTCTTGCGCCAGTCATAGTCAGCCTTAGCTGCGCCACCTTTTTCTGGCCAGGGCAAACTCTTTCTGACGCAAAACTTGTTGAGAAGGACCGCATCATAGCCATCAAACCTTCTGATACCAGGACCGGCGACAGGATACATAAGCCCATCCTTCCTACCTTGTATCTTCCGAACCTTCACCCATCACTTCATCGAGTTGCACATACCCCTTATCACGCCAGCACTCGCACACTTCAACGCACACGTTCCCGTCCCATCTACCCCCCACATCGCAGCATCTCATAATGACGAAAGCTATCGGCATTGATCTTGGTACCACCTACTCCTGTGTCGCCGTTTGGCAGAATGACCGGGTTGAGGTCATCGCCAACGACCAGGGTAACCGAACCACCCCATCTTATGTCGCCTTCACCGACTCCGAGCGATTGATCGGTGACGCTGCTAAGAACCAGGTTGCCATGAACCCCCACAACACTGTCTTCGATGCCAAGCGACTGATCGGACGAAAGTTTAACGACGCCGAGGTCCAGAGCGATATGAAGCACTGGCCTTTCGAGGTCACCGACACCGCTGGCAAGCCCAACATCCAGGTCGAATACAAGGGCGAGAAGAAGGTCTTTACCCCCGAGGAGATCTCGTCGATGGTTCTTCTCAAGATGCGAGAGACGGCCGAGGCTTACCTTGGTGGTACTGTCAAGGATGCCGTTGTCACTGTACCCGCCTACTTCAACGACTCGCAGCGACAGGCTACCAAGGACGCCGGTATCATTTCTGGTCTCAACGTGATGCGAATCATCAACGAGCCCACCGCTGCCGCTATCGCTTACGGTCTTGACAAGAAGACCGAGGGCGAGAAGAACGTTCTCATCTTCGATCTCGGAGGAGGTACTTTCGATGTCTCGCTCCTCACTATTGAGGAGGGTATCTTCGAGGTCAAGGCCACTGCCGGTGACACTCACCTTGGCGGTGAGGACTTCGACAACCGACTCGTCAACCACTTTGTCCAGGAATTCAAGCGTAAGAACAAGAAGGATCTTACCAGCAACGCCCGAGCCCTTCGACGACTCCGCACTGCTTGTGAGCGTGCCAAGCGAACTCTCTCGTCGGCCGCCCAGACCACGATCGAAATCGACTCCCTCTTCGAAGGCATTGACTTCTACACCTCTATCACCCGTGCTCGATTCGAAGAACTCTGCGGTGACCTCTTCTCGCACACGGTCGAGCCCGTCGAGAAGGTCCTCCGTGACGCCAAGATTGACAAGGGATCCGTACACGAGATTGTCCTTGTCGGTGGTTCCACTCGTATCCCCAAGGTGCAGAAGCTCCTTATGGACTTCTTTAACGGCCGTGAACTGAACAAGTCGATCAACCCCGACGAGGCCGTCGCCTACGGTGCTGCCGTCCAGGCCGCCATTCTCTCCGGCGACACCTCCGAGAAGACCCAGGACTTGCTCTTGCTCGATGTCGCTCCCCTTTCCATGGGTATCGAGACTGCCGGTGGTGTCTTCACTCCCCTGATCAAGCGAAACACTACTGTGCCCACTAAGAAGTCTGAGGTCTTCTCCACCTATGCTGACAACCAGCCCGGTGTATTGATCCAGGTCTTTGAAGGTGAGCGTGCCCGAACCAAGGACAACAACCTGCTCGGCAAGTTTGAGCTTTCTGGCATTCCTCCCGCGCCCCGAGGTGTCCCTCAGATTGAGGTCACCTTCGACGTTGATGCCAACGCCATTCTCAACGTCTCGGCTGCCGAGAAGGGTACTGGCAAGAGCCAGTCTATCACCATCACCAACGACAAGGGCCGTCTCTCCAAGGACCAGATTGAGGAGATGGTCAAGAACGCTGAGAAGTTTGCCGAGGAGGACAAGCAGGCGCTCGAGCGCACACAGGCCAAGAACGGTCTCGAGTCGTACGTCTACAACCTTCGAAACTCGCTCAACGAGCCCCAGCTCAAGGACAAGGTTGAGGGTAGCGACAAGGAGACCATCGACAAGGCTATCTCGGAGACGATTGCATGGCTCGACGCCTCTGCTGAGGCCAGCACTGACGAGTACACGAGCAAGCAAAAGGAGATTGAGGAGATCGCCAACCCTATCCTGCAGAAGGTCTACGCCGCGGCAGGAGCTGCTGGTGGCGCCCCAGGCGGCATGCCCGGTGGAGCTCCCGGCGCCGGTGCTGCTCCCGGTGGCGACGACGGTCCCACTGTTGAGGAGCTCGACTAATCGACTCGCCGTGCACCGCTGTGAACCATTCCCTATCGTGCCCATACAGATTTCCGTCTTTGCCGCTGTACTTTAATCACTCATTCGCAATATGTTTCGCTATCGGCTCTCAGTCTTATGTTGCCCCGCCTGTGTCTGTTTTCCATTTTCCCAAGTAGGGTCGTTCTCTCCTCTCAAAGAGTCGCAGCCACAGTTACAGTAATGTGTATGTGAGAGTATCTTTTGAAGTAAGCCTTTGCAGTCAGGTGGCGTTCGCTGAAGGTGAGTCTGAAGCGAAGTGTGGGTAATAGAGGTGTTAGAGCGGGGAAGATTGAAATGGCTAGCAATTTGCGCGACGAGCCAGGACGCGACGCGAAATCTTAAGCTGAGTGGGAAAGTGAACACACCAACACTTGAGAAAGAGAAGGCGAAGGAGCACTGATAGACAGCCAGCCTCCGCTCCGTCATCATCTCCGCATCGCATCTGTCGCTTCATCTGCCCTTTCAAGCAACACACTGCAGCGTACTTTCACCGTTCCATCGTCGACTCTCGGTACCGACCAAAGAGCACGACCTCCAGTCGCTGGCAGGTTTGCTCTGCCCTGCTTCGAGTCTCACGATGCAGTCGAATCAGGCCAACAATCCGCACGTCCAAATCGTTCATTCCGGCACCACAAGGCTTATACATGCCCCCAAGGCGGCTGGTGTAGAGTAAGTCGCTGTCTTGCGTCGCAGCAGATAGGAGTCAGATTCGCCTTTACTGACATGCGCACTTTCACATCGACTCTCTCTTCCTGCTTACAGCCGTCTCTTTACGGGAGGAGATGACTTTCTCGTCCGGATCCTACCCACCCGACCCGTCCCTGGCGTTGAACCGCTCCTGATTGAAGATGCAACAGATGCTGTCACATGGCTCGATGCCGACAGCAGGTATTTCCTGACCGGGTCTGAAGACGGCTCTGTGCGCATGTACCGCCATCATCCCACCGATGACAACGGCAATCCGGCGTCGCCCACCGTTTTGCAGAGCTTGCTCAGAAGGGAGTCACTGCCAGTTCGCTGTGTAGCGCTTGAGCGCTCTCTGCGCAGCGGCAAGTCGCCAAGGGTAGCCGTCTGCTCTGACGAGATGATCGTCAAGCTTGTCGACGTGGAAGACCCGAGAAGGATCCAGCTCCTGGACGGCCACGTCCGCGGTCTTCGTTCGGCCTCGTGGAGTCCAGTGGCTCCCATCCTCGTTACCTGCTCCACGGATGGTGTCGCTAGGATCAGCGACCTCGCTGACGTGGAGCCTAGGCACATCAAGAGCATAGACAATATCCTGCCTACGACAAGAGCCGAGAGTGAGGAAGCCGCCTATGCCTGCTGGCATCCCTCGGGAACGTATTTCGTGATGCCGTCAAAGCTCCATGAACTGGTCGTCATCAGCGCAACCAACGATGCGAACGCTTGGCAGCGCGCGGGGACGTTTGTTACCGACGCGCAAGGGCCTGTGGCCGTGCCCACCGGCAGCATCACCTGCCTTGCTTTCTGCCCCAATGGGCGATACCTAGCTTCTGCTACAAAGGATGGCCAGATCACCGTGTGGGAGACGGCTACGCGTCGAGCCATCGGTGCCATGCGCGGCCATGGACTCGTCATCGCCATCAGCTGGCATCCAGAGGAAGATGCACTGGCCTTCACCGACAACGAAGGCGCTTTGGCACGATGGTCTGGAGTTGTCGGGGCTGACCGTGACTCCCCTTGCGAGGAGATCCGGCTCGACACACACAAAGCCGCGCGCGGATCCACAGACCAGATCGACGACATATTTGCGGGGACAGGACTCTCGGACGATGAGGACGACCTCGTGGATGGCACCAATGCGGCTGACGACGCCGACCCGCTCGATGACTTTGTCGTAGATGATGAAGGCTCCACCCGACGTCGTGACGGCCGGAACCGGCCTCGCCACACCCACCGAGACCAGCAGGCTAACGGACGCGAGGCTGGCATCATGGTAGCTGCCACCCGAGCGCAAGACCCTTTCCAGCCGACTTCTACGCCAATGAGAGGACAGCGGAGATATCTGGCCTACAGCCTCCTCGGCACGATCACCGCAGTGGAGCAAGATTCACATCAGACCATCTCGTTCGAGTCTTTTGACACATCGCTACGGCGCAGCTTCCGCTTTTCGGACATGAACAACCTCAGCATGGCAGCGCTGGCCAAGCAGGGTGTCTTGCTGGCTGGCAAGCAAACGGGGGAGCACGCTAGCAGCATCCATTTCAAACCTTTCCTGTCCGCGAGCGGTGCTCTGTCATCCGAGTGGACCTTGAACCTGAACCTCGGCGAAGACGTTGACGCCATCGCCCTTGGCGGGAGCGGCATCAGCGCTGCTCCTGAAGATGGATGGGCGCAAGAGAACGCCGCCAACACCGGCACTGGCATCGCTGTAGCGGCCACCTCGAAGGGCTACCTCCGCTTTTTCTCGACGAGCGGCATGCAGCTCTTTGTGTGGGCGCTGGGTCACCAGGTCATCGCGCTTGCCGCCGGCGCCCGAACACTGCTGGTGGTCTACCGCCACACTGGTCTGCCGTCGGGTGGATATCAGGAGCTCCACTACAAGTTGATCGACATGGATAACTACGACGTAATTCAAGAGGACCTCCTTCCGCTGTGCAAAGATGCGCATCTCCGTTGGGTCGGTTTCAATGAGCAACACCAGCCGGCCTTTTTCGATTCCAACGGCACGCTCTTCGTTCTCGATCGGGCGCACCGGTGCAGACAGGGCAGGTGGATGCCAACGTTGGACACAAAGCAGCTGAAAGAGGCCTCGGCCGGCGGCAGCGAGGCGGCCGCGCGCGCTGCCAGTACGCTCAACTACTGGCCGCTGGCGGTGACATCTTCGAAGCTGATGGTGCTTTTCCTCAAGGGTGGCAGAAGCCATCCCGAAGTCGACGGTACACGGCACCTTATCCAAGAGCTCGAGTTGCAGCTTCCACTGATCAACCGCGAAGGTGGAACTGGCCCGTTGGAAGAAAAGAGTCTCCGAGACAGCCTGCTAGCGATGACAGCCAGGGATGCCACGAACGCCGGGGTGGCCACGGCTGCTGACGAAGAGAGGCTCGAACCGGCTGCGCTGGAGATGAGTTCGGACAAAGCGCTGCTCCAGCTGATCCAACTGGCGTGCAAGGCTGACAAACATGCGCGGGCGTTTGACGCGGCGCGGGCGCTCCATTCGACACGCACGCTCGAAGCTGCGCTCAAGATTGCGGCCTTCTTCCATCTGTCCAGCTTGGCGGAGCGCATGGTCGCGCTCAAGGACGGCCTCGAAGGACGGGCGGAGCGGGTGGAGGACGAGAGCCGCAGGTGGTGCGACCCGGCCGTGCGCGGCGGGCCTAGCTACTCGAACCCGCTGCTGCTGGACACCTTGTCGCGCTTGCGCCACGGTGGGTCGCCGGACTTGGCCGACTCGAGCGCGCGGAAGCGTGCGTTGGCCGCGTTGGGGGAGGAGTTTCTGCCACCGTCGGCGGCGGTTTCGCAGAGGGGCAGCGGGCGCTTCGAGTCGGCTTTTGGCGCGCCGTCCTCTGCGTCTGCCTCGATCGAGCCAGCAGCGAGTGTGGCGGAGGCGTCGCTGGGGTCGGTCGAGCGGGATGAGGAGCCGGGCAAGGAGAATCTGGATCGGCGGGGGGCCGAGAAGCGCAAGTCGCCCGAGAGCGACGCCGACAGCCGCGCGTTCGTGGCCAAGGCAGTCAAGGCGTCGAACCCGTTCGCGCGCACATCGTCCAACGTGTCGGCGGCCAAGGAGAAACAGATGCACAAGTCGACCTCCTTCTTCGAGCGGATCGAGCCGTACGAAAAGGAGCCGCTCACCAAGGCCGCGGCAGCGCGCCAGTCGCGTCTCACCGCCTTCGCGTACAAGAAGAACCACCCCGCCGCACCCGCGCCCGCGCCCGCCTTCGGCGAGACCCAGCTCGACTTCCCCCACGTCCCCAGCGCCGCCGACGACGCCTCCCTCTCCGCCACCCTCGACCGCATCCGCCCCACCCCTCCCACAGACCCCATCCGCGGCGACACCCTCCCCGAGACAATGCGCCCGGATCCAGAAACCCTCGCGCTCGACGAGTCCATTCCCCCGCCTCATATCCACGTCTAACTGATCCACTACCTGCACACACTGTCCCGCCTCTGTACAATCTAGGTATGCATTCGCCGCTGGCAACTAGTCCAACCAGACATGGGTTGTGGTGCTGCATGAGTAGACAATATAGGCTGTAGTGTGGCAGAAGGGTCCAGCGCGCTGCTCATTCGCACAGCTGCCCGAAGAGCGCAACGGGATCGACGACGTCCCAGTGCTCGTCGCGATGGCGGTGGGGGTGGCCGTGGCCGGAGCCGTCCTTTTTGCGACCGTTGACATCACTCAGGACGCTGTTGGGATCTGAGTGGGCCTTGGTTTTCTTGTACTCGGGTATCGAGAGGCCGCCTTTGGTGGGCCGCCCACGCGCTTCGTTCTCGGCCAGCGACTTGCGGTCGAGAAGACGAAGCGGCCCGGACTGGTCGATCACAAAGCGGCTCCGGACAGAGGTATCGTGGCCTGCATCGCTGAGTTTTGCAGTGGCGGCAAGGCGCGCAGCGTGCGCTAGATGTCGCTCGGGATCTACAGCCGAGCCATCCAGATCGACATCCCACTCTGGAGCCAGCATCTTTTCCTGCGTCCCCTGACCCATGGGCTCAACGACAGAAGTAGGCGCCACCTCGAGCAAGAAAGCCATGTCAGAGACAGTCAGCCTGTCCGTACCGTCTTGGCCGCCTTGCATGGCAGTGCGGGAGCGCTTGAGAGCGCTTTTGCCGTTCCTTTCTTCACCGTCGGCGGCCGAACTGTTGCCGAAAGAGCTGTCCTGCAGCTGGCTGCTATCTCCATCGCGGATAGAGGGCGACGATGGCCCTGCAAGGCTGGTGGGTGCGGTGCTAGCTAAGGAAAGCATGGATGCGTCGGCCAACGACATCCCGGCGCCTGATGCACTGGTTCTTGACGAGGCGTCGGACTGCATTGAGCGCATATTGCGATGAGGACTGCTCTGTGCAGATGGGGGTGCGCTATCATCCAGCTCCATGGGAACGGGAGGAGGCGAGGTAGGAAAGCTGGCTGGCATGTAGGCGCTCGGATCCATATCAAGAAATTCGGAAGCGGGACGCAGCGGTTCGTTGGTGCGAATGCCGTCCGGTCGATTGGCTCGGATCTTGGTAATGATGCTGCTGGCAACGTTTTGCAGGTGGTTTTGCAAAGCGCAAAGCACCACCGCTGCCGCCTGTGACTGAACGCCACCCGGTACACCGGTCTCTACAGCGAGCAGTGTCATCCGATCCCTAAGACTTTCCACATCTGGGAGCTGCTTGGATTCAACGCACAATGGTGCTTGCAAAGCCCTTGCAATAGCTTGTTGGGCGGCTACGGAGGGAAAAAGTCACGCTCAGAACGGGCCTGGGTAGAACGAGGTCAAGCAAGGGCGAGCCAGTCGTGAAACTTACAGAACGACAACTTGCTACGGACAGATGTGATCTGTTGGGCCGCTTGAACAGCTTCGCCTTTCCAGTCGCGAGCACCAATGGCGCTCTTGTACTGCCTCACCTTTCGGCGATCCTCGACCACCTTGCGCTTCTCCTCGTCTTTCCGCTTCTTCTCAAGCATGTCAGCGGCGGAACCTGCCCACCCCAGACCTGAAGCTCCTCCGATAGCATTGGCGCCGAGCTTGCCGGCCTTTTCGAGATTCTTGAGCCGTAGGCGCTCCTTCCGTGGGAGACCGGCAACGAGGGTGCGCAGACGCTTCCTGCTTGGCTCTTCGTCTTCCTCTTCGGTGACGCTTGTGCCATCCGGAAGGATCCGAGTCACTCTGCGAGAAGTTCTGCTCGAAGATGGCCCGGGAACATCGGCGCTCGCATTGTAAAGCATCCCTAAGATCAAGGCGTTATGTAAGTGTACTGAGGAAAGGAGCGGGACAGAGGCGGATGGTCAGTGCCAGGGCCTGGAAAAAGTGAAGGAAGAATAGGACAGTCCCTCGGACAGCTTACCATGCTCGGGCTTCAAAGATTTGTGAGCCAGCGCCTCGAACTCGGAGCGATCCAGGGCCCCCTTGAAGAACTGGATAAGCGTTTGCCAGTACCGAGCGCCATTCTGGCCAAGAGCGACGGCAAGCTTCTGCTTGAGGTCGAGAGTGTCGGCACGGACGGGTTGGTGGGAGGAGCCTCTGGCGGTGGTAGCAGTGCTCATCTCCCGTGCGAGATTCACCATAGTCGGGTGGATGGGCGGATGCTGAGCCGAT
Organism: Tranzscheliella williamsii; assembly: GCA_023212725.1. Classification (NCBI taxonomy): domain Eukaryota; kingdom Fungi; phylum Basidiomycota; class Ustilaginomycetes; order Ustilaginales; family Ustilaginaceae; genus Tranzscheliella; species Tranzscheliella williamsii. Next base: position 124,108 of record JALBYF010000007.1, on the reverse strand, counting down.
CACGCTGCCTAGTGTGAGATGTAGCCTTACAGAAAGGTGCCGCTGAATGGTGTAGACAAGTCTTGACAGAGGCGAACAGCACACGTAGACTGCTGCTGGCAGCAGTGGCCTGCAGAGGAGACCGGGGGCAAAAGAAGGCAAGCGAGCCCAAATGACGGTGCGGTCGGCTCAGATCGATTGATCCGGGACAAAAGACGCTGAGCGGATGCAACGGGGAGCAATGCTGATCTCGCGCCGATTGCGGAATGATTAAGGCAAGTGTTGCGGCAACGGCGAGCTCAAGAGGATCACAGCGGAATTTAGCGGCCCAAACTGGCAATCGCTCAGACGAGGCGAGGTGATGTGGGGAGGGGGTGAAAGAAAGCGACGCCTCGCCGTGGTCGGTCAGATACAGAATGATGACTAGAGGAAAAGTAGGGACCTGGTCAACGTCAAGCAGAGCAGGGCATGAGGAGAGCAAGGTATTGTCAGGAGCGTAAGGCATCCATCCATCCATGCAAGCTTCTCCTCATGGCATCCATCCGGCTTAGTCGCAGTTGCAACGCAATCATTCGGCCGCTCATCCATCCAGGCCTTTGCCTGTGGCTAGGAAGCTTTGGCGTGAGAAATCCCAATTTCACAAATCACCATTCTAGCGGCCGGCATAAGATTGCCTAACTTCTCGTACGTTGGTGGCTTGCGAGCCATCTGCGCTCCCATCCCTTTACGCCATCCAACCAAAGCGTGCAAGCGGATCTCGGACAATCATCCGGCTCGAATCGAATTTTTCGAGACGTTTCGGCCGCGATAGGGGGCGTGCAACACATTCCGCTGTCAAGGGTTAACCCCACTGGATAGACAGAGGTGGGCACCCGTCCAAGGAAGTAGCATGGGCACTGGTCTCGGCCCCCATACGGGCAGATAACACAGCGATACAGCAAGCAACCCGCTGATGGGCGCCTAGAGGCGGCAAAAGAAGCGGATGGCTCAGTACAGGATATTGCTTAATTACACCAAGGCGTCACGTACGAAAAAAGGCGGCACAGGAACATGCATGGGTGCGTACAGCGCCAGCATCATCCCTTCCTCTATATAGCCAACTCGCCACCGACCGATCATGTCAACGCCACTAAAGTCGCTCAAACTGCACGCTTTCCCGTATATGCCCAGGTCCATACAGAGGATCCATCGTACGGTAAAAGCGCATGTATTATGAGGCGTTTAGCAGATCCTCGCAAAGAAGAAAAAGGCGGAGGACTCATATTTCGGAAATCGGAAATGTCGGGATTGCGGCATAAGAGGCAAGAGCATGAGAAAGGGTGGAGGTTGGCCGACCCACGGACAGCCGCCTCCGCTTTCGCGGAAAGACGGTAATGGGAAAGCGGTATAGATGACGGCTCAGAGTTTCCTCGTCGGTCTGCCAGCGCCGAGCACGTTGGTCCATACTGAGTGCAACAGAGCGCCTCCCTTGGTCGGGACGAAAAGCCGTGCTTGTGACTGCCGAAGCCAAACGCACGGTAAATCGGTTGTTGGAGAGTGAGATCACGTGACTAGAATCGCGGTGTACAAAAGCGCCCAACGAGACCAACACTTGCAACACGCGCCAACTTCCACAGTGTTTGAGCAGCATTTCAACTGGGCCTATTTACTGCCATTTCCCCAGTCAGCGTTGGTTCGAAGTTGCCTGTCTGACATCTCTGCCTCTGAGCGACCATCTTCGAGATCTCGACAGCTCGTTCGACTGCCAACCGGTCTCCGCTCTTCTCCTTCCACCTCCTACCCTCGCGCTCGTCATCTGCTTTACTCCCCTTGATATCCGGCTGCGGACGTAGAAGCGTTTAGAGAATTTCTTTCGCCACCTTTCCCGCCGCCAACCTAAGCAGTAACCCTTCGAGGCTACATGCGAACGCCAATATACTTGACAGCGCCTCAGTCCAGCCCTGCCTCCTCTGCCTCCACGTATGACCCCTCTATAGGCCTCCAGGAATCATGTCCACCACGTCGCCACAAAAACGCCGTGCTGCAGTGACCAGGCATGTTGCCGAGCAGCCCATGCGCCAGACTCGGTCCATGGCTCGCATTCCCGACGCCACCGACCTTCCTCAACAGCTCTGGTCCACACGCCATGGCGACCAGCCAAGCGGGCCGTCAGCAGCACGGTCGACTTCGCCAAGCAAAGCTCGGAGCAGCCAAGCTGCGCAATGGAATCACTTTGCCCCGGATTCGCCCGGCGCACGGCTCACCGCCCAGATGGAAAGTCCCAAGAAGGGACGATTCGGTGACTTTGAGTTCGAACTCGAACTCAGCCACGGAGCCGACGAGGTCCCCGCTCGACGTAGGCGCCTCGGACTTCGTGCACCGGTACAGTCTATGCGCGAAAACGCTGCACTTGCGCGTTCTCAGACTTGCACTGATCTCGTCAACACTGGCGCAGCCAGCGCGCTTGCTTCCAGTCGCAAGGAGAACTTGCCTCCGTCTCATCACAGCGGTTTTAGAAAGGATAGCCCTGTTGACCAGGTCACCACCAGTATAACCCCCAGATCCGGTGCTTCGTCGCATCTCGATATCCAGCAGCCCTCTATCATGAAACTCTCCACTGCACAGTCTGGCTTGCTCAGCAGCACGCCAGTATCTGCATCTACACAGCCTTCGGCCGACACCAGTCGGCAACAATCTTCTCGTCTCTCTACATCACAGCTACTCTTTCCTACAAGCGAGATGATGCGGGCTTCTTCGGATAGAAGAGACAACTTCATCGAGCGCAATGACATTGACAGCCTCGCCAAGTTGGGCGAGCCTCGACATTCGCCTATCAAGCGAATGCAGATCAAGTCGGAATACATTTTGCAATCTTCCGAGCGACAGGGTCGAAAGCCCATCAACCTTCTGGAGCTAAAGCCGTCTCCAGGCAAAGCGCGCAGGGGAATCTTCCGGCACGATGCAGCCGCTAACGACGGAGAAGAGGACGGGTGGGACGCAGAGCCGGAAGAGCCGCATGACGAGATCCACTTGTTGTCCAAACGTGAAGCGCACAGGCCCAAGGAGGAAGAGACAGTCAATGCCTTGTCGGAGCCATCGCGGCCGTCTTACACCAAGCAGGATCAGATTTCCTCGCAGAGATCGCTATCTACCGTTGATGTCAAGCAGTCCTTGTCGGCGGAAACATCCGATGCGCTCTCCAACCTGGAAGCTTCCCTTGCCAAATTGAGCGCCAAAGCGCACAGGCGCCCTAGTACCACCACCTCGGCTTCCGGCGCAGATACAGCGCTCCCCAAGCGAACGTTGACAGCGACCAAGGCGCCTACGCTCACCCAAAACAGGATCCACACTTTTGAGGCCCGAAAGAGCTCCGAAGACTCCTTTTCGTCCTCGCTTGCCTTGTCGAGCACGCATAGCGGGGATGATCACCGCTTCAAAAGGCCGTCTGGTCGCGTCTCGGCGCTTTCCAAGTCGCGCCAGACGAGCTCAGAACAGCAGGCGCGAGCGTTGGAGCAGGCCGAGGCGTCCTTCAGTGCGACGAGCCAGGCAGACGATTCCAATGCCGCTGGCAAGGCTGCCGAAGAAGACGCCAAACGGAAGGCCGAGCTGAAAGCAGTGCGGCGCAGGTCGATGCAGCCAAGCTTGTTTTCTTCCGGTATGCCGCCGCCGGTACAGGGAAGGTCGGGTGTGCAGGAAAAGGAGCAGGCCAAAGCGGACAGCTTGGCAGGGGCCGAGGAGGCGGCCGTCTCGGCAGTGGATGCTGCCGAGGCACGAAAGGCAGCGCGTGCCGCTCGCCGGCGCTCCCTGTATACCTACGTGCCCACCAAACGCGAAGACACTGAAGGCGGGGATCGCTCGGTGGGTAACGTGTCGGCTGGGTTTGTCATCAGTAGTGGCGCCGAGCCGGAGGGCGCTGCGCACGCGCCCAAGAAGCCGCGATTCCTGCGCGGACTGACGGTGCTGGTCGACGTGCGCGACCAGGACGGCGAAGATGCATCGGCCTGCTGGGTCGAGATGCTCAAGAACGCCGGCGCCAAGGTGCTGCTCCGGTTTGGAGAGCGCAAGCTGACCCACATTGTCTACAAGAGCGGCCGGCCGAGCACCTTGCATTCCTACCGAGCACTGGAAGACCCCAAACCGCACGTCGTCGGCATCAGCTGGGTGGTCAAGTGCCTCGAGGAAGCCACCAAGGTCGACGAGCAACCCTACCTCGTCGAGGTCGGCAAGCAGGCTATTTTCACACACGTAAGTACTACGCATTATCGATGGCCCGCCGAGACGGGTCGCACACTAACCACGAGCCGTGTATTTCACCGCCTGCCCGCTCGCAGCGTCGCCGCTCTTCCATGGCCCCGAAGCAGGCGCCCGTATCGAGCTCGTCACCCCGCGAGCGTGAGTAAGAAATCGACTCTGGCGCCCATTCTCCTTTTCGCCACGTGTACATTGTAAGCGTCAGGTTTCCCATGAGGGCACAAGAAGGACTGACGTCCGTATCCTCCCTATCTTTGTGCGCTGGCACCCGTTCTCGCACCGCTCTTACTGACTTTGCTGGTCGTGGCACGTATTCCTGTCATTCGCATCGCAAAGTATCTCCCGAGCTGCAGATCGAGGTCGAGCAAGCACGGCGGAGGCTGCTAGTGCATGCGCCGCTCGTCTCGAGCCCTCTGCGCCGACGGGTGAGCTCGAGGATTTTCCGGCTGGGTGCTTCCGCCAGCGAAGAGGATGCCACGCCCCACAACGGTGCCGCCGCCGACGAGGGCACGGGCACAGGCCGACACGCCGCCCCACCGTCCGCTGCACCGCTCCACGACGACGCCCTCACTAAGTACAGCAACACGGTCAAGCAAGTCCTGACCCGGCTGCCAAGTGCCGTCTCCACTTAGCGCCTCGACTACAGTTGCTTCTGCTTCTGCCACTCATAGGCTTGCATTTCTCTATTACTTTTCACCCTCGTCATACTGTCCGTTACTGCACATCGATACCATGATTTAGCGTCCGTTTGCAAATCAATGATGTCCACCGACATTGGCTGCTTGCTGTTCTTCCAGCGGCGGGTGTCAAAGCGGCAGGGCGAGTCCCTCGACGATACAGTAGCAGTTACACGAGGGGCATGAACGAGAAGCTGAGAGCCGCCTTGACCGGCTGTCTGGCCGCGACGGCACTGAGAGTGGGTAGACGGGATGCCATCCCGCGTTGCCAATGCAGCGCGACATGGTAGGCCAGCAAACCTTCGCACGCGGGACTTGACAGTCCACCGCATTTTGATTGCCTGTTACCTCAGCACGGCGCGATGACGCCGCGGTGCAGTTGGAGAGGTGCGCCAGGCTTGACTTGCGCAAGTGACGTGCGTGCGCAGAATTTGGGCGCGGGTACCCTATCTACAGGAGCTCGCTTGCCGTCGCTACGTCGATTTGGAAAAGCGGTCGCGCACAAGTCTGCGGTTCTTATCGATAGCAGGGCTTCCTTTCCTGCAGATGGCAAGCCCACTGCCGAGAGCCTTGTCTGGCGCATGGATCGCTAACAGAACAGCACACAGGCAGATCGGATCACCCACGCGTGATGCTTTGGTTCGAGTGCTAACAGACCCTGCCCAGCACATTGCTCTACAGAGCGCATGGGTATGCTGAAACTGTTGAGCATGAGGGAGAGCGGAAACCCCGGCGCCGTTCTGACGGCTTGGAAAGCTCCCACATCAAATTGGGCTTGCATACAGCAGTCCCAGCGTGAGTGGTAGCCACGGACCGCGTCATTGAGGCTTACATGAAGCGCATAGCAACGGTCGAGAAAAGGCGCGCGGAGTCGGAATTCCGACCGAAACACCTCAGGGCCAGCTGCGCTGCTGTAAGCAACATCCAAAAGGCTTCACAGCGCGGCGGGTGGAATGCCTGCAGCGGATGCGAGGTGTAAAGTGGTTTGCCTGTTATGCCCCTGGATAGCCGGCTCGCGTTAATTTCTTGACATTTGAAAGCTTGACACCCTTCACTCCCAGTAGTGTGACTTGTACACCCGCTCATCAAACACCTTGCACCAAACCACAGGAGATATGTTAGTACCTTGGTGGCAAGATGGGTTCACAACGGTCGCTGGTCGGGAGTTCGGGTCGGGAGTAGTATGTTTCGGGTCGATGGATCATTTTCCCTAGAAGCCAACGAGTTTATTTTGCAAGACGAGTTTATTTTGCAAGAGTGAGTTCCATCCATAGATTCACTCCCCAATGGTGCGTCGCGGCACAGAAGCAGTGTGAGTTGCCCTCCGCTGGCGCTATGCCGCATTTCAGTCCCTATTCTCCGATCACAAATGGCTGAGGGCAAGCCACGCTTCATGCAGAAGTGGAACTTTCACGGCTGCTCGCCATCGTTCTTCTCAACAAGGGAACGCCCGGTATGAGGCCGATCCTACATGATCACCCCACCAACGTGAACAAGATCCATGACACTGTGACTGGCAAGTGGTTTGGGTAGGTCGATGCATAGATAAGGTGGGTAGCGGGCAGTTTTTAGTGGAGCTGCTGGAGCGGATCATAATCGACTCGCCAAGCAGTTGCGCGCAGCTGCAGTGCTTCACAGCAGCGCTTCGCGGCATATCGGCTAGGGCGAGCGACGGCAAGCGCAGCAGGGTTTGGGGTACGGCAGTTGTTGCTCTCTCGGATCACTTCCGCGCCAGGGACGCTAGTACCTAGATGGATTGTGAAGTAACTAATTCGAGGCGCGTGTTTTGCTTTAACTTAGGCTGGCCGCAGAAAAATAGCAGACCGCGCGGTACTTAGGATAAGCCGCAAGAGACACGACCGAGACCCTGCTTATGCCAAATAAAGACACTTGCTTTGACAAGCTCTATCGTGATTGGGTTCGCCAGCACTCTGCATCGATGATGTACCACTGTGCAGCGCAGCGACGCCGCTCTGCTTCGCTGCCCCTGGACGATCTGCAATACAGCCTGTGTGGTCTTTCGCCGCACGAATCAACTGGGCCGCTTGCTGCGGAACCAGCTTGCGTGCGCTTCCTCTGCCGTCGTCATGGCTGCTGTGCTGCCTTGGCTCAACGCTGTCAGGCGGGGAAAGCATTGCATGGCACTAAATCCCACACTTGATGGCTGATTGCGAGGTGCAAGCGGCTGCCTGCTATCAAACGCGTAGCTTCCTATCCCTTAGCGCAGAGCAGAGGCGTACCCACGTCAGTGTGCACACCAACTTGCAACAGCTCAGCAACCTCACCTCGTAGACCGGTTGCTGCCCCCCCCCTTGTTCCCTCGTTCCCCCGCCACCGACGTTACGTACCTCTGCCACTCCACTGGCCGCCCACTTCATTTGCATTCGCACCGGCACACGCAGCCAGTCACAATATCTAGAGCTTTACACTCCCAATCAACTGCTCCGAGTCGCTTTGGCGCGGCACCTCTCTAACACTAGCTCGGAGCACCCCAGATCATCAGCATCAAAGCGCTTCAGCATACTCTGTACCCAGCCTCTGCACCTCTCTCATCAACCCGAACGCATACCTATTTGACATCCTGTCCGCCATCATTCCCCACCCGACTCCTTCTTCTGTACGGCAAACCGGCTTCGTATCGCTGCAAGCTAGGCGACGTGCCTTACACTTTTCTGCATCATGTCTGCGGTCACAGTCACCGCAACGCACGGCGACACTGCCAAAGCGGGCCCTAGCCGCTCCTCGTCGCCGAAACGCACGCTCGATATGGGAAGGGGTTCCAAGGTGGGCGCGACGCACCGCTTCTGCATCCCCACCATCATCGTTACGCCGCCTTCTGAGGCGCCTCGATACTCGTGCGCGACGCCAGAACAGCTGTACGACAAGGCGGTGCTTTTTGTGCCCGTCAATACGGTAGAGCTGGGATGGGAAGAGCACGGCATGTACTGGAACGGAACCTATGCCTATCCGACCCACCACATCTACGACGGCGAGGGGCGGTCGATCGGGAGGCGGCGCAACGGGCCGGTAGGCTACCGCTTCGAGGAGTATTTCGAGCCTCACCGGCGGCGACGCCGAGAGGGTCATTTGACCGCCGCGCAAGAGCTCACAGCGGCGGAGAAGGGAGCGCATGACGCTATCGACCTGGCCGCCAGCGGCGTTGAGGAGGCGAGGGTGAAGCTCCAAGAGCCAGCGCCTGCGCGGTGCGGGCTGGCTGGAAGCAGCGACGCTGCGCTCTCAGCATGCGCGCCTGTTTACGGCGACGGCTGCAGAGAGCAGGCATATCAGGAGGAAGCGCTGCAGCGCCAGGATGAGGAGGCGGCTGCTCCGGGCAGTCCAACGCTGTCTGCTGGGACCGAGGCGGGGGATATGGAGGATGGCGGCTCGGTGTGCGACGATGCCAGCTCGCTGTGGTCGCGCAGCGATGCGGGGGGGGAGAGTGTGTGCACGTCGCCGGGGGCTGCGTCGCCGGGCGAGGCCGCAGGCGCGGGCGTCTGCGCCGACGTGCTCAGCGCCAAGCTCGGCGAGCTGGCGCCGCGCCCGTCCATCTCGCTGGGCAGCCTGCCGCCCGCGCCCGCCGCCGCCTCCCGCTCGTGCTCGCTCCCCGCACCCCCCCGCGCCCCCCGCGCCACCCGCGCCACCCCCTCCTTCGCGTCCATCATCCACGATCTCGCCTCCCCGCCCCCGCCCGCACGCTCAGCCACCCTCCCGCGCTCCAAGTCCCGAGCAGCAGCAGCCCTCACACCCCCCCGCTTCCCCTCCCGTAGACCCCCCTCCTTCGCCCGCCAAGACACCGACTTCTCCGCAGGCACCAACTTCGAAACCCACTCCGCAACCTTGTCGCGCTCCTGGCACACCCTAGCCGACTACTGAGGACACAGCCACCTCCTCGTCTGTACCCATAGCGTCCCACTTGTATCTTGTATCTCGCCTCGCAGTCCGCCCTTTGTTTGCAAGCACGGCACCCTTCTAATCTGACACACCGCTTCCGATCTCGGTCTGCCGTGTGCGACTCGTGGACTGTGGGCTGCGCTGAATCTATGGAGACGAGGCTGAGACAATACAGGAATTAGTGGAGAATGGCTGCGAAGTACATTGAGGACAGAACCGAGCGATTGCAAAGCTCACGGTAAGTAAAGAGAAGAAAGGTAGATGTATTCGTACAGGGACTACAAAAACGAGCAAGCGACTAGGATCGACCATCCCGGGCCACATGCATCAGGGTAGGATCCAGATACAAGACAGGGAAGAGAGCAGCACAGGGCCTGAAGCCCGTGGTATCGAGAAAAGGCGCGTCCAGTCGGAACAAAGCTTGGTCATAAGCTGAAAAGGGAGGCGCTCTTTAGACCGTGGTAGCGACTGGCTGAGGTAGGCCTTGCGGCGACGGAGAACCGGTATCACGATTGGCAGAGCTTCCTTGCCCTTGCAGCTTCGGTGTAGAGGCCTGACGGCTCGCCGCCTCATCATTTGGCACTCCCTTCACCGTCATATGCGACTCGCCGGCGCCATCGCTCGACGACGACCTTTCCATGGCCTCGCCTTGCAAAACCGAGACGGGATCTTTGGTGCTTCCAGAGGCCGCATTAGTCAAAGCCGGAGCGTCGGTGTCCATCGCATTGTTCGCCGCCGAAGCTGATGCATTCTCGGCGTGCTCCTGCGCAGCTTTGCGCCTCGCGTCCTCTATGCCTTGCAAATGCACCGAGATCGGAGCTGGACTGCTAGAGACCGACCCAACTGGTTTCAGCGCATCCGCCTCGCTGGGCGTGAGGCCAGGAGGCAACGACTGGCCCGGACTGCCTGATGTCAGCGCTTCCACATCGATGCCCGCCTGCCTCATCGCTTGCTCGATTTCGCCCTGGACCACGATGCCTTGTAACCAGGCGTGCTCCAGTAGCTCGCGAGCGCTTGCTCGCTTCTCAGGATGAAGGCGGAGCATCGGCAGCAGAAACGAAGACAACTCGTTGGCTTCGTTGTAAGGCATCAGGTATTTCTCCTGTAAGACCGAGATAAGAGGCCAGAAGCGAAGCTTGTGAATGTGTCTTAGCTCGCCGCGTCGGTTGAAGAGATCGGCACTGTATTTGCCAGCAAACGCGAGGCTCTTGGGGAAATCGCCGAGCAGCTCGATAATCTGGGCGACGTGGTCATCATCTTTGTTGTACTTGGTCCCTGCCGCGGGATCAAAGAGGTAGTCACCCGTCAACAGCTCAAAGAACATAGCGCTGGCCGACCACATATCGGCGCTCGGGCCCCACTTTGCGCCAAGAATGACTTCCGGACACCGATACTGTCGGGTCTGGATGTCATTGGTGAAGTGATGATCCACCCAGCAAGCATTACCCAAATCGGCAATCTTGACAGTGATACGTTCCAGAGAGCTCGGGTCGTACGGAGGAGGCGGTGGTAGTGTATTGGGGTCGCCGGCCGCTGGAGCGGGTTGGTGGGCTGCATCGCTACGGCTTGCCGAAAGTGGCTGCTTGGGTGGGCTTGGAGAATCCATCGACATGGGGGAAGGCGAGTCGGAGTCCTCTGTTGCGGGCTCCGCCGTTGTAGAAGCAGGTACAGGCGCTTGCGATACGCGTGGTGCGCCAAGCGAAAGCAGCGAGGGCCCTTTTTGCTGAGGTACCCCTGTGGCCGTTCTGCTGCCGAACGATTCTGCAGGTAGGCTGCTGGGACCCTGTGTGCTGAGCTGCGAGATACCCTGCCCAATCATCTCAGTCGTCCTTTCTCTCTCCTTGTGGTCTGCAAGAGAGCCGCCTTTCGAACCAGCTGCATCACTGCTTGTGCCGCTCCTGAACCCATTCTCACTGTCACTGATGCTAGGTTTGTCGATCTTGGACATGCCAAAGGCCCATTTGTCGAACATTGGGCTTGAACCTAGACTACTGCTGGGACTTGGTAGAGGTTGTGAGCCAGTGATGAAAATCCCATCTCGCTTGGGAGTTTGTGTGCCGCCTCTGCCCTGACTTGGCGGGACTCCAACCAGTTTCGTGGGTACAGCCGCCGGATTGGAGCGCAACTCGGCTTCTACGACCGCCTCCACATCTTCAATGCAGATCAAAACGTTCTCTGGCTTCAAATCGGTGTGGATGATACCGCATTCCTGATGCATGTAGTCCAGTCCAAGCAAGACCTGCTTGGCGATCTGCTTGACGATATGAGGCGGCACGCCGCGGTGTTGGTAGCGCTTGATGAGGCCGAGCAGATTCTCCCCGAGCACTTCGAACACCATGCAGACATGTGAGCCGTTGGGGCCCTTGTGTCTGAAGTGATCCAGAAGCGAAACACAATGCCTCCTGCCGGGATGGGTCGGATTGGCAGAAACAAGGCGTTGGAGCAGTTTGATTTCGTCGAGAGCCGTTTCCGTATAGTGTGGCGCGCTCTTGACCACTTTCAACGCTACGTGACGCTTCATTTTATGGTCTTTGGCGAGCCAAACAGTGGAGAAATGACCCCAGCCGAGCTTTCGGACGATGAGGTATCGCCCATCCGAAAACGTGTCGCCCACGTGAACCGGATGATAACCGCCCTTGCCGTAGTCCTCCAAGTCCTCCTCGTCTTCGGTCATTACTGAGCCCATGTCAGAGGAAGCATTTGCGGAGGACGGGCCAAAGCTACCTGAGGTCTGTTGATCTTGCGACGCCCCGGAGATAGAGATGGAGTTGGACGACGCTAATGGCGGAGGGTGGTTATGTGGCGCGCCGGCCATTGGTAAGGGCAGCGCTGTCATGGCACCGGGTGTGTTGACAGGAGATGGACCGGGGGTGCAGGTGGAGGTGATGACATTGCTGTAGCCCTTTTCGGAGCCCTCGGCAGATGGTCTAGCAGAGAAGAATGGTATGTTGGCAAGCATGGGCGTTGAGACAACGCAGATAGAGGCGAAGAGAGATGCAAGCAAAGAAGGTTCAGCAGTTAATAAGGATGTCGCACGACGTGAGATAAAGTCCAACGCGCAGGAGCGACTCATCTGATTCTGCGAGGGCCAAGTCACAAAGGGAGCCAAGCGGTGGCCATAGCAACGGCCAACGAAATGCGCAGCAATGCGTAATTTCTAAGCAAGGCCGGCAGCGGAGAGAGGCAACTCAAGCGCGCAACGGCACAAGAGGCTCCGTGACCGGGCAGTAAATGCCATAGCCACTGAGCCTGTAGACCGTTGGTAGCTGCGCTCCCCTGTCAGACGACCTTGACTGCTTAGTAAAGCCTCGTTCAAGACTCAGAGAGTGTATTGCAGGCCAAACTGGTCTTTTTTTTTGCACCGCCCCGGTATTCCGGGTTGATATCAGCCACGCCACTTCAGACGCGCGCACTTGTTAGGGCCGGAGGTGAGATACCTCGCCAATTTGGCAGGACCATCTCTTCTCCCGCAAATGAGACCGGGACGTAGAGGAACGGAGCACTTGAACGATGATCCGATCGACTCCGCAATACGGTGGACAGAACAAGAGGTCACAGAGGACCACGACCGAGTCTCGAAGCTTTTTTCACAGAGAGCTTCCTACTGGCTGGCTATATGGTCCGGAAGCGCGACCAACTCCATGCTATCCACCGATCCGGATGGTCGTCGCCTATCTGTTTGCCACCCTCATAAATGCATCCACCATGTGTCAACCGCGCGGGTGACCATGGACGCTCGCTAGCGTCTGCCTTTTGCTTATGTCTCCTCAAGAAAGCGCAAGATGGAACTGGCGAGCCGTCTGAAGAGTCGATACCCGGGCCGCTGATGGGAAAAGATGAAGGCCATCGGCCAAGAAGCAACTCACCCTGCGGAAGGCATAGCCAACGTCTTACTGCTGTTTGCTGGCAGACAGCAAGGCTGATCGCTGAAGAAACGGACCGTTGAGGAGCTGTGGTTACTGAGCTTATTCGGAGCACCAATGGACGTGCGCTTGGGAGTTGTAGCAGCTGAACCGACACAACAACGGTGGCTGTCTGTGAGATGGCGTTCGTTTCCTGTGGTTGCTCGCAGTTGACGCGGCAGAGGTCGAGGCGGTGCAACGGCAAGACGCTGGGAGAAGAGAGATGAAAAGCCGAGCCAACTAGGCTAGGCTAGGCGAGCAATGCTATTTGCCCTACTCGGCTCGAGGGTGTCGAGACGTGGATCCGTTGAAACAACGTATCTCGACGAGTCAAGTCAAAAAACAGCAGCTCCGGACTCCGTTGTCAAGGCGCGGCGCGGGTGGTTCTCGAACGATAGACCGGCTAGTGACGAGGATCGCTGGATGGCGAGGGAAAAGAACAGCCGAGTCAGAATCCACGGATGACGAAGAAGACAAGCTGGAAGACGGGTGACGAGGCGTGGATGCAAGGCTGGTCGAGGTGGAGGTGGTTGTGGCCGTCGGGCGACTTCAATGGCCCGGTATGAGGTGGAACGATGACGGACCAGACGGAGGTGGGAAAGGCAAGATGGGTGGGAGGGCACGTTTCCGGTGACGGGATCTGCAATAAGCGCGAGGGAGGGGAGCGTGTAGAAAAGGTCGAGTTGTGATTGCGTCTCAAGTGGATGGAGAGTGGAGAGGTACGGGGACGGGCGGCATGCGAGGCCTTGTCTTGCAATCAAATTGGTGCATTTGGCTGCCACGGCAGGATAAGGGTCAGATCGGTGAACAAGCAGAGATACAGCCATCATAGAAACATCCTGGGTTGAACCATCGCCGTCCTCTTCCCTCAACCCGCGCTCTCGCCCTCTCGTCCTCTCGCCCTCTCCCCCACTCTGGAACGCATATAAGATACTTCAGCCTTGATCTTGAGTCACACGCACATCCCTGTCCCCTGTTTGAAAAGAGAATCTGACATCTTTGATCGTTTCTCATCCGGTCAGTCTTCTGTTGGGACCGAAAAGTGGCCGACAGACCCGAAGCGTGGGTTTGGGGAGAATCTCAGAGCTGGTCTGCAGGAATTCTGCGAGTGACAAGGCGGAATTGATCCAATTCTGTACGTGATGAAATCAGTGAGTGTACGGCCGTCGTGTGAGAGACGACGCTGTTGAGCCGCGCAGGCGAGATCCAAGCAACTTCGACACGCAAAAGCTCATCGAGCCTTGAACCGAACGCAGCACCACAGCAGTCAGCCTTTGAGGAAAACTCATGGTTTAGAGCTTTTCTAGGGGATTATTTCCTATACGGATCCGTTCGGACGGAAAAGCGCGGGCCTCGCGATTAGTCAAAGCGTGCTTCCTCGAATCCGACCCCTACCATTACAAACCTATGCGAAGCCGTAATGACGGACGCCTTTCAAAGCGTAAACGAACTCTGGCTGCATGCTGATTTCTTGATCCCGCTTGGCTGCACGCAGCTTTGCATTCACGGACCAAGGCATATCGTCGCAGCATCCGCATGCCGCCCAATCAGAAGCCAAGTTAGGCGGCAGAAGGGAGATAACAAAGCATGTATGATTTCATAGTCCGTCATTGTGTTGGCCATTCTGCGTGTCGTCCGGCAGTCGCAACATCGCCGCCGACCCAGTTTCGCCCGGGAGGCTGAATTGAAGCAGATCTACACTAACTCAAACAGTAGTGGCGTCTGGTCGGTCTGGTTCCCGCACCGTGATCGCAGCGACACCACTCAAAAAACGGTGGACATCTGTCTCCATAACAGATTGATGAGCAAGGCCATGTCTGTCGTTGGGCAGCCCCGCTTGGCCCGCCTGATGTCCCTCCCGACTAGCCAATCAACAGCGACGCCACTGGGTCAGGCGAGCGGCCGGCGGCTACCAAGTGAGTACTTTTAATGGTATGAGCATCTCCAACGTTTTACTCGGTCAATAATGTACATACAAGCTAGTAAGAGGCCGGTTCTTTGCCTCGCTTAAGGCACCACAGCCGGAAATCTCCCACGTCGCTATACGCTGCGTAGGTTATACTGGTATGCAGGACCTTTCCTAGCGTTGATGCGTGTGAGCACGGAGCGGAATTGGACGCAGCTACGACGGCATGCCTTGACTGGTCTTGCACCTGCTGTATAGCGTCGGATCACAAGCTGTGCCCTTTACACCTGGGCGTTGGTGCTCTGTTTGCAGTGTTGTCCGCTTCTTGGTCTTGTTAGGTCATATCGCCAGCCGAGGCGCACCGTCTCGGAAAGCTAGGAATAGACCCGGATCACCCCTGTGACACACCACCCTCCCCAGTGCTCCAGCTACGACACACGTAGGCAGGTGACGATCGCGATCGTTGGGGTCTCTGGCCATGACACGAAGCGTCCGCCAACAGCAAGCAACGTCATTTCCAACCCTAACGACACGCCCACACGATAGGACCCAATGCACGGCCCTATCGTGCCGAGCTGCGGCTCGGAAAAAGCGGCTTCCAGCACTTTGATTGGAAGACAAACAGTTCTTCGTGTTCGACCTGATCGTGCGGGCCATGCCTTCGGTGAGCATTGCTCCCATGCACATGCGGTAGCATGCACCACGCACGTTCAGCCGGACAGAAGAGTTGTTTCACAGTTCTCGACTTGCGGCGACCTACTCGGCTCCCATGGCTGCGACCCAAAGCCGGCCATGCGGCCACTTAGCAGCAGTTTGGTTGGCCGGCACGTGAGCTCCTCGTGCTCGAGGTCTGACATCATTCGGCCACTACCAGTTGCCTGAGCGCAGCGCGCACACATTGCCAACGGCCGGGCCGAAGGAGCTACGCAGCCGGCCTTCGCTGCGTTGCGGGGGAAGTCTGGCACAACATATGCTCCTGTTAGATCCCATCCCATAACATGCGGCCTGGATTTAAAAGCTGCTTATCATGGACTCCATTTCTTATTCTTTTGTGATTTCGACAAAACAGGAAAGCTCCAGGAAGCATTTAACTTAAAGTTATGGCCTAGCACTGGTGGCGCCGAATCACAGTCAACCTTCCTCCGCCCACTCGTCAGAGGCAGTGGAATGACGCCAATCTAAGTTGATGATAAAGCGCTAACTAGGCCGCAGTGGAAGCCACAACGGTGTCTTTCGACAGCTCGGCTTGCCTCTTCGCCGTTGAACCGGGAGGCGACATGGTAGGGTCGATTGGGCGGTTTCTGTCCATGAATTCGCGCACGCGGTCGTCGCTGACAGCGGCCTTCTTTTCCTGGAAAGTGCCGACGACCTTTTGCAAAACGGTGATACATTTCTTCTTGAGCTCGCCGGTCAGCATAGCACCGGATCGGTAGTCCTGATCGGCCCAAAAAGAAGCGAGAGCGGCACATGCTGTCAGCGACCACAAGCTCGAGGTAAAAACGGTCGAGGGAGAGAGCGAACATGCTGGAGCACCAACTTACCCTGGCAATCTGTTCAATCTCGGCGTCATCGTCCAGGAAGAAGGTTAGGTATTGGAAAGAGACGTCCACATCTGGGTTGCCGCCCAGTTTCCGCTGCTCCTCGGCGGTCTCCTGCCCACCCGAGAATGCATGCTTGTTGATCTTGTTTTTGATCTGGCTCGGCGTGTCATGCATAAAGATACTGCTGGTTTCGTTGGATGCGCTCATCTTTGTTTGACTTCCTTGGAGAGCTGGGAAGAACTTGGAATGGATCAGATTCGGCTTGGGGTACTTGAGTCTCGATGCCACATCCCTGGTCTGACGGAAGTAAGGGTCCTGGTCGATCGCACACGGGATCAGACACGGGATGTCGTCCTTCTCACCGAAGATCTGCGGGAACGAGCTGGAGAAGGCTGGCGCTGATTGGACCGAAACGAAGTGCGCCTTGCCGACACTGTCGCTATCCGTAAAGCCAAACGTACCCTTGGACTGATTGATGGTAATCATCCTCGAAATACGGACAACGTTGGCGTAGAAGGCACCTCCTACGTAGTCCAAATTGTTAAAGATGAACGTCTTTTCCAGCTTGAAACCACATGCAATGATGTCCCTTGCATTCTTGAAAGAGAACTCTCTGACTTGCTCAATCTTGAGACTGGGTTTGAACAAAAACTTCTCATCGTCGGTGAGCTGGACAACCAACGGGCAGTCGAAGACATCCTGGAGCCACTTGGTGAAAAGGAAGGGGATCAAGTGTCCCAGATGCATCGAGTCGGAGCTTGGGCCACGTCCAGTGTATAGGAAAAAGGGTTTCCCCTGCTCATACCGGTCGAGTATCTTGTCCAAGTCGCGATGAGAGAAGAAGCTGCCGCGGCGAAGTAGTGGGTGCGGTTTCCAGCCCGTCACCTTCTCAAACCGCTCAAGGAGGGCAGAATCAATGGGCCTGGTGCCAAACTCCTTGATGAGCTTGTCGTAGTCAATCGCCACCTGCTGACCGTCCACCGTGGCTCCTTCGACGTCCCAGGGGGTAACCCTTTGGTCGGTGGCTGCTGCAACCGACGCTTCCAAAGAAGCGTTGGCGACTCCGTCGGTAATCTGTTCGGTACTCATGCTACGTTGTGCCAGTCCGTTCCAACTCACTCGATATGCTTGGTACAGGCACAGAGAAGGTCGAAAGAGAAGGATAAGATACGCCGTGTAGCTTACAGAAGACCCGGGACGTAGTCTTTGGACGACATTATTATGTGACTCCAGCCCCAAAAAGGGTCGCGTCACGTGAGACGCTCAACGGCGTTGGCTGATGCGGATACTTCCCAGCTGTATTTCGCTCACCACCGTCTTCGTGCCTTCATCGAATCTCAACAAGCATAACATACAACATGGTGAGCCAGCCAAGCACAAGCACATCTGCGCGCTTACGGTTGCTGACCGAGAGACGCCTTTCTTCCGCGAATCATGCTTTGCCAGCTCATCTTCTCCGCATTCAAGACGTTGACGGGGCAGCAGGTGACCATCGAGCTCAAAAACGATCTTGCCATCCAGGGTACGCTCAAGAGTGTTGACCAGTGAGTCGAGCGTACATGGCAAAGCTGCAAAAAGGTCGAGTGCGCAGCTGGCTGAACTGCTGGTCTTCTCCGCTCTCGCATCCCCGTTTGCCCTTTGCTTTCCACCACCCTAGGTTCCTTAACTTCAAAATCGATAACATCCGGGTGCTTGACGAGGCGAGGCATCCACACATGGTAGGTAGCTCGACCATTTCCTCAGTCATTGCATAGTAGAGGTCAACTGACAGCCCTCTCGCTTCGCGGCCCCGCGGTAGATGGCTGTCAAGTCCGCTTTCATTCGTGGCTCGGTGGTCCGATACGTGCACATTCCTGCCGCTGCCGTCGACACACAATTGCTCGAGGACGCAACGAGGAGAGGTACGTGCCTACATCAGCAGCGCTTGGTAGCCTATTCATAGACCTAGCATTGACGGACTGACTCGGGCTTCTTCGTCGTTTCCGGCCCACCTCGCAGAGGCCGCCTCTCAAGGCAAACGATAGCTGGACGGCGACCAATCTCCGCCGTGAAACCAGCGGAGGCCGGGCGAGCCTGTCATTTGAATTGCAAGGCCCGCCACTGTACTATACTGAGTTCATATGCACCAATCATCTGTTTGGCAACAATACCACACACAGCTGTGGTGACGGAAAAGGTACAGTCACACAGCAGCTCGTGTCCAGCCCTCTCGGCGTCACTAGGTACACAAACTGTGAACATGATTTTCCGTATGGCATTTCGGCGACGTCGGAACTCGCTTTGCCCCCATCAGGGAAGCATAACAAGAAGGCTTGAAGCTACAAATTCGGTGTCGAAGCCGCCTCGACCGCTGATCGCAGGAGGCGGAATCCAACCGAGGAAAGTGATGGCATCAATCCCACTTGAAAGATCTCCCGTAAGCAAGTTGGAGGGAAAAGTGAGTTTCCAACAGGATGCATCCCTGCCAGGTGGGAGTGCCTGCCGCCGATCGTATCGCTAGTGTCCTCTTGCATGGGCATATGCTCGAAACCAGATTTTGCAGAGCTCAAGGAGATAAGTCCATAAGTCGCCTTGGCGTTCGAGCATTGGCAAATGGAAGCGACAGATAGGCTGGACGTCGCCTTATTTGTGAAGATCGCGTCACGAGCTATCGCAATGCGCCTTCAGTTCTGAGGAAATGGCGCCCTGGCCATTTCTCTTCCGGCACTGATACTCTTGCAGCCGCCGTCTCTCTGGAGCCGTTCTCTCCGGCTCCTTTACTCTTGCAGGGGCCATTCTCTCGGCTCTTCCTGTCTTCTTGCAGATGGCCAGTCTTCCGGCTCTTACACTCTCAGCAACGACCGTCTCCGGCTCGTCCTCTTGCAGGCGCCATCTCTTGGGCTCTTCCTGTTCTCTTGCAGGGGCCATCTCTTGGGCTCTTCCTGTCTTCTTGCAGGTGGCCATTCTCTCGGCTCTTCCTGTCTTCTTGCAGATGGCCAGTCTTTCGGCTCTTACACTCTCAGCGACGACCGTCTCCGGCTCGTCCTCTTGCAGGGGCCATTCTCTCGGCTCTCCCACGCTTCCAAGTGGCCGTTCTTCGGCTCTTCCTGGCTTCTTGCAGCGATGCGGCTCTCTCTCTGTCTTCTGCAGGGAAGCGGCTGTCACTCTTGCAGGCGGCCGGACCCTTCGGCTCTACCCGCACATTCACGACCCGACAATGTCGTGGCCGGACCCTCCTACCCCCGTCGACGTGCGTACCAAGCACTCATATTCGGGAGCGTGCACAAGGAGGATGGGGAGAAAGAACTCGGGGCAAGGTCGGAGCGCCGTATTTATGCTTTCTCATCATGTGCCCTGGGGAATTGAGCCAAAGGGGGATCCAACCCGGTCCAGCACCAGATCACCCAGCACAGACCACCAAAATCAAATATCAGAATCTGTAACATAACCTATTAATATTAACGTTGATTACTGTGAACCCCAAATCTATTATAACCTTGCAGTAAAAAGTGTGCATAGAGCTGTGATTCGGCCAAAAGCTGCATGGAACCTTCTCTACCCTCGACGCCTTGCAACAGACAGATGACTTGCCCGCTGAGCTGTTGTCAGAATTTACACGTACTGGCTGGCGTCTGCTTTCGGAATATCATCTCAAGTTATCTGCAAATAAGAGTCAAGTTGAGCTTTAGATTCCGAAAACGTACAAGATTTGTCTCTAATCGACTTCTCCTTGTCTCTCGCCATTTGGGCCATCGCAACCATCGCTGTCGACGTCCCAGCTTTCCCTAGAGATACCTTCTCACATAACTTATGTCCTAAAAACCATTTCATATCAAAAAGTGTAACAGGTGCAAAAGGGAGGTGGTTGGCAGGTAGAACCCACCGCCGACTAACCTAATGACGCCAAAGATAAAGATTGACATACAACCCCTATGCGTGCTACTGCTCGGGATGGGCTGGAAGCTTTCACATGGTGTACGTCGTGGGTCTTAACCATGTACATAACCACAACCACCGTCGCGGGATTCACGCGCTATATGTAGAAGCCCTGACAGAAATGCGTGGACAGTGCGATTCCATAGCAGGACGTAAACCTTGCTGAGATCAGCCTCGCCACTGAAACTGAGAGCGACGCAACTCAAATCACAGCTACAGAGCAAATGATGTATCACTGCGGATAGGGTAGAATACAAGAAAAAGTGCGTCGGTCTCGCTGTCTAGGCAGCTGGGTCGAGGTTCAAAGCTCTTGCTTGAGCTGGCGGGTAGTGCTCCTCATGCCGAGCTCGGTTTCGAGCGCGATACGGGCTCGAGTGTCAAGCTGCACTACGCGCCGGAACCAGAAATCGCCGACGGTGGCCTGCAGTTTGTCGAGCCGCTCTTGCTCAGTCCCTCTGAGGTGCGCGTCCATGGCAACAAACGGAGGCAGCAACGCGTGCAGGGCCGTTGCCACTTCGTTCACCAGCGGTTGAAGCTGAGCCTTGCGCGATTCGAGATGTTCTTGGCGGACACTGCTTGCATCTTGCTGCCCTTGTCCTTCGTGGAGAGCCCCCTGCTCCCACGATTGCATCCAGTTGCCCAGCAGCTGCAATGGACTCCCCTCCTGCTGCTGGCCGCCATCCGCCCCTGACAGAAGGTTCGTCGTGTCCGAGAGGAGGACTCGAAAGCTAGCTTTGCCGAGCCTACGCAGCGCCATCAGTGCACCTAGCTTGGTGCTGGGACTGGCGCGTGGCTCCTTCTGCCTCGCACTGCCCGTCTCGTAAGCCTCGGGGCTGTTTGGTCTTCCTGCATCCTCCCGATCGCTACTACCGGAGATGGCTCCCGTCATCAGCGCCTTGAGCAGAGTGGCTATGACCCTGGGTTTCAAGGTAGGGTAGGACGAGCCAAACGTCTCAACAATGTAGGTGAGTAACGCAGAGGCGTGTGCGCGAAGCGACTGCGATGAAGGGCCAGCAGTCACCAGCGGGTTTAGCACCTCGCCATCCGCCTTTACGCGATCTAGTTCCGGCTGAGCCAGGGAGGATGTCAACAGAATCGACAGTATGGAGGGCATCATTTGATGCAAATACGGCTCAATGAAGATATGGGGATTGACGAGTATGGCATGCAAGGTGCTGAGAAGGACGCCAAGCATGTGATTTTCGGCGACAGAGATTTGCCTGGCCTCTTTGGCGGCAGTGGCTCGCATGTCCTTCTCTTCGGCTTCGCCAACAGCGCCACCTCGAAGGATCTCGATAACCTTGCTGCCAACAAATTGGATCAGGTAGGGTACGAGTTGATGGAGACCAGGGTCGCCACGCAAACTCGCCAATGCGGCATCCCGCACATGGTTTCCTGAGCCCTTTTGGGCGAACGACTTGAGCGGTCTATCCAGGCTTATAGTTGGCTGTGGAGGCGTAAGGATCGCGTCCTTCGGAGAGTCTGCGGAATCCATCTGGACGTCTTCATCCTGGGATTTGATGGTAGCTGCAGGTCGCTGTTCAGGCTCGGCTTCTTCCAAGTCTTCGTCTGCCTCAGGAGGCGGACTGATAATGGCTTTGGTGAGCCGTTCGTAATAAAGCTGGAGCTCTCGAGACAGGATGTGCTTCACCAAAGGTTTAGCTATTGCCTGCCCATCTCCACCCGCAACAGTGACGGCCTTGGCAGCAGTGACCGAGGTCGAAACCTGTGTCGGGCCAAGGAAGCCAGAAGATAATGATGCCTCCGTACGAGCTACTGGAGAAGGATTCTGCGGGACTGCGGGTTGGACCCCTTCGATAGCAAGCCAGTGAGCTCCCCAACCCACGCCGCGACCAATGCCGATCTTCGGGCCAGCTTTGAGAATCTTGTCGAAATCGATTTCCTCATCTTCGACATAGTGTAGCGGGACTCCGGAAGCACTTTGAACCCTGCGAAAAGTGGGTCCTGCTGTGTAACCAGATGAAGGGCCGCTCGATCTGCCAGCTGACGAGGGTAAGAAGCCGTAGAGCGGCTCGATGTTGCGTGCCCTCAGAGCAGCATCAATGTCAGCCGTCTTTAGCTGGTCCCGCTTCGAATGCCGCATGTATTTCGTCGCATCCTGAACAATCTCGCGAATCCTGTATTCTACATCCGCCGCCAGGGCAGCGGCTACACTGTCTTTCATGCCATTGATGCCTATCGACTCTGCAATGTCCTTGATTGTGTCCGTAGGATACACCGAAGCAGGTACGCCGGCAAGCGGACCAAGCCCGATACCGCTGCCAGACGATCCGCCGGTTGAAGACGAGAGGCCTAAACCGAGGGATGCCCCATTGGTCGAGGATGAAGGCACAGCAGACGAGGGGCCTGATCCACCTTTTGGCGCCGGCGCCATTTTGGGCTTGCCAAGGGGTAGCAGCTGTTCAGCTGTGCTGATCTCTCGTCAAGGCGTGGCCGACAGAGTAGAAGCGCTACTTTGCTAGGGACGGTGACGGTGAAGCGGGTCTAAGCTGTGGTTGTGGATGGATCATCAATCGTTGCGGCGAAGCGACACCTTCGAACAACTGTGACTACTCGCCAGGCGATCTAAGTCGCGACCTGCTGAGGCTTGCTCCTTGTTAGATTTATTTTTGCTGACCACATATCGGGCAAGGCTACCTGCGGGATCTGCCAGTCATAGCCTCGATAGTCCTGCCTGACACAGTTAGCACCTCTACTTCAGTTGGAGCCTCTTCTCAGCAAAATTTCGCGCAGAAGATCTTGGGGGCCACGGGCCAATACAAATACAAGCGTAGGGGGTGGGCGTCCAGACGCTGGATAGGGATGGGTGTCAATAGAGCAAGGCCTGGACAGGGTAAAGCGGGCATATTACAGGCTTCAGCGAGAATGCCTGGCTCAAAGATCGTCGGGTTGGCCATTGATGTAGTCAGGACTCTCCGCTGCCTTGTATTCGGTCATGAGTTCTGCTATCGTTTCTCTTGAATCGTCAAACTCCGAGAGGTCGTTGGCGAAGATGGGCTCCCTTTTGTACATGTCCAGGAAGGCGCTCCGCTTCCTTAACCTATCGTACTGGTCCACCATTCTCTTGAATAGACTGCCAATCCCCGTGTGATTGGCCAGCATAAGACCACTGACGCGATGCGAACTCGGGACGTACGGGCTTCGCTTGGAAAGAGCAACCTGGATCGATGCCGGACCCCACGGGATAAAGTTTGCAAGGTGCCTTTCCCTGATGCGGAGAAGAGACTTGTGCACGTCCCTAGGATCCACCTCGCCCTGGATGATGTTCAGGATGGAAATGTAACAGCTTGATTTGGATGCGCCCAGCGTGCTAACCATCCTGTTCTTGGGTTGAAGCAGACGCCTCATGACATCGAGAACCGTTGTCTTCATGGTTGCTTTACCTCGGTCGACATTGTCAGATGTGAAGGGTGTGTAGGATGTCATGAGGAAGTGAGCCCGTGGCGTAGGGATTAACGATGCTACCATGCCCACGAGATCATTGTTCATGTAGCCGGGGAACCGCAATGTGGTTGTCGACGCTCCCATCACGGTAGCGACGAGCTGGTTAGTTTGACTATAATTCGATATGAGGCCGGTAAGGATGGAGGCAGCAAAAAAGCCGTCAGTAAAGTTCTGCGACGCTGAAGCAAAACAAGGAAGGGTGCGCACCTATAGCTTGCGTTTTGCAAATGCAGGCGATCGGCAGCAATCCTGCTGAGAGCCGCATTGTCCAAGACGATGACGCTATCCGCATTGTTGATTAGGCGCTTCATGGACAAGACCGAGTTATACGGCTGTACGACAACATCCGAGGTCTCCTCGGAATTGGGGAAGACGCTGTAGGTCTGAATGAGCTTCTTAGGATAAGCATCATTCAGACGCTCCAGCAGGAAAGAACCAAGGCCTGAGCCTGTTCCCCCCGCAATGGAATGCATCAACATGAAGCCCTACTCGAGCGCGATAGAAGAAGAGGACAGCAAAAATAAACCATCAGAGTCACATTTAACGTAGCTTATTAGCGAGAAAAGCGTAGACTCACCTCTAGACTATCGCTTCCATCCGCTTCTCGGTCGACCATCTCGATGAGTTCGTCTGCGATCTTTTCTCCTGCTGCGTATCCTTGTGCCCAGTTATTGCCCGCTCCTCCTCCATCCTTGCTCGTATAGATGTTTTCGGGGTTGTACAGGTTCTTGTAGCTACCGGAAAGGATATTGTTGATGACCTGGCAAGCGAATGCAACGCTATCAGTTCGAAGCTTTTTCCGCATTCGCAGCAGATGTACATACCCTTGGTTCAAGGTCTACCAAGATGGCTCTAGGAATATAGTGCTCGTCATCTGCTTGATAGAAGAACACATCTTTGCGGTCTCCACCGAGCCCTTCTGCGGCATACTCCTCCAAGGTGCCGTCTTGTGCAATGCCATGTTCTCGACAGAGATGCTCCCAAAAGTGGGATCCGATTTGGTTGCTGCCAGCGCGAGAAGGAACGTGTTAGTAACACCGGCACAGCAGATTATGGCGCCTATGAAGCAAATGTGAGGTTCTCACATCGAATTTGCTATATACTCACCCGCACTGTCCCACTTGTAAGGTGATCAATTCTCTGGGCATGACGATGATCTAAGAGTGAAACCGGCAACGTTGTAAAACGAAAGGAAAGGTGGTTTCGGCTCAGGTAGTTGTTGTCTACCTGCGACCAGCTCGTGGGTCGGTATACGACTTCTGATTGGGGGATAGTGCGCGATGGTCGTTTGCGCGCGTAAAGGGAAGCGGGGATGATGGCAACGTGTCGGAGAGGTGGTGTTGTTCGACTCCTTGATATGCTTGCCTTTGAAGATGCTGCAACTCGTCCGCCCAACTTTGATGAAATAAGACACACTTCACGCGTCGCGCGTATCCAACAGCTACTGGGGATCAAGCCCGATTGGATGGTGGCCTTTCTGCCCGATTAGAGGAATCTCGTTTCGGATCCGGCTGACAAGAGTGGTTGGAACGCGTGATCACAAGCGATTCAGGCACCTGGCCACTGTTACAAAACCCCCAAGTCTGCGCTGAAGCATCCGGTCAAGCAAAAAATTTAGAAATCTAAGAATTTTTCGGTGTCCAGATCCAGGCTACTGAGAGCAGCCATAGGGAGAGAGGGGGATAGAGAATAGAGAACAGAGAAAATCGGACTGCATTTTCTTAGCGACGAATTAGAGAATCACTGTTGAGCTCAGTCTGATCTTCTGCATCCTACCGTTCCACTCCATCACATCCCAAGGCTACGTTATCGGCCACACCTTGTCGACGATATCATACAAGGTCGAAGGCTACCAACGGAAAAGAGCTGCTCACAAGAGGAACGCTATCCTCATACTTTCAATTTCGACCTTCCTTCTACGGGTCAGCCGTCGTCGTACTACGAACTTTTCGCTATAATGGGTTTTGGTGAGTATCTGCACGCGCCTGCACGGCAACAGTGGTATCTGCGTCGGAGATGCTGATAACTCGAGGTTCTTTTATGTGCTTGTTTTGTTCGGATAGGTGACCGAGGTGGACGTGGAGGCGGTGCCCGTGGTGGTGCCCGTGGCGGCTTTGGTGGCGGCGGACGAGGTGCTCCTGGAGGCCGAGGTGGCTTTGGCGGTGGCGGACGAGGCGCTCCCGGTGGACGAGGCGGCTTCGGCGGTGGACGAGGTGCCCCTGGTGGACGTGGTGGGTTCGGCGGCCGAGGTGCTCCCGGTGGACGAGGTGCCCCCGGCGGTCGCGGCCGTGGTGCTCCCCGAGGCGGTGCTCGTGGCGGTAAGGCCGGCGGTGCTCGTGGCGGATCCAATGTGATTGTCAAGCCTCACCGACACCCCGGTATCTTTGTTGCCGAGGGTAAGGAGATGCTGCTGGTCACCAAAAACATCGCCCCTGGCGAGTCAGTCTATGGCGAAAAGCGAATTTCTGTCGAGACCCCTGGTGCGGGCCCTGACGGTACTAGCGCCAAGACCGAGTACCGAGTTTGGAACCCCTTCCGATCGAAGCTGGCTGCTGGTGTTCTTGGCGGTCTGGACAACATTCACATTGCTCCGGGCAAGAAGGTTCTTTATCTCGGTGCTGCCAGTGGTACCTCCGTTTCCCACGTCGCAGATTTGGTCGGCCCCGAAGGTATCGTCTATGCCGTCGAATTCTCCCACCGATCCGGTCGAGACCTGATCAACATGGCCAAGAAGCGAACCAACGTTATCCCCATTGTTGAAGATGCCCGACACCCCCACAAGTACCGTATGCTCGTCGGCACTGTCGACGTCATTTTCGCTGACGTCGCCCAACCGGACCAAGCCCGAATCGTCGCTCACAACGCCGAATCGTTCCTCAAGAACGAAGGTCACGCTCTCATCTCCATCAAGGCGAGTTGCATTGACTCCACAGCGCCTGCTGAAGCCGTCTTCGCCGCCGAGGTCAACAAGTTGAAAGGGATGAAGTTCAAGCCGAGAGAGCAGCTCACCTTGGAACCATACGAGCGAGACCACGCCATGCTTGTTGCTCAATATCAGCGACACAAGGCATAGAGCGCCTCTATGCCTAGAGATAATCTCTCCACGCTCTGCGGCCATCTCGTCGTTCCTCTGCATTGCTAGTTTCTTTTCATCTCCTCCCCCTTTTTCTCTTGTCTCGCTTTCATGGTTCTGGTCTGTAGTTATATCTAGCCCCGGCTCAATGCTCATACATGCATTTTCACAATCCCCTAAGGGTGTCGCCGTTGTAAAAGCCGGTCCATGCAATGGCCCACTACGAGGCAGTCGTTCGAGAAGCGTCACTATTTGTATCGAAGGGCTCGTGTCTCCCGTTACTGTCCATTAGAGAGAACGCGTATCGCTATTGTCCCATGTATGTGGTTAAACCGAAAAGTGTCATGACACTAAAATCTGCGGCGGCAGCTAGATGGGCGGCTTTGTTGCTGGAGGCGCGCTTTCTGTCGAAGCGGTGGCTGGTGAAGCACTGCGGCCCGCTGCCCAGGCCTTCTGGCGTGCTGACAGGAAGCTGCCGAAGTTGCCGATGGCAGCGCGGACTTGGGTTCCGGCCTGCGCGGCGGCCTGGCCTGCGGCAGTGAGCGCCTCATTTGGACTGAAGCTGGCCTCGGCGCCATGCTGTCCGGCCGGGGCTCTTCCCGAGCTGCTTGTCCGCTGGCCGTCGGCGTCGATCGCCTCGCCTGTGATGGATCCCGAGTGTCCGTGGCTCGAGTCGGACCCTGGCACCGAGGACGTAGCAGCCCGAGCCGGCGTCTGCCACTGTCCGAACAAGCCTAAGCCGGAACTGCTGGCGCTATCCCCGCTTGCTGTCGGAGTGCCCTGTATACGGCTGGCACGGAACTTAGCAAAGTCCTTACCTAGGTTGCTGGCCATGCGATAGACGTTGGCGCCCCCCGCTTGCAGGGCGCTGCCTATCGCCTCCCGAGTCGGCCCAAGGTTCTCTTCAAGGCGCAGATCGTGAAGACCGGCCGACAGTCGAAGCCCGACATCCTCAATTGCGGATGTCTTTCCTTTGCACGGATGCTTGTAGTCGACAATGTCGAATAGCATCGGGTCCACCACAGCTTTCCAGCGACTGTACGCTTCAGTCTGACGCAGGCCGGCCAGGAACTCAGCTCCGAAGCTGCTAGTCGTGGAGGCGTCCGGAGCCTGGATCGATATCACTTCGGCATCGCCCTTAACGAGGAAGTCAGCGTATTTGGTGGAAGAGAGCATAGCACATATGTAATCCTCGAAGCGGATGCGGAGATAATCGTCACTGCCATGAAAACCCATAGAGGTAGGACGTGTCGGATCCTCGGGATTCCACGTTTCTGCCACAGACCCGATCACCTCGTCCATCCATTTGCGGTCTTCGGCAGTGAGGCTGACCATCTGCTGTAGCTTTGGATCATTGAACTCGAGAACAGCTTGCTCGAGATCAACGATGACATCGATCCTGCAGTCTTTTTGTTGTTTGAAGATACTGTTGCTGGTTCCGACCAACCAGGTACGTGCTTTCAGAAGGTCGATCTGCTGTAGAGGGCAGTAAGGCTGGAAGAACGCGTCTTCGCCAAAGATATTGAGGGGCATGCCAAGGAACTTGAGCAGGCTTTTGCGGTCAGAAGAACGCAGATTATCTGCGGCCGAGGCTTGGGCAGCTCTATGATACAGCGCCGGGTCACCGGCATCTTCCAAATTCAGCAACAGACCCGGTATCAGGGACACAAGAGAGTACTGGTAGTTGCAGAGCCTCTCGACTGGATAACCGAAGAACATGATGCGGCGCTGGAGTAGCAAGAGTTTCACTAGCATTAGAGTCTTGAAGCGCCACTTGTAAACGAGCTCCCGCAGCGAAGTGCCCATGTACATGATCGTCTCGCGATCCTCCGCCATGCCGCCACTCTGCAGTCCGAGCTCCAAGGTGGCGTGAAAGTCAACGAGGATGTCTACATCGGCGAGATCTCCCTGTGCAAAGAAAGCACGCGTGACAATACCGAGCTTTTCACGGATAGGCCCGAAGACCGGCTCCCTTGCCAGGACGACGATGGCCTTCTGTACCGTGCTACGGGTGACTTCAGCGCCTTTGCGCAGCAGTGCATCGGAGGCAATTTGCCGGTTACAAGAGATACCGAAGATGGTCGAGTCCGAAAGCTTGGGACAGTGCAGATGGAAGAAGCAGAAGTCTTCGTCGGAAAGATGGCTTCCATCTGGAAGGGCCAAGAAGGGCAGTGACTTGACGAGGTCCTCATCCTCCTGTAGCTCCTTTGGATACGTGTATTCGACTTGAGGACCGACAAGATGATTAAAGTCGACCACCGCCAGTCCCAATATGACAGGCTCTTTCGACGCAGTGGTCGACACACTACCTGTTTCCTGGCTAGGCGCCTCTGAATCCGCTGTCGCTGCTGCTGCTGCCGCTGCCGCTGCCGCTGCGCGAACCTGGTCCCGCTCTGTGGCAAGAGCCGCCTTGATCTCGGGAATGGAGAGAGACAGTGGATTGACGTAATCTGCTACAGGTTCCGCTGCACCAAGGCTCTGCGAGTCGCCGTCCTCGACCTTAGTCGCTGGAGGGTCGTGAGAGCTAGGCTCTATGGCTAGTGCGGCGCTTTCACCGCTATCTAATGTCGTTTCGAGGCCATGACTGTCCAGTGGCCCGGGATGAACCCGGCTGTCAGAATCCATATTCTCGCTGGAGGGCAGTAAGAGGCCGATCCGTATGACGTTGGTGGTAGTGCTATAGTGCAGTGCTACAACATGCGTGGTAACTGTTCAGTTGGAAGACCTGGACACAGCGAAACGGATTGTTCGGAGACTGCCAGCCTAATGTTGAAGGGTTAGGTGAGCGCGGACAGATGAGGCCGGTATGAACAAGATGGCAACTGATGCACGCCTTGCATCGCTGCTGAAAGCGTGGCGCTGTTATCATTATGTTAGGTTGTAACCACATCATGCTTCGCTATGAGGAAGTTGATCTTCTACCGTGCCAATGCTGCCATCGCTTGTGACTGTGACAGTGTATTCACCCCGACAGCAAGCACAATCCTTTTCATATCATACTGTGACATTGTCTCTTTGTCTGTCGCCTCGCTCCTCCAACTCTTCTCCCAATCGCAGCTGCCGGTCGACTCTGCGTCGGCTCTGTTCCGAGATTGCTCATTTCGCGAAGGCCTGCGTCTGGCTCGGATACTCCGAAGCAAGGCATGTATGGCGTGAGCCTAGACCATGTTCAGACTAAACACGATCGAGGCAATGCCTCCCCAGTGATGCCTGTATTGAGAGGGCGAAAAATTGGCATCTCAGCCGAAAGATATGAGTGAGCATCTGCTTCTGCCACCATCTCTCTTTGGGCTTTTCCATCTGTTTCCCCAGCTCTCCGTTCGGTACCTTTCCCTCGCTAGCCCCGAAAACGCATCGTCGAGAACATGAAAGAGCAGTCCCCATCGAGGAGCTTCGGCCTTCCCAGAAGTCCTCGGGGTCGGTGTGAGTCTCCAGTAAACACGCTTTCACCTACTTCGCCGGCGGGAAGGATGCCGACGCCATTACTATCCGTCGGTAGCAGCCAAGAAGGGACACAGAGGAAAGTACCGACATCGAGCCTTGGATCGAGATCCCGGACTCAGTCTGCATTGCGCTCGAGGCTGCATCAACCGTTCAAATCGCCATCTGCGTGTAATGACGGCAGAAACGCCTTAGGCGCACCGGCATCCCCAGGCGTACCCAGCGCAGCGGCCTCCAAGCATGGTAGTGCTGCTCTCAGCCAACGATCACCGCTGCAGCGGAATGCACGTGCGGAGAGGCATGTTTTTGAAAGCCGGGTGTTGCTGCTACAACAGGTAGAGAAGTGCCTCCGAGAAGAGTCTTTGCGAACGCTCCCGGCCGAGATCGAGAAGTGGCGACAGGCTGGTCAGGCCGCCTCGTTGGACCTATGGAATGTATCGGGAGCTGATTCAAACGACTTGAGCAACCCGTCGCGCGTCCTCGCTGGCCAGATCGGCGACTATGGACTGGAGTCACAGTCCTCCTCGCAGTCGGACGGACACGGAACAAAAAGAAGGAGGGTCGGCAGCCCTCCGCACGACGACCAGTCGCCATTCCTAACCCGATGCTACCAGAAACCTTCGCCCGGTGCCCAAGAGGAAGCTGCTGCTCTTCGTGGGCCACCATTGGACGCCTCGGGATATACAAAGAGTGAGGATGGATCACAATCACCACTGCCCGAGCTCTCAGATCTCCTACGCAGCTCGCAAAGTAGATTGGCTCGCTCCTACGCCAGCAAGCATCCCTTGACTCCGCTTTCTCCCTCACGGAACGGAGCCACCACAGAAAGCAGACAAAATGCGCGAGGGCTAGGCACCGGTGACGACTTGGAGCACAAATGGAACATTGGCAGCATGCTCGACTTGCTTGGAGCTGACAAAGGCGCGCTGGGCTGGGACATCGAAGAGGAAGAATTCATAAGCTAAGCAGCGCAGCCTCTTGCACACAGCGTCACGATAGAAGCAGTATATGACAGCGAAACGTCACAAGGGGCAGCGGCTAACAGAGAAAGATGTGCGGTGGCATTTCAATCGAAGATATCTAGAGTAAAGCGATTGTCAAAGGGTAGGACTACACACAAGTTTGCGGACGGTCGGGGCACAGCGAAAAATCAGAAGGATGGAAGCCGTGAGCGGCACGCGAGGCTTGGGGGTTATACCGAGCTACGTTGAAAGCGGATGCCTGCATCTAGCAGAACTGAACCACCCATTGCGTGAAGCCAGGCGGGCAGCTGTGATTCGGCTTGGAGGTGGTGGCGCCGATGCGATTCGTGGTCAGCAGGCCGCTCTCCTTACGGTAAGCGTCCTGGCAGTTGGCGTCAGCGCAGTAGGCGGGCTGGCAGTAGCCTTCTGACTGTCGCCCCATAGAGGCGAGGTACATCCCGACGTTGAAGCCATCGGCGATCGAGATGTCATAATCTCCCGTCGAGAGGTCGAATTCCGCCTGTGTAGCTCCAGCGCCAGTAGTGGTGTTTGCGTTTTGCAAAGGAGCAAACACTTTGCCCTTGTGGGTGTCCGAGTAGAAACTGTGCGATCTGCTTTTGCCGGACTTGATGACTTTCCACGACTTTTTGCCTGGCAGGGCGGGGACAAAGACAGGAGCAAAGTCTTGATCGCACTTGTTGTACTGCAGTGGATTTCGGGTAACAGCATAGATGAGAGAAGAGGGGTTGCAATTGCGCTCAGTGACTGGGCCACAACGGGCACTTTCGGAGAGCGAGTGTACTTACGACGGTGAAGGTGATCTTCGAGCTTCGTTTAGGCAATACCGTGGCGGAGACTGCGACTGCCAGGACGCTGGCACTCAGCAGCAGCTTTCCTAAGGCGACCATAACGACCAAGGATAGAAAATGTCGACGTGGTAACGATAGAGGGGGCACGTGTGTTAGATGCAGTAGGAATGGGCGGCGGTGAGGATGGGCGGATGGAAATCGGCGAGCGCGAGTCCTATATACCCACATTCACTACGTACGGTCGGAGCTGGAGGACGAAGGGCAAGTGGGCGAGCCATCCATGGCCCTGGCACTGCTTCGCGGTCGGACTCGCCGCGAACCCGAACTGCATACGGTTCGCAAGAAAAGTTCATATCCATCCGAGCAAGGGCCCGTTCCGCTCAAGCTTCACGACGCGGTACTCCGGCACCCGGACGGAGCCAAAAGAAACGTAGCTCTCAGGGTTCTATCGACGGTTGTCCTGCCGATGGCTTGAGTTGAAGAAGCGTTGGTACTGTGGATAGCTGCAGTTTTCAGCTAAACCCAGATGACTGCAGGTTTCCACTTAACCCAGTATATACAGCAACGCTAAACCGCTTGGCGCACGAGGAAGAGTAGCGAAGCATCGCCGTCACCATCGATTTGCTGACCCAGCAGCCACAGCACTAGTCTACACGACGTGCCTTTAAGGTGCAGGACCGTCGTGGCGTAGACAGTTGAACAATTTCAATTTCGCAGCGAAGTCATGCACGACCCGACTGATGCTAAACGAAGCGAAGCAGAATCCTATGCGGGCGGACGTCAAAAGGGAACCATGATTCAGGAAGGGATCGTCGGCTTGGATCTTTCCTTACGAAACTGCCTGGCAAAGAAACCGCGTTCCTTTAAGACTAACCGAGTTTTTCGATCCAGGAACTCAAAGGCTAAGTAACCGCTGTCTGCACGAACGAGCTAGCATCCTCCAACGGAGCTAAGGTGACCTGGCATGGGAACCCAATCTGAGCATAAGCAGGGAGATGAGAGGGAACCACGAGCCGCACGAAAGCATTCCCCTAACAGGCAGTCACGATCGTCTGGTGGCTTCCATCGCAAGGCAGGTTTTCTGCAGTGTGATGCCAATCCGGGTCCTAGCAGCACCACGTTGCTGCAGGTCAGCCGCAGGTCTTGAGGTCATCGTAGCGGCAAGGGTTTTAAGCGCTTGTGACTTCTTTTTGGATTGGTAACATCACTGGCTAAGCTCACAGCCTCCGTTGCGCTGGCTTGCCATCTTCAACCGCTGAGAGCCAAACTAAGTCTGGGGCTCAAGCTTGCGGTAGGGTTGCTTATGTTCCGTCCTCCGCCTGAAGCGTTCAAGGTTGGATCGCATCGGATCAGCCGTAACTTGAACTTTGGCGTGGTTGCGGACCAGGGTCGTCTCAACGCGACGGTTTGGCTTGCAAAGGAGTCAAGTCGTTTCTCGAAGTTGAAAGAAACAGACAGACTCACCCGACTATGATTGTACCCTTGCCGGAACGGGAGCGGCACACACCGAGCACACCTCCAAGCTCTGTTTTCCTTTGCACCCACGTGATTCAAGGTTTTCCCTCGTCCGTATGCACGGCTAAACTTAGGCTTCATTCCTGCATTTTGCCAAGTTCCTCCCACTCTGAATTGATCAGTGACAGCAGACGGCAAGGTGTGAAATGATGTTTCCGTCAGGGCGCTCGTGAGCGGCATTATGCTCGCAGTTCCGCCCGCTGGAGCTTATGGGGCGCTTACCGTTCGAGATTGCGTAGTCTGCCTTCCGATCCCATGCGTTCTCCATCGGGTATCCCGGCACGCGCCACCGCAGCTACCGCAAGTGCGAGACGCAGCATCGGACGTTGCGTCACCGGTCCTGCATCGAAGCCCAACGTCGGTGATCATTCTTGTCATACGGGTACAGTACTGTTTGTCTGTCTCCGCGAGCCGATGAAGACCTGTCTTGCGGGGGTGTATATGGCTTCCGTCTCGACCAACTCGCGGAGGCAACAGCAATTGTGCCCCGCGTGCCGTGGGAACGCAGGGTGGCCAAAGCTTTCTACATGAGTACCAGCTTTGAGGGTAAGTTGTCCGGTGCTAGAAAGCTACTCCATCGCTACCACTTTTTTGTGAGCACACTGTCATGCGACGGATTGGACACACCGTTGTCAATGTATTGGTGACAGGAACAACGCCGGCACCGAGCGCTGTTAAATTGCAAGAGGCCTTTCTTCGCGAAACACGACCCTGAAGTCTGTCGACGCGTCGGTGCCATGAAGGTGTTGTATTACGCCTCCAACGACGCTTTGGATCTTGCATACATCACTGCAACTCTCGAACTCGCATTCGTAGCAGACCGGACCAAGCTCCTAGCCGTCAGCTGCCCTCTTGCTCCTTCGCGCACGGTGTCGAGATCATCGCCCGCCATGACGACCACGACGTCGCCTTTCGAGGGCTTTTTGGCTTCGCTCGATCATCACATCCAGACCAGTGCCGATAAACCTACTCATACGGCTATTGCAGGTACATCTAGATTCGGGCGCTCTGCATCGACACTGAAAGCCGTCGTGTCCGGCGAAGCGGCAAAGGTCGCCCTCGAAGCGCCAACACCTGATAATCTGCGCTTACCACCTGTGGAGCGAGCGCTCTACTATGAGATCGAGCATCGGCGCCGCAGCCTGCGCCGCAAGCAGAGGGAGCTGGACTTTTGGGAAGCACAGCAGAACGGCCAGACCAGCAAAGGAATGCCCCAAGACATGAAAGAACTCGCGGCTCAGATCGCACAGAAAAAGCAACGGCTGGTCGAATTGCAAGGCCAAGACAATCTAAGACACGAAACCAGCAAAGCACTCGAAGCTGCCGCCAGCCTGCAGAAGACACTCGCCCAAACTGCACCGAACAGCAAAGAGGACTCTGCGGCTTTCCAGCAATACACTTCGACCCGGCAGCTGCTGGATGAACGTGACGACAAAGCGCTGGACTTCCTCAGAATCTTCAATGAACTCCGTTCGACAAGGGAAAAGCGAGTGATCGTCAAAGCCAGGCTCCGAGGTAAGCCCGACACAATATGGCGGCGGGGTGACAAACTGAGAAGACTGACAATGTCCATCCATGTGGGTATAATAGATCGACGTCTGGAAACTGCCAGACTTCTTGCCCAGATCAAGATCATTAAAGCAGACATCAGGGCGCGACAGCTGAATCCTACCTCTCAACAAGTGACGGACTCAGACATCTCGCAAGATGTCGAAATAGCACAGCGTATCCAACGTCTACAGAGAAGGATTACCGAGGCCCGTTCAAAGCAACAGCTCGTCAAAGGTATTCTCCGAGTAAGTGCCAGCGAAACACCGCCTGGAGGACGTCGCCGCGCAGCAAAGGCTGATTCATTGAGCCCTGCTCTGTCTTTGTATTGCTCTCGTGCGCATCGTACCAGGGATTGATCTTGGAGTCTGGCAGAGACTGGACAAAGAACAGCGAAACGAGAGACCTGATGCTCTCACTCGATGACGAGGATGATGCCTCGGATGATGCCTTCACGGATCCAGACGACGGGACGAGAGAATCAGCCGAGGAAGAAGAAGACGAAGACAGCGACCTTGAGAGGATCGAGGATGATAGTATGGTCTAAGTATGACATTTGTCATGGATATGTTAGACTTTCCAGCGGAGTGCTCCTGTGATGCTTCCCCCATAGGCAGTCACAATCACAATTTCTATCGACCTCCCATCTGCATTTTGTTTCCTTCGCAGTGTCCCGGCCAGCCGTGAGGTTCTTAACGATCTGTCGGCAGTGTGAGGCCATGACTGCAGATGCTGGGGCTTGTACGGGCATGAAGCGATATAATTCCGGGGAATGTTGCGCATTTCGTAGCAGAAGCCCAAGAGCCCAGAGCTCTTGACGTGATGCGGGAGAACACAAAGCCAGGCGACCGAGATAGGGTAACGCTGATCATGCCTACGCAGCTCACATATCGCCGTCCGTGAGCAGCTCGGAGGACAGCTTGCTCGTGCTGCGGGTACCGAGCCGAAAGTAACACCGAACTCGAAGCCTGTACCTATGCATCGGACGTATGATTGAGCATATGCAAGGTCCAGCGTCAGCAGTGATTCTGTCACCTCTTAAGATCACGGGCCGTGCTTCGCCGTGCTGCATCGCACCGCCCCACGGCCACACACACAATCAGGGGTGCATGCTCCTACAAATCCTCTGCTACGGCGCAGGCGGAAAGCTCAGTTGACTTCAGATCAAGTCTCGGGCCAAGGAGGTTTCCACGCTCATCTGCACGTCGGCTAGCCAGTCAAGAGACTCACACTCACCCTGATGAAGCCGTCGATCCGGCAAGAAGTTCAGCGACGGAAAAAAGGGGGCGGTTTCAGCTACAACAACACAGCAACACCATTTAGTGGGTTGTCTTCTTTCAGCCTTCTTGCTGCTCTGATCCCTCTATATTTAAGACGCGATGACAACCAATATAATAAGTTAGGTATGTATTGTACTATTATATGCCTACTGCCTCCTTTGTATATTTCCGAAACGATGCGAAGTTGAATAGATCGATTTGTGAATCCACCGATTTTAGCGGTGTAGTGTTGGCCCACGCTCGGTCGATGTGGAGCAGCACAGGGTTGTGTGCACATCAAGAGTCATGTCAAGTCAAATCGCCTCGGGTTGGGTCCCGTTTCCAAGGCAAGTTTGCGCAGGGGTCGCCAACATACGAATTCAGTTCTCAAATTCGGGGCACCTCTCGTGAGCATTAATTCTCTTTCTGACATTGCGAACCCTCGCCGACAGGTGCAAAGTGTACGCGCCAAGATGTAAGTTAATTCGAATCTGTGAATCTAACGGCTTTGCCCCTCTGTCCTTTTGCTGAGCACACAACTTGCGTAGTCGTAGCTGTTGAGCGTAGGCGACGCCTCACGCTAATCGTACTCGAGCAAAGACTCCATCACTGTTGCAACCATCCACATCGTTAGCGTTGATCGCCTCGCCAGCCACCACAACCACGATCACTACTCTGCTGTCAGAGGCGCATAGTTGCCATTCATCAACGCCTCATCTACTCATCTGGCCGGCGTTTCCATAGCTACTTCGCTCGGCTTGCCTCTTCTTTCCGTTGTCTCTTCGTTGGCATCGCGGATTCGAGCTTCTTGGCCTTGCAAACGGTGTCACCTACTGCACTTTCGTAAAGCAGTAGATCGTTCAAAGATACTTTCTTCGCCGCTCTTTGCAAGCCGTCTAGTTAGCCTCGAGGATATGACCCAGAATGTTGATACATGCTTCTGAAGCTGACACGCTGAACTCGATCCGCTTTGCTCTCGAACGCGAGGAACAGCAGATCCGGGTTAACGACAGCACAGGGGAGGTGTACGACATCACTATTTCTAGATCTGCACCCTACGCCTCCCCCGTCATCTCCCGAGCTGCGACGCCCAGCAATGCAGCCGAATCCGGCCCCCATACTTCCACGATCTCTGCCGGCCACCGCATTTTACGACTTCCACAGCTCGTAAGCAAACGTGCCCATGGTCACAGCAATGTCGTTCAGCAGCCCTCGGTCCTTGATCCATCCGTTCAGAGCGAGAAAACTCCACCTGGCATCGAAGAGATAGACGGCGGTCGCACATCGAGGGAGACAAGTACGCAACCTGCCGACACCAATGGAAAGCTTGCGACTATAGGCTCCCAGGAAGATGCGCTCACGTTAAAGTCGCAGAGCAGCTTCACGGCTCCTACCCGGCACCATCCGTTTCTCTCTGAGCTTCCGCCTTCCCCACCTCTCGAGGCAGATTATGTCGCAGGGCATGATTCTCGTAACGGTCTCGTGAACTCATTCAACCATGGTTCTGGCCAATCAGCCTCATCCTTATCTACCTCCGATGTGGTTACTGGCCAGGCGCACACGGCACAATCCACAACGACAGGTATTTTGCCGAAAGCACCTGTACCACGCCGCGCTCACACCGCTGACCTTGCCCAGCTTCATGCTGGCCAGCCGGATGGGACCGGCCTCTATTCCCGGCATCTGGAGGAAGAGCCTACACACCTCGATCGGAAAAACGGTGTTAGTTTCAACGAGCGTCATATGATGTCGCTGGGATCAAAGGATAGGCGCAACGTCTCGAACGCTTCCTCCGCCAGCACTGCCTACCGCACTGCCTCTTCGCAGGGCGAAGATTCTGAAGCTGACTCTGACGGAGAGACTCGGGCACCTGCCTCCTCAACTTTACAACCCGCGGCTGACTCTCATGGGCAATCATCCGCGGCAGTTGCAGCTCCTGCCATCCGCCTGACGCATGATGTCTTGCCTTACACTCACGACGACTACAACGTAGCAGCCTCCCAGTCTTCAAAGGACAGCACGGCGATTCAAAATACAGCTTCGACGAGGCAACGCGTCTCTCGGAGGAACACGACAGGCTCTTCGATGCAGTCGCGACGTTCGCAGTCCGGCAACACCTTGTCGCCATCGATGCTGAGATCTAGCAGGGATGGTGATTACAGTCTGGGCTCCTCCGGTCCCGTCTGGTCCGCTGATCCGCTAAATTCGCCTTCACTAGACACACCTTCGAACCTGGCTCTGCGAACAGGGGATGCAGCTTTCGACGAAGAAGCAGCAAAACACGCCGATCAGCTTCGACGGGACCGCCGGTATAAGGAGCTGAAAGCGCGCGGCGCTGCTGCCGAGGACTTGGACGTGGCCCACGGCACACTTGTCCGTTCCAAGACAGGACGGGATTGGAGGAGTAAAGAAAAGGAGAGGGAAAAAGAGGGCGAGGAGGACGCCGAGCCCAAGGTGCTGGTTGGTAATCTTATCGGTGAGGGTCATGTCAACTATGTCCTGATGTACAACATGCTTACCGGGATCAGGATTGGGGTGTCACGATGCCAGGCCAAGATGAAGCGCTCTTTGTGCGACGCCGACTTCACGGCAAAACACAAGTTCACATTTGATATTATCGGCAATGAGTTGACTCCGTCGGCCAAGTACGACTTCAAGTTCAAGGACTACGCGCCGTGGGTCTTCCGAGAACTACGAGAGCACTTCCACCTAGATGCAGCCGACTACTTACTGTCGCTGACTTCGAAATACATCCTGAGCGAGCTGGGATCGCCGGGCAAGAGTGGCTCATTCTTTTACTTCTCCCGTGACTATCGGTTCATCATTAAGACGATCCGACATCAGGAGCATAAGTTTTTGCTACGTATTTTGAAGGACTACCACGAGCATGTCAAGG
This sequence comes from Tranzscheliella williamsii, assembly GCA_023212725.1. NCBI lineage: Eukaryota > Fungi > Basidiomycota > Ustilaginomycetes > Ustilaginales > Ustilaginaceae > Tranzscheliella > Tranzscheliella williamsii. The sequence continues at coordinate 85,099 of JALBYF010000007.1, read as the reverse complement.
CGAATCCGCATACGCTTCTAAGCCGCTTCTATGGCTTACACCGAGTGAAGCTGCCGCATGGACGCAAAATTCACTTTGTGATCATGAACAACCTCTTCCCTCCGCATCGAGATATCCACGAAACCTACGATCTCAAAGGCTCTTCGATTGGTCGAGAGTACCCAGAAGAGATCGCAGCTACGAAGAAGGGAGCGGTGCTCAAGGATCTCAACTGGCTGAAACGGGGCCAAGAGATTGAACTCGGGTCGGAAAAGCGAGCGCTATTCGAGGCACAGCTGAAGAGCGACGTGGAGTTGTTGCAGAGGCTCAAGATCATGGACTATTCGCTGCTGATTGGCTTACATGACATGCGGCGGGGGAACAAAGAAAATCTTCGTCATGACAATCTGCGGGTCTTTCAGCCCGAGACTAAGGATCTGAAGCGACAGCCGACCCTGGTAAAGCGTACTGCAACGGGCCCCGCAAGCGAACAAGATGCCTCGGCGTTGCGGCAGGCGGTGCGCCGCTCGGATCCAAAGGCGTTGAACGCCCAACAGGTGACCAAATTACCCGATCGAGATGTCAGCGAGCGACGCCACTTTCTCTTCTACCAAGATGAAGGGGGATTCCGGTCGACGAACGAAGAGAATCAACCGGGCCATATGATCTACTATCTCGGTGTAATTGACCTTTTCACCCCATACACAGCAGTCAAGCGAGGCGAGACATACTGGAAAGGACTCACTCAAAATCGGCACATGATCAGCTCTGTGCCTCCCAAGGAATACGGACAGCGATTCTATAACTTTCTCTGCAGTGTGATCACGGGGGGCGACAAGAGCCGTCGTCCTAAGATGTATGGCTTCACCGACAAGGTCAAGGCGCAATAACGACCTTGCCATGGTCTATGTCGGATGCTATCTCGCGCAGATGACAGCTCTCTGGAACGCTCTGTCTTCCCTATCTATCTCTTCGGTCACCGATACCCATAGTTGTTTCGTTTCTTATCTGCTGCAGCTTGATGCCATGCACACACACACATACTCTAGACACTCTTGTACGCGTTCATGGGAACACTTCACACTCGTTACCGCCCTGCACATGGCTTTACAAGCATCGACTCCCCACTCGTTCCTGATTCTGATCACGGACCACGGCAGAAAGCCTTTCACGGGCATGGCAATCTGCACTTCATCTCTCTGATCGGGACCAGGCTGTGTGGACGTTTTTGTATGTGGCGCTTGGCCGATAGGAGGGTGCATCATAATATGTTAGAGTTTGTTGTCGCTTCTTTGGGTGTGGATTTTGCAAGCCGGGTCATGTGACTTGGGAATGGCTGGCTACCAGAGTCAGCTATATAACCACCTGGCTCGTGGCGGCCGATCATGAGCACATGCAATAGCTCTCGCCCGGCACGACTAGCGTTGCAACAAGAACAAGCAGCCCAGGGCCGTGTCATTGATTCACGAAAGTTCCGAAGCCAGGTGCAAGCAAATCGCAGGTGAGTTCTGAAGCGAGACGCGTTCCACCAGTTCCCCTGACGGCTACTAGAACCACTGTCACAGCTAATTGCCCTTGGAAAACCCTCACGGTGGGCCCATTAATTGTGATTGATGCAGATTGTAATCAGAAGTGTTGAGTTGTGCTCGCTGCCACATGAAAATGCGGGCCCTTTGCTCCACACTCACACACCATTCACTTCACAATCCGCGAGTGCTCCCACCCTGGCCTACCTCTCACGAATCCAGCTGATTGCATATCACTCTTTCCGACCCAGCCTTCTCTCGCCATCACACTACGCTTGCAATCGGCCCTTTTTGGTCGTGCCTTCCTGTCCTCTCGACACCACCCTTCTCGAACGTCGAAACAGGATGAGATCCGCGTAGAGAACCGCCCTGTCAACTGTTTGAGATCGACTCAATCGGCGGCCTTCTAGCCGCAAAGAGCACCATCGGTGTTGCAACGATCTGAAGCCTTTTTGTTTCTTGGAAGATTGGAGTAGATTGCGCCATGGTAACGGCGCAGAATGCTGGTCCTGCCAGGCAACGTCCTTCGTATGCACAGGCGCTATCCCTGAATGCCAGCCTGTCCTCTTCAGCTGCCGCCATGGGGTCGGCACGTACGCTGGCATCCGCTTCGTCTAGCACTTCCATGAGGCCGATTGCGCCCCGCAGAGCCATCAAGGTGGTCCTCATTGGAGACGGCGGGTCCGGTAAGACCTCGATGCGCAACCACTTCCTTCACGGTACCTATTCACCTTCTTACCGAGCCACCATCGGCGCTGACTTCATCACAAAAACGCTGCCCATCGATCCGGCGGACCCAGACGGTCCAAAGGCTACGCTGCAGATCTGGGACACTGCCGGCCAAGAGCGCTTCCAGTCGCTCGGATCTGCCTTTTACAGAGGTGCAGATGCTGTCATAATCACCTTTGACATCAGCCGTGTCGACCCTGCGCCCGGTTCAGAGGCCGTAAGTTCTTTAGACAGAATAAAGACCTGGTACGATGCCTTCATGGACAAAGCTCCGGGGCCGTCCAACGAGGAGGACCGGAAACGGTTCTGCTGGATCTGTGCCGCAAACAAGACCGACCTAATAGAAAAGTACAACCTGCAGCCGGTGGAGAGGAGAAGAGTACGCAAGGTGCTGGATCAGCTCGTTCCGTCTCCCGAAGAGCAGCCAGATCGGGGCATCGATGACGGCGACCATGGCACAAGGCCTTCTGGTGCTACACAGCCCGCAAACCCGGCAGACGTGCTCTCACGGCCCGACCCTAACGGCGTCTCGAATACGCAGAATGGATTCATGGCGAGTCCCACGCAAGCTAAGGAGCCGGCCACCAATGGAAGCATGAATCTGCCGGCTGTGCAAGAGGGCACGAATAAGTATCTAAGAAAGCCGCCGGCCAATGCGCCTTCCCGCCCGCATCAACGAAACAAACACGGGGACGCCCATGCCACGGTCACCACTGTGTACGAAACACCGTTCGCCACCATGTCAGGGGTCCCGGATCCGAGCACGTCTCCTGCTGCCTCAGACCATACGCTCAAGCGTAGTTCTGGCTTCTTGTCCAGCTTCATGCGGTCGCAACGCAAAGAGGAGGCCGGCGCCGGCAGCGGGCGGGATGGCTCGAGTTGTCGACGCACGCACCATCATCAGAAGCGCCAGTCCATACAAAGCATCGAGGTGTTCCAACCTCCGGACCAAGATGAAGCAAAAAGTACCGGCATCAGCACTGCATCTACTGGACGTCTCGCCTTTCCTAAGTCATCTGGAACAGTGACGCCGCCAAGGTTACCTACGTCGTTCTCCAGCGCCAAGGACCGCCAGCGGGTCGATTCGACGCTGAGCGTGGGCGCGCCTTCGATCTACCATACGCCCCGAAGTAGTACCATCCTGAGCGGCTCGCCGACGGCTCGACTGACAATGGCGCCTTCAGAGTCGGAGGAGGAGGAGGAGGGCGTGCTGCGGCCAAGGCATCTTTCGGCCTCGGCGGCGCGGTCGGCGCCGGCGGTTGTGCCCAACGGTGACGTGGCGACGACGTGCGGCTCAGGGGCGCAGGGGTTGTGTGGCGCGCGGGCTGCCTCGTCGGCCTCGTCTGCGGGGACGGCGAGGGCGGAGGGTGGACGTGGGGTGTTGCGGACGCCGGAGAGGGTCGACGACCTGTTCCAGGCGCGCGACGACGGCGAGCGCGGTGGGCCGGATACGGCTGCTTCGGCGGCACCCGCAGCGCGCTCTGGCCCGGCCGGCGTGGAGCAGGGTTTCACCCTCTTCTACACGTCCGCGCTCACCGGGCGCAACTTGGAGCGCATGTTCCAGCACATCCTCGCGCGCGTCGTCGCCGCCGACGCCCACAAGCCCCCCCTCCCCGCCGACGACCCCGCCGCCGCCAACCTCCACGCCGCCCGCATCGCCCGCACCATCCGCCTCGCCAGCGGGAAGAACCCCGACCGCCGCTCCTGCTGCTAGCCTCCCCCCCGTCCCACCAGCGGCTCATCTGCCGCTCCCCACCATGCCGGCAACAGGCGCCACATAAAGCGGACAACACACAGGACCTGAGAAAACACGGACGCAGAGGCCAGGGGCAATATACTGTGATGACTACAGGTGAACGTCGCGGAGAGAGATCAGAGCTTAAAGTCGCTTCTCGCGTAGTTGGTGGTCTTGCTGGCGGCATTGTCGGTGAAGAAGTAGATGTCGCCGGGGGGCGAGGGGCGGACCCTGCTGGCGGGCAGGCCGAGCTCGGGCTGGTCGAGGACCTTGCTGAGCATCTCCTGCTTACTCTCGCCGGCGAGGACAAAGGCGAGGCGGTGGGCGTGGTTGAGGACGGGATAGGTGAAGGTGATGCGCTTGGCGGGCGGCTTGGGCGAGTCCTCGATGGGGGCCACCCAGCGGTCCTGCTCGGTGAGCAGCTCGTGGCCGGGGAAGAGCGAGCAGGTGTGGCCATCGGGGCCCATGCCGAGCAGGATCAAGTCGAAGACCGGGTTGCGCACCGCCTCCTTGCCTGCAAACGCCTGCACGAGCTGCTTTTCGTAGGCATCCGACAGCTCCTCGGGGTCGTTCAGCAAGCTCTCGTCGATGGTGTGGATTTGGCTGCGCTTGAGCTCGGGCACCTTGGAAAAGAATTCCTGATGGCACAGATAGTAGTTAGAGTCTTCATGGTCCAGAGGCACCAGACGCTCGTCGCAGAAGAAAATCTCCCACTTGTCCCACCGCAACGCGTTGTCGTCGCGGTTGATCAGGTACTTGGCGAGCATCTTGGGCAGCGACCCGCCCGAGGTGGCTAACGTGAACTTGTTACGCCTTGAGATAGCATCGTTCTGCGCCTTGATGACAAAGTCGGCCAGGTTGCGCGAGAGCTCGTCGGACGACTCGAACGAAAATAGGATCGGGTCGGCAGGCTTCTGCGACGGCGCCTGTGCATCCATGGGCCGCATAGTGGTAGAAGATCGCTAATAGACAGCGGTAGGATAACTCGGACAAGTCGTGTGCCACCACCCGATTCGGCCGGTGTAGCGAAGAAAGATCAGCCGCGAGCACGCAACGTAGATGCGGAGTGCCGTGTGTCGGTGGAGAAGCAATCTGGTGGGATGCAGTAAGTGAGTGAGGACGCTTGGTGAGAAGTGCAGGGCGGGCTTATGATGGAGGTCGGGAGCGCTTGGCCGCAGTCGTGAGCGTAGACCGATCAGGCCGCCCGCCTCCCGAGCCGATCTGAGGATTTGTGATTCGTGAATCTGACTGAAATTGTGACTAGGATCGTGGAAGGCATATGTGACGATTTAAGGCTTTGTGATCGATTAGAAAACCGTCATAAACAACATAAGAAATTCTAGCTGCAGCTGCACCGTGATGGAGAAGCGTACCGTTTAACTTGGTCCCAACATAATGCAGCTCTCCACCTCGGCGCAGCAAAGGTTAAATTGGACTGTGATTGGCCTGTGCTCAGCAATCTAATGTGAATGCTGAGCAGCAGAACACCCGCGACTTCGCTGATTCACTCTTATGAGTTCGGTGCCCCCTTGCCCGCTTCAGATTAGAAGCGTGATATTCTCATTGCGCAATGCTGTCCAGCGCCTTCCCCAGCGGCCTCACAGAACTTAAACTGTTCATGGTTCGATCAGTGACAAGAGTTTCACACGACGATTCCGGATTGGTGATACGTCTATTGTAGGTACGCTAGGACGGTGATGTCAGTCGTCGCTACAGCCCGTCAGATTCCTCATCGAGCCGACCTTGGCTCATCTTTCGTTGCATCTGGCGGTCGCGGCCTGAATCGCGCATAGCCCACCTGCTGCACAACGGCCACATCTGATCAATCAGTCGTTCTTGCAACAAGGGTGCCAATATAGCATGGCTGCGGACGAGCTAATGTACAGGGACTGTGCCCGTTATTTCCGCGCAAGACTAGTGAGGCGGTTGCCGGAGTGTGTCAACTAGTGCAATGAACCGTCGTCTCTGCTCGACGTTCGGCGTGTAGGGGTGTTACGTCCGCTGGTGGAGATGCGGCCGCTGGCGAACGAGGTGGCGTCGAAGACTGGTGTCTGGTGGTCGTCGTCCTCTTCGTCGACTACCTCGGCGTCGCGTTCGGAGGGATAGGCGTCTGCGTCGCCATCATCCTCTACCGAAAAGAAGCTACGTCGGCTTCCGCTGGCGCCTAACGTCGTATTGCCCTCCTCGGCGCCGGTACCGCTGAGGTCTAGCTCGGACCGCGTCGCCGCATCTCGCGCCGCCAGCCGCGCGATCTTTTTCTCCTCGTGCTTTCGGCTCGCCACCGAATTGCTGAAGAGAGGAAGCAGGTACTTTTGGTCAATTGCCTGGAACCACTGTCCGTCTTTCATGACCAGGCCGGCCCGGTCCAGCAGCTGCTTGGCGGGTGAGGACGTCGCGCCTTCCGATGCCGATACCTCGATGACCGCCTTTCGGATCTCGCTGAGACTTGGAATTGACGTGGTGTTGACACTCGTGGGCGAGCGCGAGCCCGCGATCGGGCCAGCGACCGTCCGGCCTATTCTGCCGCCTGGCCCGACCGACGCTGCCATCGCGAAGTCCTGCGTCGACGTGCGCGAGGGCAGCACCTCGGACGAGTACGAAGACAGCTCCTCGTCTTCTTCCAGGTCATCGGCAAAGCCAGCGCCACCACCCTTGGAGAACGGCAAACCTGCCGCACCGCCGTTGCTGCCTTGGCCACGCGAAGCGTACGGGTGGTGACCGAGCGATGCGCGTGGACTCGAGCCGGCGCTGCCGTCGCGATACCCCTTGCCCGAGCCAAAGCGTTCACCGGCGCGTGTCAGCCCGTCACGCTCCGCCGCATCGCGATCGTCCGACGAGTTCAGATAGGTCCTTCGATGCACACCGCGCAGCCGCATGCCATCCTCGTCGTCCTCTTCCTCATCCGACTCGCCTTCGTCGTCCTGCACGCCGGTCCGGATGCCCAGAATCTCGAGCATCTGCGCCGTGGTCCCTCCAAAAACGATCATGGTCAGCACCACCGTGACAAGCACCGTCGTCTGCAGCGCGATTGCATTCTGCCCCTCGATGCCGGCCGACAGCGCAAATCCGACGGCCCCGCGCAGGCCCGCCCAGAAAAGCATAATCTGGTACTGCCGTGGCAGCTCCTCTTCGTTGCCGCCTCGAGGCAGCGCTCCCCCACCGGCGGCCCTCGCGCGGCGGTTGTTCTTGGCGCGCTTGATGGCATTGATCACGCTTGCGATCGGGAAGACCGCACAATAGCGCGACGTCACGACGGCGACCACGGTGACAATGATGAACAGAGGCTTGTAGACCAGATTCTCCTGCGTGAACAGACTGAGCCCGAGGTAGATGAAAATGAAGTTCTCCGAAAGGTTGGCGAGCGTCTGGAAAGTATATCTTGTCGTCCTCTGCGTCCGCCGCGACATGTTGTGATACGCGTAGTGCTTTAGCGTGATACCGCAGAAGAGGAGCGAAACGATACCGCTCATGGTGACACCATTACTGAAAAAGTAACTCGTATAGGCGATCAGCGCTACCAGGCAGCTTTCGAGCTGGGGGTACGAATTGAGACGCGAGTGCTTGAGAAGTAAAGAACAGCCGAGGCCGAAACAGACACCCAAGAGCATGGAAAGCGTGAAGACGACCAGGAAAAGGCCAATGCCGTGGAAGATGGAGGAGATGTAAATCTCCTTGCCCCTGAACTTGGAGAGCGTGTCGAACATGACGATAGAGACGGCGTCGTTCAAGATGCTCTCGCCAAAGATGACCGAATAGAGCTTCGGGTCGACCTTGTACGTGTTGAAGATGGCAAGGATCGTCACCGGGTCAGTGGCACTGAGTGTGGAGCCAAAGATGAGACACTCGAGCAGGGTGAGTGAGATGGACTCGAGATGCAGCAGGGACCAGAGGTAGACAATGACGCCTACCACAATGGCGCTGATAAATGTGCCTGCAAAGGCAAAGACCAGGATAGTACCAAAGTTACGGAAGAAGTTCTCCTGGCGCAGGTCGTATCCAGAAGCGAGGATGATGGGCGGAAGCAGGACATTCAGCATGATGGTGTTGCTGAAGCTCAGCATCTTCTGGACCTGTTCGCCTGGACCGACGCGGAGGCAGATGCCAACGAACATGCCGGCGAAAAGGCCAACAATAGTCTCATGGACAGCAGTGATGCGCTTCACTTTCAAGTAGTACGACGTCCAAAAAGACATGATAAGGAGTGTAAGCACGAGGAAGAGCGCCAGGGATGAGTCGCGCTCCTGCTGCTCGGCATCGGGCACGATGGGCGAGGCCGTTGGTAGGGGGGCAAGCGTGGCAATAGAGCTGGGCATGGGCGTGGAAATCACGGTAGTTATGCCAATGTCTCTTAGCGCCCTTGGTACCGCTCCAATCGCCATCTTGCTCGCCTCAGTCGGCAAAGGCCCTACGAACGCCTATGAGCGAAGGATGAAAAGGCCGGTCTTGCTGCTTCTTATCTCATGTGGAAAAATTCTTGCGTGAACGCCTCGGCGCAGGGCGGCAGAATCTGCGAAGCTATGCCGCAAGCAACCTAGTGAGGGTGCAGCTAAGACTGCTGCAGGGCTGGGGATGTCTAAGCTGAATGAGAAGAAACCTGCGGAAGCGGACTGTACTTGTAACAGGCAGAGAAGCAAAGAGTCAGGACTGCCAAGCTGCAGAAGCACGGATATCAACAGCTTTGACACTTCACCGCCTAAAACCCTCGATGTTACTCCGAACCGTGCGTTCGATGCGGAGGACAAAAGATCTAACACAAACTCACGGTATACAGCACAACGCCGAAGATCCTCTATCTTAGCAAGTGCCAGTGTGACGCCCTGTATCGCTAAGGGGCTCCGGAGGTAGACCTGGCTCCCAAGGTAGCGTTTGCCTTGGTTGAAGCCAACGGTTCGTCTGTGGAATGGGAATCACAATCATGATGGAGCGATCTTGTCCCAGTGATTATTTGGATCGGCCGAGAGGAGTGGGCCGTTCTTCGTGATCGACCTTTATTGGCGCTCGACGCGAAGAAAAGTTGGCTCAACATCCGCTCAACCCCACTCCGTCTACCATCTTGTCGCTCAGCATCAGTCCGCAGTCCAACCAGACCGCTGCAACTATGAACGACTATCCTATGGATGTGGCGACCCAGTCGTTGGCGGAGCTTCTGCAGCAATCCAGGAAGCTCACCAACCACCTTGGGCGCTCCGAGCTACCTCAGATCCAGCTCGGTCTCGACCAGATCGAGAATCAGAGTCGCAAGCTCGTTTCCAAGAGCTTGCGTTCCGGAACCGGTCAGCCAGGCGATGCGAGGGCACACTACTTTCTTGCCAATGGCGGCATCGATGCCGCCCAACTCGCCGATACCATCAATTCTGCCAACATTGCGAACACGTTCGAGCCTCTCCAACCCATCTACGACACCAATGTCGAGAGCTACTTGACCCATGAGCATCAGCAGGTCATCATCAGCGCCATCGAGCAAGGCAGGAGAGAGACCCTCCAGGACTTCCAGCGCAACCTCGATCGCACCATGCATCGCGATTGGCAGCGGCAAAAGCGCAAGATCATCGAAGAGCTCGGCCAGCATCAACCAGGGTCAAGCTCCGCGCGCGACGCAGACATGGATGCGTCTGGCTCTGGCGCTGGCTTTGGTGCTTCCACATCCGCTCTTACGCTGCCTGCTTCCGCTTCGACGTTTGGTTCCGCTACCAGTCCACAGATGCATGGCAAAATGGCACGCTATCAAATGGTCGTATCCAGACTCAACTCTTCTCGTTTGGAAGGATACAGTCTCGCGCTTGCTCACGCCTTCACCGACGCTATTTCCGGAACCGGAGACGATGCCAAAAACAGAGAGCTTCAGGAGAGTTGGAAAGCGGTCGCATCCATGGTCCGCGAACAAGAGGTACGCAATGGAGAGTTCACGGCTAAGCCTATACAAGAGCGACAATACGCTTCAGCTTATGTGGATCTCCAGAATTGGCATGGCGTGGATGGCACCAAACTGAGAAGGGAGCTCATACATGGAGCTAGGCAATACTTAGAAACCGAGTTCGAGGATCACATGGAGCAGGTCATTGCTGCGAACCCGGTCCTTGCGCAACGGGGAGGAGCGCCTACGATGCGATCCACTGTCAGTGCCTTTTTGCGGGTCCAACATCTCAATTCGCAGCATCAGTGGAGATCGGATCTGGCCAAAGAGCTGGATGCCACGACCAACGTACCGGTCTGGGCCGAGATCTATTTGCTCCTCCGCATGGGCAAGGAATCCGAAGCGCTGGCATGTGCCACCGACAATGAGAACCGCATCCGGTCCAGCGATCCGTCTTTCCTGGCGTACCTGAAGGCATGGCTCGATTCGCCAGAACGGCGGCTACCACGATTGCTGAAAGACCGCTTTATCGCTGAATACAACTCCCGATTCCGTACGCTTCCCGAAGTGCACGACCCGTACAAGCTTGGGCTCTACAAGCTGATCGGAAGAATCGACGTGACCAAGAAATTCCCAGCCTTACTTACGTCGAGCATCCAGAATTGGCTCTGGCTACAGCTCAGCATGGTGCGCGAGTCCTACGACGATGACAGTGATGCTCAGGATTCTGCACGAGACCGCTTCACGCTCTCCGACTTGGGGCATAAGATTGAAAAGTTCGGAGAATCCTACTTTGACCCCAAGGGGAACCGACCGCTGTTCTACTTCCGGCTGTTAGTCCTTTGCGGACAATTTGAGAAGGCGATCGGCTTTCTTTTCTCCAGATCGGCTCACCAGGTGGACGCCATCCATTTTGCGATTCTGCTGGCCTACTACGGCTTGCTGCGCGTATCTTCGCAGGCTGCTTCCTCGCAGATCGAGTACCTTTCCGTCGAGACCGATGATCGGGGCCACACCATCGCCTCGATTGACTTTAGCAAGCTTGTTCAGCGTTATGTGCGACACTTTGCACAGACGTCGAGGAGAGACGCGCTGCAATATCTCTATCTGATCTGCCTGCACGCTGACGTCGCGGAGCCGGTCGGATCGGAGCAGGTGCGTCGATGCCACGATTTGATCCGCGCGCTGGTGCTGGAAGCGCACCCTACCGAGTTCCAAGAGCTACTGGGTGATGTGCGGACGAACGGCGCCAAGACGCCTGGTCTGATCGAGAAGAACCTGCCGCTCATCAAGATCAAGAACGAACGGGAATTTCTGTCGACCATCGTTCAGGTGGCTGCTACGCAGTGCGACATGGCGCATCGAACCGAATCTGCGATTCTGCTTTACAATTTGGCGGGGCAACACGACACAGTGGTGTCCGTGCTGAATAAGGAGCTTGGCGCAAGGCTGACAGAGCCTATCAGTGTGTCCGAGTGGAAGACGAATTCCCTTTCGTCCGGAGCCTCGTTCTCGGCGGCCAGCAACCTGGTGACGCTGGCGACAGCCATTCTGGATACGTACGAGAAGCAGTTTGGGTATTCTGGCAAAAATCGGGACACATGCCGAAGGTTGCTGGAGCTGAAAAAGGCAGTGGGGCTGCATACGGACGGCCAGCATCTGCAGGCGTTGCAGACGATCGAGGCGCTCCGGATCTTGCCCCTAGATGCGGAATCGCGGAAGGACGTGGTCGCGATCACGAAGAAGGCAGAGGAGTTCAAAGAGGTGGACGAGAACATCGCACGTAACTTTTCCGAGATCGTGCTGATGACCATGACGATGCTATACAGGCTGCACCAGGAGCTCAAGGAGAGCATTCACAGGAGCGGCACCAACGCCATGGAGGAATACCGTGCGCAAGCACGCGCATTGATGATGTGGGCCGGCATGCTCCGGTTCCGCATGAGCAGCGAAACCTACAGCCAGCTCACCCGCCTCGATGTCTTCGTAAGTATCGACCCTGCACCCTATCGTGTCGCTCCTGTTTCCGCCTTGTGTTCGGAGCGCGTTCTGACCGCAACCGTTCCTCCGCTTCTTCTCCTGCGATATTCCCGCTTCACCTTACAGATCCACTGAGTCTCGATGATCTGTACACGCTCCGCACTATCCGCCAATTCATTCACATCGAAATCGATGACAGTCACAGTTTCTTAGAATCGACTGGCTGATGTGCATGCAGATAGCTAGGGCGAAAAAAACGGTGTGGATGTTAGGTTTTAATTCCGTCTCATCTAGGGCCGAGGATCTCACTCAACATCGGCGCAAAGTCAACGTTGTTCGTCTTGGCGCATGTTCAGTTGCAGCTAATGCATATTGCCATGATTTGGCAAGTTGTTCGCTGCCTTATCTGTCTGCATTGATTACTGATTTTGATCTGATTCCTCTCGCTTCCCAATTCCCACTCATGATAGTCAACTGTCGTTCGACCAGCTCTGTGCCAGTCTGTGATTCACAAGTGTACTTGAGCCGCCTTAGACTTGCCGTGTTTTACTTTACCATTGTGACGTTCCGTAGGATGATCGCATGGGTCCGCTCGCTACAAAAGCTAGCGGCTTCGCATTGAAATTCTTACTCGTACACCCTATCGAGAAGGTTTTGTTGTTGTCCACGGAGCTCCAACATCCTTCATACCAATGTGAATATTACTGTGTACGTGAATTGTGAAGGGTAAAAATAGGACATAGGCGCGTGCACGTTCAGTTGGCTGAGTCTTTTATCTATGGCTGCAGCCTTAGAGCGCCTTGATCTATCTTTCTTCGCAGCATCACTACTTCCCACCACTACTTCCCACTTCGCCCGAGCACACAACTCTGCCCTTCTCCGGTCGGATCCCAGCTTCTATCTTCGCTCTCCCAGTGGAAGCTCTGTTCTACGCACAGTGGCGTGGAACTTCAGCATGTCGCACATCATCTCCTCGGCCGTCTCTGTAGCTCAGCAGAAGCTGCGGTCCGGCGCCCAAGATCAGGCTCACCAGCCAGGGCAATCGCCTCCCCTTTCTCCTGTAGATGACCAGGACATTGAGCTGGCTGCTCCGGCACACGGCTCCCTCCCGCCTAGCCGTCCTGCCTCCGCCTCCTCGGCCGCGGTCGTGCCACATCTTCCCAAGTACAGGGCGTACTTTGGCAACGAGATCACCGTCGACGTCAATATCGGACCCAGCTCTTCATCCGCTTACGCGCGTGCGCAGGGTATCGCTGCTGATCATCAAGCCCACAAGGGCGATCACCGAGAGGCCAGCCAGCTGGACGCTCCCGTCGCCACTGAACAGGAGCCGGTTCCTGCACGCTCTCGTGCCAGTTCGACCGGGTTTGGTGGTCTCAGCGCCACCACTCCGGGAACTGAGGACACTGACCCGCTGCTTCTCCGCTCTAAGGTCGTCGAAGATTCTGAGATCCGTCGTCGGCATTCTGGGAAGGGCAAGGGCAAGCGGTCCGAACGCCAGATCCGCAACTTTTACGAAGCACAGAATGAGCACATCGAACGACTGCTCAAGCCAATTTCAAAGCATGCTGATGAAAGCAAGGAGGAGTTAGACTCGTCTGCCCTCAGGGTCAAAATCGCTGTCTACGCTTCCATCGGCGCCAACTTTATCCTTGCCGGCCTCCAGCTCTATGCCGCTATTAGCTCTTTGTCTCTCTCCCTCTTTGCCACCGCTGCCGACTCGGTGTTCGATCCTTTCGCTAATCTTGTTCTCAACTGGCTTCATCGCAAGAGCGAAAAGGTTGATGAACGCAGATGGCCTATTGGAGGTTCGCGTTTCGAGCCCATCGGTAACATTACCTACGCTGCGTTAATGGGCATGGTCTCCGCTATTCTGGTCGTCCAGTCCATTCAGGATTTGGCCAAAGGCAATGACGATAGAAAGTTGCACGTAGCATCTCTGATTGCCGTCGGTATCGCCTTTGTCACTAAGGCGCTGTTGGCCGCCTACTGCTTCGGTCTCCGCAAGTATTCAAGTCAGGTCGAGGTGCTCTACCAAGACCATCGCAACGACCTCTTCATCAACGGGCTTGGTATCTTCACCTCCGCCGCCGGAGCCACCATTGCCGGGTGGATCGATCCAGCAGGTGCCATGGTGATTTCACTCGCCATTATCTCTTCCTGGACGCGCACTGCCTTTGGCGAGTTTAAGACGCTGGCTGGTGCCGCAGCCCCGACGGACTTTCTGCAGCTGGTCACCTACAATGCCGCGCTCTTTAGCGATGAGATACAGGCGATCGAAAGCGTCCGTGCTTACAGCTCGGGCCCCCGCTACATCGTCGAGATCGACATTGTCATGCACCCAGAAACGCCGCTCTGGAAGAGTCACGACCTCAGCCAGTCCCTTCAGGATAACCTTGAAGCGCTCCCCATGGTCGACAGAGCATTCATCCACGTGGACCATGAGGTAGAACACGCTTTCGAACACCGCAAAAACATGTAGTGGCCACCAGCCTGCCGTCACGCGCCCCACCATGTGCAATTCCATGTACGGTACCCGTTCGTAACTTGTCAGCTTCTCAGCCTGATATCTGCTACAGATATGCGTTCAATCTCGCTCCCATATTGGCCACCGCAACCTCGTCACCCGGGAACGGTTGCTGACCGATAGTGAGCGTGCTATTGTGGATTACAAGGCTGATTACCATACGTGGAGGGAGTCGAGGCGGCAAAATGCTTGCCGGAGCTCTTCGAGGGTATACTGGCCGGAGGGGAGGTGGTGTTGGACGTGATTTTGGGCGAGACGGTGGAGGCTGGGGGGAGCGTTGGTGTCGTCTCTGCGGCGGAGGTTGACGGTGGCCGTCTGCATTTCGCGCTCGCCGACGACGACGATGTAGTTGTAGCGGGCGAGCTGGCTCTTGCGGACGAGCTTGCCGAGCTTCTCGTTCTGTGCGTTTGGGTCCAGGTCGACGAAGAAGCGCTGGAGGTGGCGCTCGGGTGCTTGCGCGGGCTTGGCGTCGGCGTCGAGGCCGAGCGCGAGGTACTTGTGCACGCGCGCCGCGTAGGCCGCCAGCTCCGGCGAGTCCGTCCGGGCGGCCAGGACCACCGCCTGGCGGGGCGAGAGCCAGAACGGCCACCAGCCGGCAGTCTGCTCAATCAGGATCGCCATGAACCGCTCCACGCTGCCCAGGATGGCGCGGTGGATCATGACCGGCACGCTGCGCTCGCCAGCCGCCATTGGATCCGCATACGACAGCTCAAACCGCCGCGGAAGCTGGAAGTCCAGCTGGATCGTCGCCGTCTGGTGCTTCCGCCCCGCCCCGTCCACGAGCCGGATGTCGATCTTGGGCCCGTAAAACGCCCCGTCGCCCTCGTTCAGCTCCCATACCCGCCCGCTTTGCTGCAGCGCCTGCTTGAGCCCTGCCTCGGCACGGTCCCACTCCTCGACGGCACCAATGAACGAGTCGGTGGGGCGCGTGCTGAGCACCAGCTCGAAGTGTTGAAAGCCAAACGTGTCGTAAGCAGACGTGAGCATCTGCAGCATGCTCTCGATCTCGGCAGCGACCTGCTCTGGTCGGCAAAAGACGTGCGCGTCGTCCTGGTGGAAGCGTCGGACGCGCGTGAGCCCGGTCAAGGAGCCCGAAGCCTCGTTGCGATGCAGAGGGCTAAACTCGGCATAGCGGATGGGCAGGTCCCGGTAGCTGCGCTCCTGCGAGCCAAAGATCAGACAGTGTCCTGGGCAGTTCATAGGTTTAAGCCCAAACGACTCTTCTTCCGCTATCGATGGCGCGGCCGCCGCATCGATATGTATGGAACAGCAGGCCTCTCTGCCCTGCTCAATGCTGCTCTTCTCGCCTTGCAGAGGCGACTCAGGCGCTGCAGCGGCCGGGCGTGACCGCTCCAAACGCTCCTTGTAGCCTTCGGCCGAGAACATGTCGTCCCTGTAATTGTCCCAGTGCCCGCTGCGCTTCCACAGCGAGGTCTTGTACAGCTGGGGCGACTGCACCTCATCGTAGCCATAGACATCGTACAGGTCGCGCACTACCCGCTCGACCTTCCGAGCTAGCCGCATGCCATGTGGGAGGATGAAGGGAGTCCCCGGCGAAGACTCATGAGTCAGAAAGAGTGATTGCGCCTTGCCTATCGTTCTATGGTCCGTCGCGGATAACGGCGGTGTCGAAACGGGCGCTGCTGGTAAAACTGCTTTGCGTGATGATGGGGACGGTGATGAGGTCGATACCGATTTTGGCGGGGCGCTTGATGAGCAAGTGGCAGCAACGGCAGACGACGACCAGCGCTGTGAAGGGACAAATACTTCACGGACCGCCACTATCGACGGCACACCGCCAGACCTGAGCTGTTGAAGCCCTCCTCCGGCTCGCCCATACATCAAGAGGGTCGTCATGGTTGCCCTATGGTGCCAAAGCGACGATCGTCGCTTTGATCTCAAGCTATGGCGAGTAAGAAAGCCGTTGCCATGGGAAGAATAATATTAAAAACAAGGGAAATTATGCATCGACCCCCCCTTTTCGTTAACATGACCCCCCCTACCACAATTCCCGATAGAACCCAATCGCCTGCTCGTGCATGTGATGCTTCTCTTGTTTCACACCTGTTGGGCCCATGTTGTGCCGAAGGAGGGTCACATGAGCTAGGAAAGAGTTACAGCACTGTCAGAAGACGATCCTTTCGAAGCCTTCCAAAGCATGTCAATGAGCAGTTGCTGGTGGATGGGAAAGCTGAAGCTCCTCATCTGCACGACTTCAATCGGGAGATGTAATTTTTTGTTTCAGCATGCAAATCGGGAAAACGGGGTTGTGATAGCAAAAAGGGGGGGGTCGATGCATAATTTTCCTAAAACAAACACACATTCTTGCTAACTCCACAGATTTTGCCAATCACAACATAAGTGGAATGATACAACACCAGCTGAGTACCATCACTACATGTGCCTTTCAAATCTCATCTTGTTGCCCGCTCTCCCTCTTGCTTTCCTACCTACCGCACCACAGAAATTCTTCATGATCGCCTTCAGCGTGCAAGATGCCTGTCGAGGCTCTCGAACCGCATCTATCCTACTTGACGAGTCTCAGGCAGGCATGTCATGCGAACCACACAAACGACCCAACACATCCAGACCTAGCTGCCCTCAGCGCTGCTCTGAAGCAGGTCTGCTCGGAACACCCTGACGTTCTACCTCTGCGTCCGCTGTTAGCAACTGTCACCCAGCTCTACAACCGCCTCGTTGGCTCCGGAAGCGCCCAAGACGTTAGCTCAAAGACCCCTCCTTTTCGTCTACAGCCTGTAGGTCATGTCACCAGGCTCTCGCCTACCAGTGCCACTGCCCAGCATCTTGCGGCACGAGCCAAGCGGCTCTGTCCACAAGAATGGGCAAATCTTGTTCTTTTCTTTACGTTGCTTTGCGGACTCCCTGCCTCGAAAACGGTACCGGCTGCGTACCTTGCGCCCCTCAATCTGGTTATTGCACCGGTTCAAAGCAGGGTCCATCCGTTCCCTACTGTTCCGACTTTGACACCCGAGAACGTTGGGTTCGCCTTGGAATTGGCTCAGATTCGGAAGAAAACAAACCAATTTGACCAGGATCACGCCACTGCGTACTTTGTCTCTACGATACCAGCATCCGCAACAATACCTGGCGAAGCCTCAAAAACTGACGAGCAGGACCCTGGCCTGCTCAGCTACCTCTCGCAGGGTCTTGCGGCTCCTTATCAAGGCAAGGCTCACCACCGCTTTCTTCAATTCGTGCGTGCCGTACAAGAAGAATTTTCGCCGGCGAATGGCAATGAGCCGTACTGGAAGGGAACGGCCATAGTGCAGTCCAGCGGCTCTGGGAAGACACGAATGGTACTCGAGCTAGGTCAACAGGCACCGCTACTGTATTTATGCCTGCGCGAACAATCCGCAGTCCTGTCCCGACACGGTTTTCCGCTCCGCGACAATGGGGTGATGGAGTTCTTCGCAAATTGCACAGACAAACTTCAGATCGATACCGATGTTCAGGTGGCCGCCTACCTAGCCGCCTGGTTTTCCACGGTAGCGAGCGAGTTACAGCAGCTGAGCTCTGCCGATCAAAAAGCTACCTATCTCCAGAGCATCAACTCCTTCCCGACTGCTCTGGGAGGGGTGAATGCGGAGAGGAACAAACTCTTCTCCGAGGTACGCACCCTAGCCGACGACAATATCTCCCAGTGGGAAACAAGCCAGAGCCAATTAGGCTCGGCGCCCGACCCAGTTTTCGCTTACTTCCTTCGTGAGGCAGTGCTCCAACTCTCCGCCCACCTCAGCGAAATATGCGGCTTCATGAAAGGCTCGGCCGTCAGTGATGCTTCGCCCATGTCTCGATATACTCCCACCGCTTTTGTCGCGTTCGACGAGTGTGTAGAAATGGACATTGCCTCGAGTATGCCCTTGAAGGGCAGCAACAATCAACTCGTTAGCTTGCGGCGTGCATGGAGTTACATGAAGGCGCTGGAAGAGGAGACCAACCTGTGCTTATGGTTAGTTTTGCTAAGCACTGATAGTAGTGTGGCAAAACTGACCTCAAGCGATCCCCTACATCGATCGCAGCGCGAACGCAATAAGCCGATCATGCCACCATTCGTCAATCTGGGATTCGACGTAATGTGTGCCAAACAAGAAGCGCTGACAGCCGCACAAGGTGCTTCTACCATTGGTCACCTTCGGTGTTATGGACGTCCTCTGTGGTATGTTCACCGGAAAGAAGATTTCTGGGACTTGCCGCGTCTCAAATTGCTGCATGATCAACAAGGTGATATGACAAGCAGAACCCTGATCTTCAACGTTCTCGCGTCAAGGCTTTCCCTGCACCTGATCCCGACACACCACACGTCGGGAGGGATGCTGGGCGAAATCGCACTTATGGCGAATGATTCCGTTGATCGCCATATGCGAATTCTCAAGTCTGTCATCGATTACGACAGGATTGAGATCGTTTCGCCTTCCGAACCCGTTCTGGCCCTGACTGCGGCCGACTTTATGACCCCGATGCCTGGGCGCCATGATCGCCCGCTTTATCCAGAGATCATCAAGATTCTGAGGTCCCTGCTAATATCTGCCAGGAATCAGTATTCTATTGCTGGTTCCTTCGGCGAGTTCGTCATACGACTCCTGCTCACAACGGCATGGGACGCCCTCAAGATGCGAACACAAGAGAGCAGAGACACTCGAAGCCTAGAGCACCGGATCCGCTTCCTGAGCGAGCCCGTCGAGTACAAAGCTTTTTTACAATCAATCGTACAGCTGCCTACAAAAACGATGACGAACATCGAAAAACCTGTCAAACAAATGCTTCGCACGCTCGACCGCTTCTCTTTCCGCCATAGCGAGCAGAGCCAGGGATGGGTTAATTTTACTCACTTCGACACAATCCCTCACAACATTGAGAGCATCACTCCCGAATTTCTTTGGGGGTGTTGGAAACGTGGTGTAGCTTTACAAACGGCGCATGAACAATATGGCGTTGACGGAATCATCCCGGTGTTCGTGGGCGATCTGGCCGCGCCGTTCCTTGACGAGCTTGATCCAAGCTTAAGGGGATCAACCGCGGACCAGGAGATGTTGCGCAGGATCGCGGAAGATGCGGTAGCTCCGTGCCATATGACCTTCATTGCGTGGGAGGTGAAAAACAAGAGTCGAGCTCGAGCTGCATCGGCCTTGCGCAAGGAGTATATTTACGGTCCACGGATCCGCAGCATCAAAGGAGGTCAGAAAGCTCTCAGCGAACGAGGTTTTTTGACGATCTTGTTCGACATTGGTACCGAGACGACATTCAAAGCCGCCCCGCAGGGACATGTGTTGCTGAGACCACGCTCTGCAAAGTCGAGAGCGCTACGTTCAAACCTTCTCGACCTGAGGGGCATCACAGATCCAGCCTTGTGGCCGTGTCTCGACTCCTTGGGAGCCCGTGCCGAAGTCCAGTCTTTGCTGCAGGCAGATGATTCCTTGCCTCGACAAACCTTCAACGAATACATACCGCCCTTATCCAGCGATACATTCGGGCCACATTTGACGAATTGCGCACCGGGCAAGCCACCGGGCGAATCGCTGCGCGACAGGAGGGAAGAAGGTAACGGAAGCGACGAAGAATCCGAAGATGGTGAAGATTTTCGAGCGACTACCGACAGCAGGCGTACTTCCGACGAATTGCAGCAAGGAGATAGCGCCAATCTCGCCAATATTGACATTGAAGAAGCCATGGCTGAGGACTACTACAGCATACTCTAGTGGTCGAAAACTGCTTTGGCGTCATTGTCGTCGAAATGACAATTCATCAATCAAGTGCCTCTGCTTTAAGGAGCCTGTCGGTAGTAGTAGCGCTGAACCTGGTACCGATTCAAGCAACATCTAGCCAACACTTCTGTCCAGCAGCCACACCACGGGATCGCACCGGTGACGTTTCCAGACAGGTTGACGTACAAGAAAAGCCTGTTCCGCTCTGTCCTCGTCCTCATGCGCTTCGTCCTGATCCTCGCTATCGTTCCCTACCGGGCCTTCACCTTGTCTTTCTTTCCGTCGAGTTCTCAAGCTGCAGCATGGTAGGGTGCGGAGGAGGCCAGCACCTCTACTTCCATGCCTGGCCCACAAATAACTTGAACACATGTTGCCTCTTGCTGTTCGGTCCAGTCAACGCGGGGTGAAAGTGATTCGAAAACCCGCTCAGAACGTATCGTCGAGGAGCCACCAAAGTGAAGCATTGTATGAGAGTGATACTGCGAAATAAACCTTTGCAAAGGCGGTTGTGAAGGAGTTGCGTGGGCGCGCTGGGTAACTCACGATGCATCCTCTATAACAATTATTTCCACATTGCCACCGTCAGCTTTTCGGACCGCCGCAAGGAAGGACAAAAAAAAAAAGACAAAAAAAAGAACAAAAAGGGACAGAAAAAAGGGGACAAGGGTTTACAAGGGCATCGTGCGTGATATGACGTTACAAGAGGAGGAGCGAGCAAAAGGGTCCATTTGTGAAGGTTGGCTCGGTTTGAGCATGTTCCGTGTCGTTCTCACTACCCGCTGCCTCCCAGCCTTCTTTCCTTCTTCGCGTCGCTGCATCTGTATCTGGATGAAGCTGTGCCAGCAGCCTCACCGCATAGAAATCATGTATCGCACCAGACTCACCAACCGAGCTAGGCAAGTGAGCACGGCGCCGTTTCAAACACCTCGTTTCTATCGCCTCTCAACCACTGCTACCCCCGCCTCTGCGCTTGCCCTTCGACATGTCCAGGCAAGACCAGCGACAAGCTCATTGCTGCAGTGCCAGTCCGAACCGGCCCCTTCATTGGATAGATCTCGCGTTGGACAGCTGCGCTATTCGTCGGCTTCGCTTTCGTCCACTTCGCCAGAGGCTGCGAAGGTAGCCGAAGATGCACAAACAGAAACCGAGAACGATCCGTTCCGCAAGATTGGCTACCTCTACTTTGACACCGTCTTCCCAATCCGGCTTGGTTTCTGGGACATACGGTACATGCTGGCGAGCTTCGAAAAGCGATCTGTCCTTGACCGTGTCAAAGCCAGCTTGCCGCCGGAGGAGAGTATCGGCTATGGCTTCAAGGTCATTGGTGCAGAGGAACGAATGAAGGATGGAGGCGCCTTCATCACCTTTTCTTACCGAGAGGATCCTAGCGAAAAGAGCCAAGACTCGCTCAACACTATCGAAAGCCGACTGAAACACGGTGTCAAGCGCGTCTTCAACCCGACTCTTCTCTTTATAGGAACTCCGGGCGTGCACGTTGTGAGGGGCAAGCCTTTCCGAGAGGACATGAATATCTTTCCAGCAACTCGTATCTTTGTCAAACTAGACGGAGGCGACGCCAGCGAAGAACAGCTCTGGCAGACACTGCGGCCGTACGGGCGAATCGTCTCCATCGTCAAGGAGAAGCCTTCTGAAGCCTTTGTAACCTTCTCTCGCATTCGGGGAGCCACCAGCGCCCGTAACTCTGCCCACGGCTTCGAGCTGCCCAACGGAGCACGTTTGGTAATCACGTTCCGTAGTAAGCTCCGCAGCAAGCAGATGTGGGACTGGCTTTCGAGCCATCCGAGGATCGTCTTTCCCGTTTTTGCCTTCCTTATCGGCGGGATTTCCTACATAGTATTTGATCCGGTCCGAGAGTTCATGGTCGAAAGTAAGGTACACAACACCTTCTCTCTTAACGAATACAAGGTGTACCACTGGCTCAAACAGAACACCGTCGGGCTCTTCAAAGACACCAGCCGAGACGCACAAGGTAACGATGACTGGTGGGAGCGTCGTCAATCGGCAGAGACGATCCAAGAGTGGATTCGCGAAAAGCCGACCACCTTTATCACGGTCTCCGGTCCTCGCGGCTCCGGCAAATCTGGCCTTTTGAGTCGCGCGATTACGAAAGACGTACAGCACTTGATCATTGACTGTGACGCCATCGCCAAGACGGCCAAGAATGACTCGCTGCTGATTACCTCGTTGGCGAACGAGACCGGCTATTGGCCTGTTTTTAGCTGGCTGAGCAGCATCAACAATCTCATTGATCTTGCAGCCGTCGGCCTAATCGGCTCCAAAGCTGGTTTCGCCACGCCTGTCGACGCCCAGTTGAAGCAGATGTTGGGCACTGTCACCAACAGCCTCAATCAGATCAACGAGCAGACACAGAAGCGCAATGCTAAGGAAGAAAAGGCGAGGCTTGCTGCTGAACAGAAGCAGGCCAAAAGACCCCTACCGTCATCTGCCCCCGTCGCAGCAGCAGAGCCAGCGCACGAATCGCTCGAAGAGAAGGCCGTCGATCTTGCGAACGATACCTTCGAGTCGTTGCAGAACTTGATTACGTCTACCGATGAAGGCGACATTCAGCAGAAACAGAGAAAGAGGAAATCGTTTGACTCGCCTGTTGTGGTCATCAAACAGTTCCATCATAAGGGCATCAAGCAAGCCATTTTACACCAAGTCCTGGCCGAATGGGGGGCCGAGCTGGTCAGCAATGGTATCGCGCACGTCGTGTTTGTATCCGACAATCCGGTGGGCATGGGTAAGGAGCTGGCCAAGGCACTTCCTAACGTCCCCTTCCAGAGCATCGCTCTTGCTGATGCAGAAGAAGACAAGGCGAGAAGCTACGTGTTTAACAAACTTCGGGAGATGGATAAGCTGCCCGCTAGCACTCCCGAGTCTGCAATGCCAACCGCCTTCCCGGCTTCTGTACCAGCAACTTCGTCGACCGCAAACTCGACAAATCCCACCGGAGCCGAGATGGCCCTCTCGAACGACGGCAAGGGCGAATCGGCTGGTTCGCAGAGGCAGGCGGCCGCCGCTCTGGATGATGAGACATCGAGCTGGGTGGACAAGCTCGGAGGACGACTAACGGATTTGGAAACGTTGGTGCAGAAGGTGAGCTTGGGCCAGTCCGTCCAATCGGCGGTTGAAGAAATCATCTCGCGTTCCGTCGTCGAGCTGCGCAAGAATGCGTTTGGTGACGACAACACCGAGGCGTCGACGCTTCCTTGGACGCGCGAACACGCCTGGATCGTTGTCTCGACTTTGGCCAAGAAGGGCGAGGTGAGCTACTACGGCCTGTTGCATACGGACTTCAAGGGTAACGAGGCCCCGATCAAGGCACTCGAGCAGGCCGAGATCATCTCGGTACGGCATCATGAAGGACGACCGTCTGTGATTCGCGCTGGAAGGCCAGTCATGCAAGAGGCCATCTCGCGTTTGGTATCAGACAAAGTGTTCCGAGAGACCCAAACGCTACTCCACAATGCGGCAGTGATTGAGGGCGCCGAAAAGTCACTGCGCACGATCGAAGCCGAGATCCGCGACATTTCCGAGATGATCCAAGGCTCGCCATACAAGGTGGCATCGGGTGCCGGCTCCACATCTGGCGCTGTGCTTCCGCCGCCCAAGCCGGCAGACTGTAGCAACGGCAATGGAGGCCTTTTCTCAGGAGGTCTCTTCGGGTCCGGGTCTTCCAGCCCTAAGCAGTCGCCAATCTCGACCTCGGAAGCGGCCAAAGCGCGAACCGAGTTTCTGATGTCCAAGATGGCCGATTTGCAAACCAAGGTCTCCAAACTTGACGCCGAGAACACAGGGATCAAAGCGCGGCTGATGACCTATTGTGACTAAACCGGCAGTGGGTTCTTACGCTTGCCACCGCAGGTGCTTATGACTTCTATCTTGTAGCCTATACCCACGCTCACCTAGAAAGTATTTTAACCCGTTTCACAACGCGTAGATTGTTCGAGTACTATTTGCTATGTGCGTGATAGGAGGCAGCGCAAAGCACCTACCACAACGAACCAGCTCCGGCTTCTGGACCAAAACAGAGATTGAAGCAGCAACTCTGCTTCGGTGTTCTTTACAAGGCGGTTATCGGGACGGACTGTTGCGACACTGCTCGCCATCTGTGTGGAATTGGTGTTGCTTGCTTTGCTGCGAGGTTAAGTAGTTGTTAGATTCAATGTAATGCGGGTTGTCGGCGTCTTACGTCAATTTGGGCATGCAGCCAGCCGATTCGGAATTTGGACCCTGAGGCGCCCATCACTGTGATTGCGGTGACCTTTGACGTGATGCGGGAAACTGTGGCAAGCTGAATCATCTGCGTCATTGGCGACATCATCTAGCTGATGCGTCCCGTGCTTGACGGCGCTGTCTGCGACCGCGCTCTTCGCAAACCACTCCACACGACCCACAGTCTGTTGGCTTCTTCGGCCCTCGGTAGCACGTCACCCAGCGTTCGGTCCCAGGTTTGGCCCTTCTTCATCCTTCTTGATTGCAGTCGAAGTTAGGGTGACTATTCGGCTTCTGCTGTTCCTCGTCGTTTGGCACGTCTCTCATAGTGATCCTTGCCGAGCGTATATAAACCAATAGCCTGGATTGTACGTATCATCAGTAACTCCATTACATCTCTCACACACTCTGTTCTCAGTAACCTCTCTTTTTAACACGATATGACTCGCTCTGAAGCCGCCCCTTCGTCTGTTGTAAGTCTGCTTGCTTCGCTGGTTGGTTGGCTGGCTGGTCCATTCTGACGGCGCTTTAATCTCTCCGCATTGGCTGTTTTGTAGGCCGAGCTGCAGCGTGACCGGCAGTCGCACTCGTTGCCCGGCGGGTCGTCTGGGCCCAACAAGGGCGGAGCGTCTGCGCCGAGCGGTGCGTCAGCCTTGGGATCCGAGCTTGGCGGCGAGCGGGATGCACGCGCCGAGCTTAACCAGGCAGCGCTGGAGGGCGACAACATTGCGCTGAGTAACGCGAACAATGCTGCCGACCTTGGCTACGGCCAGCTCAACGGCGCCGACCAGGGCTTCTCGACACCTGGCGACGAGAAGCGCGACCAGATGCAGGACACGCGCAACAACGAGTTCTCCAAACAGAACCGTAAGTACCCTTGCCTGCCGTCGAAGCTTCCGGATACATCGCTCACCCGCTTCCATTCCCCTCGCTCCCCACAGCCGACCTCAGGAAGCTCGCCCAGACCTCGGCCGGCTCCGCATCGCACACGTCTACCAACGCATCCGACTACCAGTCCACCGGCGCTTCAGACCCCTCCTACATCATCGAAACCGCCGCACGCAGCACCGGCACCGAGTCCGGTACCGGCTCCGCTGGCTCCGCCGGCGGCGCTGGCGGCATCAACATCACGAGCGATGCCCCCACCAGGAATGTGGCCTAACTGCGCTCGCCCCACACTAAAGACACGCCCCCCTTTTCACACTGTTGCATTCATTCCTCCCCTGTACAGTCTATCTAGCCCTTGGTGACAGAAAATAACCAAACAGAAGCACCACAACAGAGAAGTGCGTTTCATGGGTCGTGTTTGTCCTGCTGAGGAGGTCTAGATCAGGCATTCTATGGGAGGAGGGCAAAACCCGCGGCGATCAGACTTGCGGCGAACCAACTCAGTTTAGTCGCGCCGTTCGTCTTCGGCCGGCAGCTGAGGTCGACGCGCCGTTACGGCCCCATACGCGGTACTGAAGCTCTTGACTCTGCCTCTGGAAGAGGACCTTCTGACGTCGGATGAACACATAGATCGAGCCCATGGCGATGCTGGCCAAGACCGCCTGTGCGAGGCAAGTAAGAGATATGTCAGGATGCATATGCTGGAGCGAACCGCAGTGCGCACGCTGGCGTTTGACTGAACCGAGCGCTTCGTGCGAGATCATAGGCATACGCAGCTACTCACCATCATGACAAAGTAGTCCTGGGTCTCTTCTTGGACGCTTTTGTTGCAAGCCTCCCAGCCGAAGACGGCGGTGGAAGGTGAGCTGCTGGTATTAGCGCTAGCAGCAGCCAAGGCGTCCCGCAGCGCCTGTTGGACACTGGCATTGTCGCTAGCGCCGCCCAGTGCTGCGACCGGGACAGGAGCACACGCTACGCGGCGCCGGCGGCTGTACGGTCGACAATAAGGAAGTTGGATCTAGAGGCGAGCGAAACAGGTAATGAGTCACGGAACGTCAGCCCATTGCGACCGCTGAAAGCGACGGCCGCTTCAGAAGGAAGGCGGTCAGCGACCCGTCACTTACCTCATCGACTAGGCAGCTGGTGCATTCGCCAGCGGGAACGCAGGCGAATGCGTTCAGTGACGTGTCCACTGTCTGCGTGGCTGCAGGAGTGGCGGCAGCAGCGTCGAGTCCGCTCGCCGCCGGCAGTTCATTACTGATATGGGTGCTATCGCCAGCCGGCGCAGTACTGCTGCTCGAAGTGTGGCTGCTGACCGGGCGAGCGAGATGGCTCTGTTGAGATCGCCAACTGGACCACAGAGGCCACTCGCCTTCGTAGCCTATGACCTTGGAGCCTTCGGACTTGCCGTCGCCCAGCACAAACGGTTGGCCAGGACTTTCCGAGTCTGGCCTCCAGCTATCCCGACGGCCTAAGTGCGATAGGGATCCTAAAGCAGGATGCGGCTGGACCGATTGCGCCGATGCAGACCCTTGCAGAAAAAAAGCGGTCATCAGGATAGCCAACCTAGAAGGGCGGCGCCACGATCGTAGCTGTCTACCTCGGCGCTCCGACGGCACGCTCTTCGCGATCGGAGATGGCATGGTTGAGCAGCTAGCGATGTGACGCTACAGCGATCGGTCGGAGCGATGGTGGTAGAGCGAGTCTGTGCTAGTAAGATTTCCGCAGCCATAAGTGTGATGCCCAATGTGGATTCACGTAACATCACCATGCAAGCCACGCCCTCCAAAACCGTTGTCAGATTCTTACCAACCTCACCCAACTATATGCACGTTACTCCCAGCTGTTGCTTAGACTGTGAACTGAACATTCACGGTTGCCAGCACCAACACTGACATAGTGTTGACATAGAGGGCATAGAGCGCCGTTATGTCTGAACGAGCCAACTGACTCTTCCTGACGTTTCGGCATGTCGGCGACGGTAGCGGCTGAGGCGGCAGAACAGACGCCAGCCAAAGCGTCTCCGTCTCACAATACCGCTTCAAGCCAATCGACGAGCACCAAGAGTGCTTCCAATGCCTCTTCCTCAGTCAAGCGTAGGGGGTCTCTAAGCAAAGCATCTGGCCAGAGGGATGGCTCACGCGAAGCGACCCGATCCGAGTCACTCGGAGGAGCCGTGGTTCGAGCGCTGTTCGGCACGCTAGCGTTTCTGTTCAAGAGACCGGTGCGCCTCTTCCGACCGGTCAAGCTGTCTTCCTGGACTATTCTCGAGGCAATGGCAAAGCGAGAAGGCCGTCAGCTAAGCCTGCGCTATCTGCGCTCCGTCCTGAAAAGAGAGAGCTCTAGCTTCTTGCCACACTTGCTCATGCCCCCGTTGCTCTTTAACACTGCCATCGGCTTCACCCTTTTTGAAGCATATAGTATCACCGAGGCGAGGTTGCTCGCCAAGTCAAGGCGAACAGAGGAGCGCAAGCCCTTGCACGACGGACAGACAAACGAGAGCGAGGCAGCCTCAACTACACAGGACTCTGACAAGCCGCAGTGGACGCCGCTGTGGATCGTGACGGCTTCGGGTGCAGTGGCAGGTGCGGCTCAATGCTTCCTCTCGGCTCCGCTAGACAATGTCCGCTATATTATCCAACATAATGTCAGCAACACAGAGACTGGCAGGCGAAGAGGCGGTCGAAGCCATCATCGGCATGCTGCTACCATTTCTTGGCGTGCTGTCCTCCGCGCTGCCATTTTGCCCTTTGCCCCAGCCATCGCTCGAGACAGATTGGTCCGAAGCGTACAGGACGAAACGATCAAAAACGCTCAGCGCCCTGCCAAAAAACCCCTTTTCTCCTCCCTCTTTGGCCCGAAATCAAAGACCAACCGAGGCGCAGTCACAGCAGCTAAACCAATACCAAAGACATCGGCAGCAGAAGGCTTTATGTCAGCCGAAAAGCGGAAAGAATGGGAGAAACGGCTCAAGCGGTGGAGGGGCGGCGTTCATGGTTCTGGCCTTGCCCTTTCTCTGATCCGAGACAGTGTCGGCTTTGGAAGCTTCTTCTTCATTTTCGAGGTTTCTCGAAGATGTGCTTTCACCGCCTCTACGTCGATTGATCGCATCAGTGCCTGGTCCAATGCTCGGGGTCTCGGCATCGTTCGTACGTCGCCACGGCTTGGGCAGCAGCCTAGCCAGGGTGGTAGCAATGTCGTCGGGCGCAGAGAGGCGGACGATAATGCCGCGGGCTCCGGTAAAGACATGCACATTGAAGATATAGAAGACGTCGGGAAATGGATCCGCCGGGGTCAGAAAAGCGTCACCGATGCGGACGTCAGCTACAACCAGTCCCGCACCGTACAGGGTCGCGTGGTTGCCGTCATCATCCTCTTGGTTGGCGGCGCCATCGGTGCATTCAGCTATGAAATGGTGGGTAGGCCCTTCGAACTGATGCGGGTTGTCATATGGGAAGGCAGAAAGGAATGGGAACGAGGCAAGCGCGAACCAGGCTACAAGGCGCCTCCCTCTTCTACGATGAACGGGAATCGGAGTGCATCAACTGCTTCGAGGCCCAACGCGGCAGCCGGCTCGACCTCGAGCACTGCTGCATCCGACACCTTCTCGATGCTGGGTAGGAGAACCATCAAGGGCGCTCGTCCTAGCACATGCTCGAAGCCCCTCGGCCCCAGACTAAAAAGAAAAGGAGGCTTTCAGGTTCTGCGTAGACAGAACTCGATGGGAACGAAGGAGTCGCGCATCACAGCACGGGCAAATCTAGCTCGAGCGAGGCATCCACTTGGCATCACAGGCAAAACAAAGGCACCACTATCTACCGAATGCGTGAAGCAGCCCATCTCGGATTTGTCTCATTCGTCACCACTGCCGTCCATGATAGAGGCTAAGCGGAAAAGGAATGCGCGACGTATCTTGGCGACGTCGCCAGCTCGAGATAGGGAGAACAATCTGCGCATATCTAACGACCATGCAACGTCCAGTGTCAAGTCGGAAGGGGAGTTTACCAACAAGGCAGCTTGGTCAGTGACACGCAAGCCTCGTGGAACGAGCCAATTTCCCCCAACGCTGGCTACTAGGCCGGGTTTCCTCACTCTGCTCGTTGAGCATGCGCGGTCTACAGCTCAGCTAGATTACCATCACTCTGGTGGTCCAAATCCGTCAAAGACGCCTGTTCTTCTGCTCTTGCTGCACACCTATTTCGTTGCGCCTTTCTTGCCCGAGATCCCGAAGCCCTTACTCGACAATCAGGTAGTCCGTGGAGCAGCCGGCGTTGATCGCCTACCTGGCTCATGCTCCTCCACGTCTCCCTCGACAGGCGTTGCAAGAGAGACACTGACGAGCAAAGTGACGACGGTCGCTCAGCGAACGCTGTTAATGTCGCTGGCCTCCCGCAGAAGATCAGTCGATTCACCTGAAGCTAAAATGAAGCGCCAATGGACGCGCAATAACCCAGTCAATAACAGCTTTGCTTCTTCCAATGCCATTGCACCGCCGGCCCAGATGGATGTTGCACCATCGCTGCAAAGAGCGGCCCAAAGCGGAGAATCTAGGACCGGTGGCTTTGGCGCGAGCGACAAAGGCACTCTCCAGAAGGGAACCAGATACTGGGCTTCAGGCCGTGTGGGTTGGACTCTAAAGCGTCTGGCCACGCCCTATGGGGTCGCCTTCCTAGTTTTTGCGTGGTTGGGCGGTGACCTCAACTAGCTAGAGTGCATCACCTTACTCTATCACAGAACACCCTTCTCCAGGACACCCGACCACCCATCTCGAGTCCTACCATGCGCATCACAAGAATAGATTCAGATTGTTGTGCGGCTCGCCGAAAGGACTGTGACGTTGGCTGGCAAGTAAGAGGTCACAGCGTGAGTGATGAACGAAAAAGGAGGTCGAGTCATTGTTAGGTTTATAGTTAGCCATCGTTCTGGACCTCAGCATGCACTCACACTCGACCCCTTGGGTACGTCAGGAGTACCCTTTCTCCACTCACGACATCCGGTTCCTTCCATACTAGATCTCGCAACAGCCTTGTACGCTATCTCTGTTGGCGTTGCCGGCCACGGGAGGTAGCCATGCCTGAGAAGGGTGGTCAACAGGAGGCCGAGATTGGCACTGCTGCTGCTGCTGCCGCCGCTGCAGCTGCAGCTGGCCCGGCCTGGCGCCAGTTCTCCTTCTTCGAATCGACGCCCATTCGCGACACAAACGACCTTGCACGCCCGCCAGCGGCTTTCAGCCAGCCGAATGAGGTCGCTGCTGTCTGCCAGTGTCCAGTCAGTCCTCCTGCCTCCGCTTACCGCTCCCAGTCCTCCGAACCGCCTTCGAGCGACCCGGGCGCAGCCACCTCCATTACTGCGGCAGTAGCGGACCAGTCAAAGAGAGGGAACAAGAAGGTCCCATCAATACTCTTAGGTACCATCCATGGCACTGTTAAGGTGCTCGATCCAGGGACATATGCAGAAATCGCGTCTTGGGACGCTTTTTCATCGGCGGGCGTCGCAGGTAGGATCACCCATTTGTCGTCGGATGCTAGGGGTCGGGTAATCGCGCTGGGAGAAGAAGACAGCTCTCGCTTTCCGATACTCAGGATATGGGACATTCGAAACGGACGCAGCTCTAGCGGTGTGGTAGATGACGCTGCGGAAACTGCTTCGGCCAAAACCACATGGATGCCACGACTTTTGGCAGAAGGCAAGGTCCAGCACGGAAGCAGACCGCATCCGATAGCTGCTATTTCCCATACTCCCTCCCTCTCTTATCTATCTGTGGCGCTTGCAGACGGCACTGTGCTGCTGATCAGAGGACTTGACACAGTTCTTATGGCAGCAGCTAGCAACGCCGGTATCGCTCAGCTCAACTCGAACATACGGCCTTCACCTGCCATTGCCCTGCCTAAGTTCAAGGTCGTCTATCAGCCTACCAACAGCGAAAATGGTGGACACGAGCCGGTGACAGCTCTGGGGTTCTCCGAAACGGCTACTCTCCAAGGCTCTCCTGATAAGGCAGTGCCAGCCGCTCCGACATTGGCCAATGCAGCTACCCCACACGACACAAGGGGTTTGCAAGGGTCCAAAGGGAGGAAGGGCCCTCTTCCCAGGCAGAGAGATCCGAGAGCAGCGGCCGTCGAATCTGCGTCAGCCTCAGCCACGGCGCCATCAAATGTCCATCTGTTTATCGTAACGCTCTTCAGAGTACTACGGTATATCGTGGTCGGCAAAGGAGCAGGTGGGAGCCCCGCGGTACTCGACGACGTAGGGGCTGCTTTGGGCTGTGCTGCCATCATCCCTTCACGGTCTTCCATAGCCGCCACAGTACCGGTGACACTAGGGGCCACCCCGAGAGGTGCATTCGGCCAAGGCGCTCCTTCTGCTGGCAAGATGGTGATCGCTAGAGATGAGGCCATCTACGTGATCGGACAAGACGGTAGAGAGGCTTGCTTTGCGTACGAGGGACCAAAGTCGTCCATCCATATGTTGGCCTCCCAAGTCATCATCGTATCCCCTCCCTTCACGCCATCCTCGTCATCAGCGTCGGCGACAGTCCGCAATTACGTTAAAGACAGAGATCACTCGGCTGCTACCCCTCTGCGCGGCTCTCCAATAGGGACGCCAGTACAACGGAAAGGAGCACACCTGTCTCCATCGTCCGAGATTGCCAAGATAACCATCTTCGACCTCGACAACAAGCTTGTTGCCTACAGCGGCACATTAGAGTCGGGCGTGAGGGCCACCTGGGTGGCGCCTTCCGGCGAAGTTGTGGTGGTGAGCGATGCGGCGGAAGTGACGCGACTGGACGAAAAGCCGCTGCGAGCTAAGCTCGAGGTCCTCTATCGAAAGAGTCTCTTCCTCCTCGCTGTCAACCTGGCCAAGTCACATGCTGAGCGAGCGACGTCGCTTGACGCCGTGAGCCGGATCGAAGCACTAATGGGAGATATCTATCAGAGATATGGCGACCATCTCTACTCTAAAGGAGACTTTGATGGCGCCATGACACAGTACATCAAGACGATCGGGCATACGCAACCTTCTTTTGTCATCCGCAAGTTTCTGGATGCCCAGCGGATAACCAACCTGACGACCTATCTGCAGGAATTGCATGCTCAGAATCTTGCAAGCTCGGATCACACCACGCTCTTGCTGAACTGTTATACCAAGTTGAAGGATGTGGCGAGCTTGGATCGCTTTATCATACGTCCGCACGCTGGTCCCGTCGATTCTTCCGCTGGCGCTCAGGGCACCCCGAGCGACCCGGACAGCTTCGAGGACCGCGACGACTTGCCCTTCGATCTGGAGACCGCCATGCGGGTGTGTCGACAGGCAGGGTACTACTCGCATGCCGCCTATCTGGCTAAGCGCTACGGCGAGCACAGAGAATACTTGCGCATCCAGATTGAAGACGCTGCGGACTATCATGATGCCATCAACTATGTCCGCGGCCTCGAAGCCGAGGAAGCCGTGCAAAGCATGGGACAGTATGCCAAGACACTGCTGGATGCCATTCCGGACGAGACGACAGACCTGCTGATCGCGCTTTGCTCTGGCGCCTACCGAGCGAACTCGGATGCTGCACAGCAGGCCTTACAGCTGCAGTCCGCAAAGGAGCTGAGCCAGAATGACAACAACAAGAGTGCTGCCGCCGCTTATCTCAGCTACCTGCAGGTGGGTGGATTCGGAAAATCTGCCGCCGCTAAGAACGCCCCACCAGGCACCTCATCGCCGGCACATCGTATGTCGCAGCGCAACTCGACTGCCGTTGAACCATACAGCCTCGAGGAGCAACCCCGGCCCGTTTCGTACGCGGCTGGCGACAACTCGAAGACCCAAGCGAAGGAGGTCAGCACTGGGGCGGATGACAGCAATGCATCCAAGACCTCAGGTGCCGAGCAGCAGGCAGCAGGCGGCAAGATGCAGGCTTATGATCCGCCTTCGCCCCGAACGTTCTTCGCGCACTTCATACAACATCCGGTGCAGTTCATGAGATTTCTGGAGACTGTAGCCCTAGCTCGTTGGGGCCAAGCTGTCAATATGGACGCCGCTAGACCGCTTAGCAACGCGCCGCCAGCTTATGCCGGCAAAGCCCCGCCGCCAGCAGACGAGGGGATGCATGACGTCGACACGGCATTGCGCGAGCTCGGACTGGGCCTGGGCGTGGGCAACGGCGATGGCGGCTACGACGGCTACGAAGATCAGGAAACGCTGGACCAGAAATCCATCTGGAACACATTGCTCGAGCTGTACCTCACTTCAGCCGCTAAGAGCGATGAGCGGCCGAGAGACACCGCCTTGCGATTGCTTGAGCAGTATGACGCGCTCCCTTACGACATTGACCACGCTGTGATGCTCTGCTCGATGGAAGATTTCACAGAGGGTCTGATCCTACTGTACGAGCGCATGGGCATGTACGAAGATATTATTCGACTCTGGATGGACGCTGCTTCCGCCGAGGTAGCTACGCTGGACACCCTCACCGGCAAGTCACAGAGCGAAGCAGGCGGCGAGGCAAGCAGGCAAGTGATCCACTCGCTTTACCGGTACGCAGATCCGCAGAACAAGCCCGAGCTGTACAGCATGGTTCTGCGCTTTCTGGTCTCGTCGCCGACGATTCTGCAGAGGCATGGCGATGATCTGGACGCCATCTTGCAGCTGGTGCGCAAGCACGGGCTGATGTCGACGCTAGAGATCGTGCAGGCGCTGTCGTCGACCTCGGCGGTGTCGGTGGGCATGGTGCGTGGCTTCATCACCTCTTCGATCGCCGCAGACGCGGGCCAGACGGCCGACGATCTTGACCAGATCGAGGAGTACCGACGCAACACCGAAGACTGTTTGAAGGAGATCGGCGAGCTGACGGATGCCGAGGGCGGACGTGTCTTCCAAATGACGCGCTGCACGGCATGCGCGGGCCAGCTGGATCTGCCGAGCGTGCACTTCATGTGCAAGCACAGCTACCACCAGCGCTGTCTGGGCGAGAACGAGACCGAGTGCCCCACCTGTGCCTCGAACCAGGCGCGCGTCCGCGAGGCACGCCGCCACAACGCCCACCTGGCGCAGACCATCATCGCCGCCGCCTCGACCAGCCCCGCCGACGGCTTTGCGGACCTCGCCGCCATGTTTGGCAAGCCCATCATGTCCGCCGCAAAGAGCGCCCAGATCATGTAGCCAGCCTCTCTACACCCCCGCGTCGAGTCGCGCCTGCTCTACCGCCCTGAACCAGCCGCATTGCTGTGTCTGTCCGCGACGGGTGGGACAGGTCGCTTACATTTTCACCGGTGGGCGCCCTATAGCGTCGGCACTGCAAGAGGGGAGACTGCAGTTGTGGCGCGCGCGTGCGGAGGTAGGCGCTGTGGGGTCTTATCTTTCTCCCCAGGGCACGGATCCTGCGCTGCCTGTATCCAGGCATGTGGGACATGTGAACGGCGCGTCAGCTGAGTCAGGAGCAGCGGACAGGGGGAAGCCTTATCTTATCTGGCGCCTGGGCGTGCGTCGTGTGACCCACCGTCTTGCCACATCGAGCGCTGCGCAGAGTCCCGCTTGGCTCCTCACCACCACACGTGCGTGGATGCTTACAGCTCTCTGATCTCCTTGCCCTGCAGCCACGCACGGTATGGTTGAGACACACGCCGCCTCGACCAAGTACGAGACCTCCCACCAGTACGGGCTACGGCCGCCGGCCACGTCGGAGCCCACCGCGCCGCCACCCGCCTACGCAGACGCCCTGCGCCCCGACACCATACCCATTACCAGCCCCACCAGCATCGCCTCCACCGCACTACCCTCCTACCACTCCTCGCCCCAGGCGGACGCCACCACCCTGCACCCGCCGCCCGCACTCCTGCTGCCCGCTCAGGCAGACGTCGCGACCAATACAGATGTGCGCTTCCGCAGCCCAGGCCGAAACTCCCGTCTCTCCCTGATCACCGTGGCCGACACCCTGCACATGTCCTTGCTGAACGTGCTCGGCCTCGTGTTCATCTTGCCCCAGATCCTACCCGCCCTATGGCTGGCACAGCGCACTCTCAATTCAGCCTCTCCGGCTCCGCCCGCCAAGCCAAGCGTCACAGATCTGGTACTGCTGGCCACAACGCAGTGGTCCTGGGATTTGCATGACTGGCTAGAAGAGGCCGAGCTTCATCCGCCCTCGCAGTGGAAGCGTCCAGCATGGACCTTTCAGATTGTTCCCCCGAAGGGATGATCGAACACCTAAGCGCAGTGACAGATCCTAGTTTTACATTTATATCAATAGAGGAATCTCTTTTAATGTTTCGTTCCAGGCGTTTTCCCTACTCATAATCGGCGCGTCGAGTCGATATCAACTTCTAATTCCGTTGATGACAGATCCGCAAGCTTCAACTTGCCATCCATCACTGATTTGGCGCTCCTTGATTGCCTATCTCGGTTTCCTACCTAGTTGGCATCTTATCAGCATATCGTTCGCGATTGCCTTCCCAAATGTCAACTGCTGGTGATCTGTCGTTGCGCAAAGTTTGGTTATTGCGTTCCGAGGGGTCAGACTGCTGTCAACACCGTAGCCTGTGTTGCGTCCCGCTCTTTGTACTAGCCAACATTAGCGTTTGCAGCTCTTGCGCATATTCACACCCATACTTCGATAGTACTGCCAGGGATTCGGAAAGGCCTTCCGCAGGACCTCGCCGCGCCAGTCGTTCGCATGCCTGCGTCAGTTCATTCTTTGCAGCACTGTCGCAGGAGGCAAGTATCTGCTGTGCCAGACTGACGTGTTGAGAGAGCAAAGAAGAGCTG
The DNA here is from genome assembly GCA_023212725.1 of Tranzscheliella williamsii. Taxonomy (NCBI): domain Eukaryota; kingdom Fungi; phylum Basidiomycota; class Ustilaginomycetes; order Ustilaginales; family Ustilaginaceae; genus Tranzscheliella; species Tranzscheliella williamsii. Next base: position 49,170 of record JALBYF010000007.1, on the reverse strand, counting down.
TGCATTAGCGTATAGCGGCTTGATTTGTCGGGCAGTAAAAGGAATGTTTTGTCTTGGCTTGTAACCATATGTGTCTTGCCGTTGTTAGGGACTACGATATGAGTAATCCAATCCCTTTGATGGATCTCTATCTGCATCAGGCGATCGCTCAAAGCTGCTATGCTAGACACAACCTTTGCAGAATGATCTTCCTTGCAATCGCAGCCGCAAGAGTGCTTCATTTTACCATCGCAGAGCTTGCTTATATTCACCTTGCCCAGCACACGCATATATTGCCTTGTGAATCTTGCGACAGCACCTGTAATCTCGAGCAGGCAACCGGTGCCGGAGATACTTGCTACTTTGTGAGGCGTCCGGCAAAGCTGACTATCGCTACCTGATACAATCTGTAACGTCGCGGCGAGGTGAAGCAGATCCGACTCAACGGTGAGCACGTGCTGCGATTGCAGTAATGTTTGTGAGAACGTTCTTTCCGCAGCCAGGGTCGCTTTGTACAGATGAAAGGCCTTCGAATTCGTCCTCAGAAAGATAGTCATCACCAGCGGGATCAAGGTTTTCAGCATGGCGGCCTCTGTATCCCTTTTGCTTCGGTACGCAGTTTTGAAGATCCAGACGAGAGTAAAAACGATTGTCTGCGCGCCGTTCCTCAATTCCTGCAAATCGCGTTCCGGTAAGGTAGAGGCATCAAAGCCAACATAGCTACTGTTATGAGTTGCTGGATCTTCTCTTGTGTAGGTCTGGGCTTGGTGCTTGTCTACCACTTCGATTGTCTTGGTACTGATCCAAGGCGCCTGAGAATCCTTGTCCGTCATCTTGATATCGATATCCAAGACTAGGGAGCGGACACGTAGGAAAAATGCTGAAATATAGTTGAGCATCACGATGAGACTGACCAGCTCGATATAGACGATGTTGTTGCTCCACTCGTCCGCATACAACAATGTGATATGGTTGAGAATCGCCATTACGTCATTTAAGCTTCGATGTTTCCCCAGGTGCGTGAGGATTGCGGCGTCGGTTTGTGCAAAGGTGGTGCGTCGTTGGCAGTCTTGGTATATCTTGGCCTGCAATGCTTCGAATGAATCTTTCTCCTTGCCACCAATGCTTACACCACAATCGATGCAGGAGTTGCAATGTTCACTTTCTGTGCCACGGCGATTCGGACTGCCAATTCTTCGAAGGTGATCCCCTTTCTTCGTCTTGATTACCGGGATGTAGCCAAAATTTTCCAGCAGTTTAGCGATGTAAGGGCTCCAACCTTTGTCAGTGAACATCATATCGTGCTTCCGGCCGTCCCAATAGGCAAAATTGCGAAACTTGTCAAGGCAATGGACGAAGGAATTGCCAAATGGAGTTCGAGTGCCACTTTGTTTCGGGTTCCGAAGCGGTTCTATCCAGAGATGCCATGCAAAGGCCATGTAGTATTCCATCTTCCAATTGACAGGGAAGCGGAGTCGTTGACTGCTGGCCGAAGGTGCCCTTGTGTCCTTTTCCGCATCCACAGTGTCAGCGAGTGGCTGTGTCACCCACGAGCAGCGAGAACCCGATGGCAGACAGTGCGGTACTGCCGTTGTACTGAAAGCCATGATAGGCGTAACTGGTGTTACGAGAAAGCTCGCTGTCTACACCAAAGACTTGTCGATTAATGGGCGAAGAACTGGCGAGAGGAGCAGAAGAGGCTTAGAATTCACTGCTGAAATTGATAGTTGATCAATGCTGGTCGAAGGAAACATGCTGTTGTGACGGCTACCAAGGGTGAGTCGAAGTTTTATTATATGCAGCGTCTGCCGGACTGTCACAATTGCTCATGTCTCCGTATGTAGCTGATTACATCAGAAGCTCACCGATTCAGTGATCCTCAGCCGGCTACTTAGCTTTGAATGAGTATGCAGCGAAGACAAACGTACGAAGAAAAGTGACAACACACGAATGAAATCCTGCCGCCACAAGATTAAGCGCCGGCCTAAGTAGCCAGAGGAAAGCCTAAAAAACTCCATAACTTGCCTCTAGAAAGCTGACGTCCGAGGTGCCGATCGAAAACAACAAAGCAATTTGAATAGCATCTGCTTCCTTCGCGGGCCGGAATGTGACGTCGGGAAAGAAGTGGCGTGAGAAACCACCGCGATGGCTAGCGACGCTGAGCGGGAGTACGGCCGAAAATCCAGATCAGCCCCAGCTGGACGCATCGGATGTCACTGCTATCGCCTGGTGCCGCGAAACCGGGCGGCTCGCGCCACTCAATACCGTCTAGCATCAAGGGAACAGCAGTTTTGGACGCAACCACGTTCTTGGGCCGGTCGCGAGGTTCTACTGCGCCAACACAATGTGTCTTCAACTGGAGTGGGTAAAGGTCTTGTAGGCGCGCAAAATCGCGCTAAGGTCGCTTTTTCCGCATGCGCATGGAGGTACGGAAACCGTAAGCTCGATTGGCTTGCATCGGCGGTGTGGCACTAAGCAGCGTTGACTCAGCTATCACGGACGTCCGTTTTTCCTGGATTCTAAAGGTAGCATTACAATGAGAACTGTCGTAGCCTTAAAGGCTTGTCGAAAGACTATACGTGAAGCGAAGATGCATGTAGTGATACGACCGAGCACGGCGGATGCAATCATGCGGTTGACAATACATTGATTGGTGGTCAAAACCCGCAGTCTGGTGGAGTAGCCGTGGTGTTGGGAAGCGAGTGGCACGACCATTCCAGATACCCTCGCCGATATCTAGCCAAGACAGAATTCAACCGCCAGAGCTGGAGCGTATGCCAGTGGGTTGGCTTGAAGATGAAGGGTAAGGAAAGGGTCCATGGCGTGTGAATGAGTACAGAACCCCTGTCTCGTCTAGAGAACGAAAGCACCGGCAGCGACGACGGCAGCGGCGGCGACACCGTACTGCAGCAGATGGTCGGGCACGTTTCGGCCAGCTGGGGCAAGATCTGCTTTCTGGATAGTGCCGTCACGAACAGCGTCAATGGTCTGTTGAATAGCGTTTTCAAACGTCTTCTGAAGGTCCTTCTTAGGGGTGATCAAAGTAGGGTAGTACTTGATTACAGACCCAGCCATTTCGTCGGCAACCTCGTCAATCGCTTTGCCCTCAGGACCTCGAGTGTAACCGCCAACGAAGTAGGAAACCAACGAGCTGACTATGAGGGCCAGACAAACAACACGACAAATCATGCCGGCGTGGGCGTAGTGCAGAGCAAAGAAACAGGTAACAAGGTCAGCCATTGGATCCATACAAGCAGATGCAAATCGCAGTCAACGGCTTTTTGGCCGGAGAAAATGTGCTACTCACGGTCGTAGGGAGGCGTAGTGGTGGAGCTGTAGGGGCATCCGTGGGCCTGGGATTGTGGGTCTCCGGCGAGAACGGTGCAGATGCTGGCGGCACCACCGCCTGACCCGCCGGCAGCGGCGGAGGACGAGGACATGGAGGTAGGCTCAGCAGAGCTGGCGGAAGAGGTAGCAGACGAAGCGCTGCTCGAAGGTGCAGCGCTTACGCTGCTGGAGGCTGAAGCGCTTACGCTGCTGGAGGGAGCAGCGCTTGCGCTGCTTTCCTGGGCGAAGACGCCGGTGGATGCCACAACGGCGAGGAGCGCAACAGGAACAAGATTGAACTTCATATTGAGGGCAGTGAGATGTATGGAAAACAGGATGGAAGATGGAGGACAGAAACAAGAACAGAGGAAGCTTTGGGGCACAAGGGAATCACAGGAGGACGGCGATCAAGCGGATGTTTGTATACAGAGGGGGGGGGAAGGGATTGTCAGCTTGCATGGAGGGAGGCAATAGTCAGGCGGGAGTTTCAGGCGAAACAGAAGGGCGGGAAGCCGGGAAAGCAAGTAAGCAAGGCGAAAAGGCAGCGGTTGGCAAAATGTATGCAATGCTACTCGCGCTGATCGTGATTACTCTGGCAAGGCAAACCAGCAGACGGACGGGCGGGTCGCTTAAACTGTTGTCTTCGCATCCCGGAAGCAGGTAAGCTGCAGCCCAGTCGATAACATCAATTGAAGGCGACCACATCCATGAATGCCTTCGCAAACCCTTCTGCCTACTAATCCGAATCGCAGGGTACTTGTGCGAGGCAACTATCTATCTTTCTCCAGCGGTCAAGGCCGGAGCAGGCTCGCTCTTGCAAAGGTTGTATCAGCGTGATGTCCAGGGCAAAGGATGATCATTTGTTGTATGCACGATCGCGCATGCGCTTGCGCATGTTTTGGTCATCCCGTGTAGCGATAAGTGGCATCCGCCCTGCGTTTACGCGCTCCGGCATTTCGATTGACTGTAAGAACGAGCGTCATCAAGCAGTTTCGATGTCGCGACGCAAGCGGAATGTGGGTTGGCAGGGCTAGACTCTGTCTCGCGCGAGTAAGCTGAAATTTTTCACGACTCTAACACCAAGATTCTCGCATCGACATGAGCCTAAACATAAGCCGGTTGTCACGACTTGGCGCCAAACGATATCCGCAACGTGATAGCCACCTCCTCCCTCATCAAACTGCTCGAACATATTGTCTCGAATGTTGAATTGACTACCCTAGCCTTGCGACTAGAGAGGAGAACGAGAAGGCAAAGGAGACCATAGGTGCTATACTACAAGGGTAACCGTTGAGGATCGGGGGCAGCCCGTAACGAGAGGGACGCAAGCTCGACTACGGGGCTGCATAAAGGAGGGCCGGAGAGCATCCCATTTTTGAAGTGTATTGGAAGAAGGGTAGTACCGCCAATTTCGCCTCGTCTAAGAAACATAAGATCACCAGCCTCGGTCGGCGAGTCGGCCACCTTTGAGATCTTTCGTAATGGTGAGGCCAACCATAGCCTCGCCGAGGTTCTCGGAAACAGCGGCGAGCTTGGCAGGGTCGTTGTAATGAGTGACAGCCTCGACAATAGCACGCGCTCGCTGAGCAGGGTTGTTGCCCTTAAAAATACCCGATCCAACAAAGACGCCATCAGATCCGAGCTGCATCATCAGCGCAGCGTCGGCAGGTGTGGCAATACCACCCGCAGCAAAGTTGACAACAGGCAGTCGCTTCAATCGGGCGGTCTCCTTGAGCAAGTGGAAGGGTGCTTGAATGTCCTTGGCAAAGGCGTACAGCTCCTCATCGCTCATGCTCGAGACCCGCTTGATCTCGCCCTGGATCGTTCGCTGGTGGCGAACAGCCTCGACAACGTTACCGGTACCAGCCTCGCCCTTGGTTCGAATCATGGCAGCGCCTTCCGAAATCCGTCGAAGCGCTTCGCCGAGGTTCTTCGCACCGCAGACGAAGGGGACCTTAAAGTTGTGCTTGTTGATCTGGTGCTGATCGTCAGCAGGTGTAAGCACCTCGGATTCATCAATGTAATCCACACCGATAGCTTGAAGAATCTGAGCCTCGACAATATGGCCGATTCGGACCTTTGCCATGCAGGGAACGGTGGTGGTCTCCTGAATTTCTTTGATCATAGCTGGATCCGACATTCGGGCTACGCCACCCTCGAGTCGGATATCGGCAGGGATCTTCTCCAGCGCCATGACGGCACAAGCACCAGCATCCTCGGCAATTCGAGCCTGTTCGGCATTGACGACGTCCATAATGACGCCACCCTTGAGCATCTGGGCGAGGCCCGACTTGACACCGAAGGTCCCGAGATTAGCATCGGACTTAGGAGCTGAGCCGTTGGCCCGGGCTGGGGCAGCAGCAGCAGCGCCGTTTGTGGCGGGAAGGATAGTAGGGTTTTCTGCAGACATGGCAGCAACTGTGAAAACAGTGGAGTGCCAACAAGCTGTAGTGAGCTAGAAGAAGGTGAAGAGCGCGACGTTAACGGACGGGGGAGGATACTCCTTATACGTGGCGAGTACCCGCAAAAGTGCGCTTTGCTTGTGCAGATGAATATCCGGGGGGCCGGCTCCTAGAAAGGACTTCGGCTGACAACGGCCCACCACACACACTGCCAGGCCTGCAAAACCGAAGAAAGTGACTCGGACGGTTCCAAGTTTAGGTCTTGACCTGAGACTGCAGCTAATACTTGTGCCAGCTTCCAGACTACCAGAAGAAAAAGAAGGTATAGCAATCGTGAGACTCTTTTTGGCTCTCTTCGAAAAATTGATTCTGCGTGAGACGTGAGGTGTATAGGAAGTCAGATCTTTCGGCGAACCATTTGTATATATTTTAAATCCAATTTTTTGGAGTAAGTGTATTCAATAATTCGCCTTGAATTAGGGTTTTACCCTCGGGGTAAGGGCTTCTGAGCGTCTCGCGGACCACGCTCGCATACAAGCATATATACGAGAGTCGCCATACTGGCAGCCGCCCTTGTCCAGAAAGCGCCATGGTGCTCTAACCGGTCTAGTCACCGTTCGAACCAGTGCACGCTGCACAAGATACTACTGCTTTCTGCGCAATAATCGGTTCTACACTATTCATTTAGGTTCCAAGTGTGCGCCGAAGAATGGCTGTGCAGCCGTCAAGTAGCTCTTAGGCATTAAAGCTTCGATCGGAGAGTGACACATGCTTACGTTAGAGTAAAAGCATCACGTGCTGACTCAATTCTACTCTTCCGGGCCTTGCCGATTATGAGGCGGCCTAGTGAAATAGCGGGCGGTGGGGTTGTGTTATCAGCCAATAGCTCCTTTCGTATTTTGAAAGTGGCGCGTCACTGTACTGTATTGCGAACATCCGCGCGAAAGAAGAGGGAAAAGCCATTTGTCAGGCTCCCTTGAATTCTGGGATTTGTGATCAGCAAAGCTCCCTAACCCGTCGGTGTACGCCTTTTCTTCTGAGCGAGAGACGGCGGGAAGCGTCTACAAGTGCCACGCCGTTGAGTCAGGCATTGGCAGACGTTCGTTGTCGTGATCAATCTCTTTTGCGTCATCCTCTGTCCCCCATCCACTTTCGCTACGCCACCTCTACCTAGCCGCCCCTCTACTTTGGGTCCAGCATACCTTTCCGTCATCATGGCTGCTCCTATTGCTCGTGGTGCCTTCCGAAAGGCCGTAAACCTTCCGTACGTAGCCCCCCGTCCACTACAGCCAGCATACAGTGCCCTCATGGTCAGAACGGTGCCTCCATATTTGTGCCTCATCTTCCATCAAGCACTCGAGCCATTGGGTATTCCCCAACTCGCTCCGATGCAGCGGCGTCACTCTAAGATCAGCTACTCGACAACAACATACTGACATTTGATCTCTTATGCTTTCTCGTGTGCTTCGACCAATCACTCGATTTTCTGTCTCTGTGGTATCAACTATGGTTGATTTCTTGGCTACCCCTATCGTTCCGGCTTTCATCGGCGTTGTTCCCGACCATTCGCTTCGCCCGCTTGCAACCGCCTCGTCATTTCGTGCGTATCATCCACACGCACCAGACCTACGGCAGCCACCGCCTACAACGGAACTCCCGTTGCTGCCGGCATCAACTTTGGCGCCCGTGCTCCTGCCGACCCTCACGCTCACGGACATGGCTCTTCTCTTCGGTCTGACGTAACCCAGATCCCCAAATGGGCTTCTCATCTTCGGAACAGCAATGGGGTGCTCAGCTCGCGAACCGGCGTCAATGGTGAGTCAGATGAGGAAGTACCAGCGTCACGATAGTGTGTAGCCCGAGACTTTCGCGCAGCGCTTAGGTCTGCGGACACGCGACAATGACCGTGCTATGTTCCAGTCGATGAGTCAGCCGGAATTGCAGTTGTTCTCCTGCGATGGTATCCGGCAAAGATAGGGACCCAAAGCAGTCTGCAGTGTGGTCGTCGGATGATGCATGCTTACACGATTATTCGGCACTTTTGCTTGCATATGACAGCGCTCCCCACGATTGGCCAGCCCCGGTACTTCTCGTCCTCTTCCCGGGACTTGCAGGTCCCGCAGCCTGATGCTGTGCCTGACTTCTCTGGCTACCGAGGCAAGAGCACCGAGGCAAACAAGACGTTTTCATACTTCATGATCGGGTCCATGGGCATCATGGCTGCCTCGGGCGCCAAGGCCACCGTTTCGGACTTCCTCTCTTCAATGGGAGCTTCGTCCGATGTATTGGCGTTGGCCAAGGTCGAAGTGGACATGAACTCGATTCCCGAGGGTAAGAACGCCATTATCAAGTGGCGAGGCAAGCCCGTATTTGTGCGACACCGTACAAAGGAGGAGATCGACGAGGCGAACGCGGTAGACATTTCGAAATTGCGAGATCCCCAAAAGGATTCCGACCGAGCCAAGCGACCAGAGTGGCTCGTCATGCTTGGCGTTTGCACTCATCTGGGTTGTGTGCCCATTGGCGAAGCTGGTGATTACGGAGGATGGTACTGCCCTTGCCATGGCTCCCACTACGATATCTCTGGCCGTGCCCGAAAGGGACCTGCTCCTCTCAACCTGGAAGTGCCCGAGTATGACTTCAACGATGGCGAGAACAAGCTCATCATCGGTTAAGCTGCGTTGCACCAACATATACACACGACGCTCCCAGACACACCTTTCCACGTATACACGGACCATCAAGAGCTTCTCGCCAATCGCAGTGGCAGCAGTGATGGCGCAGATGTCTAGCTTGTGTTTTTAGATTCTTTTTTCTCTCTGCAATGCGATGTTGAGATCCAACGTTCAAGTTAGCTACTGTGCTTCTCCTTACTTCTTCTAGGCCTGCTGTCGGTTCAACATTGCTATATGCGAGGATTTGGATGGTCGAATGGCTACTTAGACTGATATGGCGGTTCGTGGTTGCAGCCGGTCACGATCGTAATCGTTTGCTGGTGGCTTCATCTCTGCTGAGGCCGCATACGTGGCTTAATGCATTGGTCTGTAGGGGCTCTCACTTCAACGTTATACGAGCTCAGCTTTGAGGCGGCTAAGCGTAGCACTGTCACATTCGGATTTAACATCTTTCCTCGTCTGACGGTGGAGACGCGTGTGCCCTGGCTCCTTCAATTCACGGTTTGATATGAGTACTTGCGAATCAGAGACCAACACAAAAGTCACAATTCAGCATATGATTCCCCGATTGAACGCTGTGATTGTGGAAGTGTTTAGGCGTGTCTTGGCCATCGCGATCCATATTTCACCACTCGACCACTCTGTACCCGACCTCTCAACTGGGCCAAGACAACAGCAGGACCCTGCTAGCTTATTGCTGCTGCTTGGGCAGTAGCCATAGCGGCCAGCGCATCAATCATACTCAAGCTGTACCCGCGCGGTAACGCCTCGGAGCTCTTCGACTTGCTCTAGATGGAGTAGACTCTTGATCCCTCAGTACGACGCAGCATCACCGGCTTGCAATCTCTCACCGGCAAAATTGCAGCCTGTTGGATCATCATGGCATCGCCACACGCCCCGTCGGCTTCTCAGCCTCTTCGTCTCCACTCGCGCGTCAAAGTGTCCAATCTAGGCCATGGAGAGGTCCTTTTTGTCGGACAGACTTCTTTTGCCGCTGGCGTTTGGGTCGGCATAGAACTAGACGACCCCAACGGCAAGAACAATGGCTCAGTACAGGGAAAGCGCTACTTCGATTGTCAAGAAGGGTACGGCGTGTTTGTCAGGTCTAGTCAGGTTCATGTTCTCTCGCCAGAGGAAGAAATGCATAGCGTAGATGAACAGCCCGAACGGCGTTCATCTACGGTGGCGGGGGGGTCCCGGCCCGCAATGAGCGCCAGCAAGGCTGCCACAGCAACAGCAACAGCAAGACTCAGCCCTAGGAAGAGCGTCGTCACGCCTGCACGCTCTGCAACCTCGCGACCCAGTATCGGCGGACCCAGCGCCACGTCGGCGGTCAGACGGACCAGCACCGCCAGTGCTAGCAGCGTGTCATCATCTGCTTCTGCTTCAGCCGCGAGACCTTCCGCAGCTCCAGTCTCTTCCTCAGTAGCAGGCCGACGTTCTGGATCGCCAGTTAAGCCTCTTGGCTCGAGATCGCCCGTCAAACTAGGCATGACAGCGACTCCGTCCGGCAGGGCTTCTATCTCTTCAGCATCAGCTCGGTCAGCGGCCACCAGCTTCAATGCCAGCCGCACCGCATCACCCATGATGGCTGCCGCAGTCGCAAAACTGCCAAGCGCAGGGACAGCTCCTCCAACCAGGACGCCAGCAACCGCCAGCGCTGTTCGAACCCAACGTAGCGCGGTAGCTACTCCCTCCCCAGCGGCGAAGCCTCAGACGCCGGCAGCAGCCCGCGCTGTCCTCAGGCCCGTCCCCGGCAGTCGACCATCTATGGTATCTACAGCTGCTCGAGCAGGCAATTACAGCCCGAGCGTCTCCGCCGCAGCTCGTCTGTCTGGAGGCCAGCCTGCTGCACGAAATGCCGCAAAATCCAGTGTCTCTGCGCCCATTTCACGTACAGGTAGCTCCTTGGCTCCTGCAGCTCGTGTCGGCTCAAGAAGCTCTGCTGGCAGCGCTGTCAGCTCAGGGAGGACAAGTGTCTCGCGTCTGGGGATCAGTCACGGCAACTACGACCAAAACGAGAGCGAAAGCGAGCTTTACGCATCTCACGAACAAGAGGACGAACTTCTGGACGGTAACCCCATCATTGACGATGAACTTCCCGACGACGTTCCGGAATATGATATCGACGATGATGACGCCGCCGACGTTACCATTTCTGCCTCACCAAGAACGTCTGCCTATGCCCCTGCCGACGATGGCCCAGGACTCAGGTCGACCAAACTGCAGAATAAGTCAACTCGCGATTTCATGAGTCTAGTGAACTCCTCGAGCAACACCACTATGCGCTCGTCGGCCGAATTCGGAGCGATCCAGAAAGAAATCGAAGAACTGCGCGCCAAGGTGAGAGTCCTGGAAAAGAAGAGGGACGACGATCGAGTTCGCATATCCGAGCTCGAAAAGGTCAAGGCAGAAGCTGAGTCCTCCATTGCGGCAGCCCCAAAGCTAACGGCAAAAGTGCAGGATCTCCAAACCGAGCTCAAAGACCAAAAGAAGCTGGAAAAAGACTGGGCGCTGCAAAGAGACGATTTTGAGCGCCAACTCAGTCGAGTCAATGACGAGCTCGAGTCATTGACGCTAGACAGGGAGATGGCCGAGGAGAAGGCTGAAACAGCAATGCTCGAAGCTGAGGAGCACCTTCAGGCCTTGGAGAAGGCAAACGCTGCGATCGCTTCGCTGCAGAACGACATGTTGTCTCGTCCTCGGCCAGGCAGCCAGGACGGCGAAGGAGGGGCCGAGGCCAAGGCTATGAGCGATGCAGTCAACATTCCGGGGTATGCGCTCTTGCAAAAAGAGAACGAACAACTTCGGCGTGTGCTCCGTGATCTGCGCGATCGTTCCAACGAGATGGAAGGCGACCAAAGGCGAAAGATTATCGAGTTAGAGCGAGAAAACGCCGAGCTGATCGAATTGAACGCTACAAATGATTCCCTGTTGCCAGAGCTAGAAAACGCAGAGTCTATCATTGATGATCTCAAGCTTCAGCTCGACGATGCACTCGGCGCGCAAGACCTAGTCGAGCAGCTTACGGAACGCAATTTGCAGCTCAGTGATCTCGTCAAGAAGTTCAGAGACGAGATTGAGGAACACGAGACCATAGCTGAGATCAACAACGAGCTCGAAGAACAGCACACTATCAACGAAAAGGAACTTCGTGAAGAAGTGGATTTCTGCGAATCCAGAATCCGGGATCTCCAGGTCCGCAACGATAGCCTGGAAAATAACGCCGCCGACTACCAAAACACTTTGTTGCAGTTCCGGGATCTTGTTGCGAATTTGCAAGCCGAACTGGAGACAGCCAAGGCGGAACAGGCCGAGTTAGATGGCAATGGATCCGGTCGGAAGGATTTGACCGACCAGGCAATGCTGAATCTCAATCTCAAGCTCCAGTCTAGTGCGCTCAAGAGTCAGGCCAAGACGATTGATTTAGAGTTGGGCAAATTGCAAGCTGCTCAGGCCAACTCTCATCTCGAGATGGTTCGGACCTACCTGCCAGGCGCCTACTTTGAGGCAGATAGCGACGCCGTCAACTGTCTGCTCTTCTTCCGTCGCATGGCAGTCAAATCCGAGCTCATCAAAAGCGTTGTCGAGACAACCCATGACATTCAAGAGAGTCTTTCCGGCGTTGTTCCTGAAGCACTGGTGGGGGTCTGCCAGATGCGCCATTCGATTGCGCATTTCAGCGCGCTGTCTCGGCAGATAGCAGCGGTCCTGCATCTGGCGCCGCCGGATGTCTTCTTGCGAGGAGGAAGGATGTACCGAGAGAACATGGCGATCGAGCGCAAGATTGACTCTTTCATTGCAGCTCTGCGCCGCGAAGAGCTCAAGGAGCTCGACTGCGGTGCCGAGTTTAGCCGCTTCGTCAAACAGTTTGAAGACTTTTCCTTGGCTTTAGGTGGGGACGAGAATGACAGTGACCTCGCTGCCAAAGAGGTAGGCTCTGCCAACCTCATCGATCATGACCTGGATACGTTGATTGCAGCGCTTGGGTACGCCAAGCAGCAGATGGCCCAGCTCTACTCGGACGATGATGTCGACTGGGAGCTGGCAGGGAAGAACATCGAGGAAGACCTCTTTAATCCCCTGCAGGAGCTGATCAATCGCATCCGGAGTACCAAAGCGCCAACTCGCAAAGTTCTGAGGAGGCTGCTCAGTCTGGCAGAAAACGACGAGGCAGTGCAGATGGAAGCCATCATTCACCTTCCACCGCTTGGCAGACTGACCTCACAGCTAGTCACGTTCGCCGTCAAGCTGTGCAAGAGTGTATCGGCCTACGTTGCCGAGGTGCGCTCCTCCAAGATGGTCTTTGACATAGCTAAGGTGGTGGAAATGGTGCATGATGCTACCGATGAGGGTCTAGGCAAGACAGACAATGTGCTCTGGTCTGGCCCTCTCTCCTCGACATTGCATCTGTCTACGACCATCCAAAGCGTCTTAGCAGCCATTGTGGAGCAGCAAAACGTGATCAAGATCACGGGAGCAGGGCCCTGGCTGTTAAGATCAGAGGAGCTCAAGGCGCAGGCATCGCAAAATCCAGAATTGGAGCGGCAGGTAGCCAAGCTAAGTGAGGACGCACGCGACCTTTTGAGGCAGGTCAAAGCGAGGGACCAGGCGCTGCAAGAGGGCTCGATCAAGGTGGAGCGACTGCAGAAACAACTAGAGAAGTCCAAGACGCAATTGGACCAGAACAGTGACATCCGCGATTCCTTGGTCGAGACACAACGTCAAGCCAAAGCTTACCAGGACGCGAATGACGCGCTTCAGACCGAGCTTGAAGCGTTGCAGACCGAGAATGACCGTCTCAAAGCACAAATGGCAAGCACTTCGTCCGACGCCAACACAGAGAGCAAGAAAGACGGTGATAGTGCTGCGGCGTTGCCGGGTAGCGGAGGAGTCGCCCCGGATGGCGCTGACCTTGTCGGTCTGTCCTACGCGAGTTTGGAGACATCGTATCTAGTCGACCAGATGGAGGCGCTCAAAGGAGCGCTCCGACACCTGCGCCGCGAGAATACTTATCTCAAGGGACAAGAGTTGCTCAAGCAAATGCGCCAACTGCCCGTGTTAGGCCCAGTGTCGCGAGAGCCAGCGCTGGAACCAATGGCAGCGGCCGGCAGAGGCACCAGCGGAGAAGCGAGCGGCGACGAGAGCGACACAAAGAGAATCGGCGAACCTGTCAAGAAAACCTCTAACACAGCTCACCGCCCGGCGGGCTCAGTGGCTGACAGCAGCACCTTGATCCGCACAGAAACACACCAGACGTGCATCGCGACGCTGACCAGCCTGGCTCTCACCAGTGTGGTGGACATCTCCACGGTCACAAAAGCCACCTCGACACCGGGCAAAGGCGAAACCGATTCGGGCGCTGCCAGATCCAGGCCGTGGATGCCCTACCACCGCCAGCCGGAGGTCCAGTACGAGCGGCAGCAGAGCATGCATGCCGCTCTGCTCGGCAAATTGACAAGACTCGAGGCCCGACTTGCGGCGCAGACCCGGCTGCAGACCGCGGCGGCGCGGTTCGCAAGCCACCACAACCCGACCCACCGGCCCCTGCCCGCGATGGTCGAGGTGGCTCGGTAGGTGTGTCACTATATGTACCGTGCTCATGCCACCAATCCACCGATGACGCGCACGGCTGAGCAGAAGTGAGCGGGACGGCCGTGCTTGCTGGCGTGTGCAGTGTTGTGATAGTGTACATGAATGCAGGGAGCTGGGGGGAAGAGGGCCAGGTGGCGGAAGGTATATGGGCCGGGATGCGGACGCATGAGCGGGCAGCGGTTACAGGCTGGCCTCGACAGCGGCGGAGGCGGGAGCAGGTTTGGTGCCGCGGCGGCCTCGTTTGCGCGTGGCGTCGGGTTCGGCGACAGGGTCCGGTTTGGAAGTCGTGGGCTGGGATTCGACGGGCCTTTTGCGCTTGAGTGTCTGCGCGGGCGGGGCTGTAGCCTCGGTGCTGTCGTTGCGCTGGGCGGCCGCGTGGCGCAATTTGGCCGCGGCGCGCTGCTTCTGCTTCTTGGCCTCCTGTTCGCGCTGGACCTTTTCGTCCTTGGTCAGCTTTGGGGTTTTGGCTTTGCGCACGGAGAGCGGGTTGGGCGCCTGGGGGCCCCTCGCCTTGCGCACCGGCGTGGGGCGGGACCCCTCGGCACTGGCGTCCGCGCCGTCCACCCCGCCATCGCCGATGATGTTGACCTCGACACCCGGGCGATGCCGCAGCAAGCCGGCTTCAGAAGCCGGCAGAGCAAGCTTCTCTTCCTCGCGCTCGTCAATCCTCCGCTTGGTCAGCGGCGACATGGGCTCGAGCACCATGACCGCCTGCGTAAAATGCATCATGGGCAGCCCGGCAATCGTGAGCCGCAGGTCGCGCCGCAGCTCACCCTTCTCGCTCGCGAGGATATACCGATGTTTGTTGTTTTCGCCCACAACGCACTGCTTGATGCATTCGGCGGGCTCGATCGCCTCGCGATGGTTGCACATCCGCCGCTCCCACTTCTTCGCCATGTCTACCGTCGGCTGGTTCTCCTTGCCGAGCGCGTACAGCGCCGCCATACAGCACTGTGTTATGAGTGGCTTGATCTTTTTCGTCTGCAGCACGTTGCTGAACTGATTCAGATCGTCTGATATCTTGTACCGCGACAGCGCCAGCGCAAACGTATCGTCGATGAGCAGCTGGTACGGCTCGCGGAAACCGAACTGCATCTGGTACTGATGCATCATCTTGCGGTAGATCTTTGCGCGCTTTTGCCTCATCTTGTTGGCCTTGCCTCTTTTGCGAGACGATTTCTGTCGACAGTGTTGGCTGGGTGAGCGAAAGCGAAGGGAGAGTATGGCGTCAACAAGAGACAACAACGTTTACGGTGCTTGCTAGCGGTGGAGGCCGCAACCAACCTTTTCTTCCAAAAAACTCCAGGACGCTCAGCTCGAGGCTCTGTCGACGTGAAATTTGGATAACGTCAGCTTGACCCAGCAGTCACAGTCACATGCGTCGCAATTATTCGCAACAATCTGTTAGACCGCAAAGACCCGCTGCTGCGAAGGCAGAAGCTGACAGCTGCGTGCCTCACATCATGTCTGTCCAGTGACACTGCGACTGATGGCATGTTGCTCGTCCCTGTGATTATGATTCCGGCGGAGTCCGTTTTCCACGGTCGCTGCCGAAATGTTACCTGCACCCTGATCCGGAGCGGGTGGGCCGCGTAAGTGGCGCTTGGCTGGGAGGATAGGTGGTTATGAATTGTGGGCTGGAACCGACTGCATAGCATCACAACAAAGATCTCGCCGCTGGCCTCCCCGAACTTCACTCTTTAGCTAGCCGTAAGGGTAAGCAGATCTATAAGCTTGGTAGAAAATAGTAGCTTTGTGCTGTGAGCCGAGTGGGAGCATAAGCCAGAAAAGACCTTAACTTTATTCGTCTCTCAGTCACAGTCACAAATCACACATAGCATCTATAAGGTCAGTGCCGCTAAGTAGTGTGAGTCGCTTAGGTTATACGTGTGCCCTATGTACTCACACCTACTATGCGTGATATTGAACGCTGGAAGTGCCGAAGCAGTTCGACGAAAGCACTCCTCGACTAGGCGCAGCATCCCACTGTCGGCCGATCCGAATTCTGCTTCTGGCCAAGGCAGAGGGATTACAGGCCGCAACGCAGCAATCGTTCTGACGATAGCAACCACTGCCGAGAGGCATCACTCATGCATCTTGTCTGCTGCAGTTGTCGGATTCCAGCCACTTTGTCTCATAGGTCGCAGAGTCTTTCTTTTGCCTCTGGCGACCATTCTCTGCAATTCCTACTTACAGACACTCATCATACCGCCCACCCACCCTGCAGCTTGCCGCACTAGCTATCTAATACGTCCTATGAACCCGGCTGAGACCTGATCAAAGGTGGCTGGCGTTTGCCATCAGCGCATCTGCCCCTCCTGCAGGCCCATTTCTGGTTATATACTCCCACCAACGGTGGGCCGCTTTCTTCATTGACGCCCGGTACCCTCCAACCCCCTTTGATACACCGGCTCTCTACATAACATACACTTCTCTCCACATACCGCAGTCCATGCACATGTCTCTCTCTGGCACTGTCTGCGGGTCGGTGGCAGGCGCAGTACTGGCAGGCGGCCTCCTTCTATTCTGGCTATCACGTCGAAAGAGAGCAAGATCCCCATTTCGGTCGGCGAATGGCTTCAACAAAGAAGCACAGATAGTTCTAGTTGTCGAATCATCAGGCAGCGAACGTAACGCTTATGGTAGCGAGAATCCACATCATGATACTGCGGACTTGGAAATTCCTAACCATCAGCTGCGTGGCGATGCCTCAGACGATGCTTGTAGCCCTGTGAGCATGACTTCTCACACAAGAGATGAAGCCCTCTCGGCCAGCTCTCAGCGATTCCCAGGAACAGGCTACGATCCATTTGAGCACAAATCACAACAGCCAGCTCTACACGATCGCTCCCACTCGTCACCTCGCCCTACCTTTGTCAGCCCGAACGGAACACGCCGACAAAAACACGTTTCCGAAAGCTCCTCTAGCACCAATATAACTTCAATAACCTATAGCGTACCTCTCCATCTTTTGCCGGGTAACCTGAGCGGCAATCCGCACGCCTGCTCGCCTGACCATAGTAAAGGTCGAAGTTCGCATCGCAGTTTGGTAGAAACAGATCAAATCGCCAAGCTCAGAGCGCTTCCTAGCCCACAGACTCAGGCGCCTGTCTGGAAACTATCTCCTGGCACACCAAACTTCAGCCTTCCAACCGCCACACGCATCTCTAGTACAGATGTCGAGCTGAAGCCGGCTTTTGGACGCGTCGATGCGTCTCAGCATGCCGAAGACAGCATCCACCCCACTTCGAAGCTTGACTATCTTCGAGGCGTAACCCCTCCGTCTGCAAGCCAAATATCAAAACCAGTAGCAGAGAGTCCAGCCAGAAACACCAAGCCAACGACAAAGCTCTGGTTGCCACCCAAGTCGCCAAAGCGTCCAAAAACAGCTCCTGAGCGCATGCTCAAGTCTTCATTCGGGCCATACACCGCTGCGGTACCTATGCAGGTGTTTGCGCGAGAGAATGATGACACAACGGTCAGAGCTACTAACACGCCAGCCTCTTCAGTCGTGCCCCAGTCGAATCCTGTCGTAGCTCGACCCCGCACTGCGTCGGCAGTTGAGCGGTTTGCAGCCGATACCAGCCTTGCTGTCCAGCGACCTCTTTCGCCGTCTATCACCACGCGCTCGGGACATCGCTCGTTGCAGACACAACCAACCAAAACGATTGAAATGATGTGTCAAAGTAAGCCTCTAGATAAGACACGCGACCAGAAGGAGGCTCTGTACGAGCGCGATGACCCTCGAGCGAGGTGCGCGGCACTCGACATCATCGAGTACTGCACGGGTGACACGCTGCAGGTGGGCAACGTGGCACCCCTCCGTGCAGGTCGGAGGTGGAGCTTGACCGCTCCTCATCCCACGACTACCGGGTACGAGACCCGACCCCTACCCTCTCGGCCGATCAAAGCTTTGAGCCGAGCCGAGCGGACCAGCGTCAATGATGTTCCACAGCGCTTCAATCTGGCCAACATCTGAACGAGCACTAGATATCAAACAGCGACTAAAATACAAAGCGCTCGTCCAAGCAATCAAAATGTTCCACGCTAATCATGAATCGTCAAGCTACAGGCAGTCTGACATAGCTGCGGACTTCAAAGGTAGTATACATAGCTGCGTGATATCAATACAGGCTCAGTACATCGTTTCAATATGGTACAATGGGGTCAAGACCTCGTAAGGGTGGTGTGGCGATGGGTGGCACAGTAATCACTTGGCAAATAGACCGCCAAACTCGAGCGCTACACGGTCGTCGAGGGAGAACTTGCCGATGCGGGACCAGCCGGTGGTATCGCACCATGCGCGGTCTAGCTTTGCCCGGCTATCCTTGTCTTTGCCGTCGCGCAGGACTGGTTGGGCTTGAATCAGAGTGGAGAGATTCCGGACCGTGGTCGGGAGGTGGAAGCAGTTGCGCAGTAAGGTGCGCGGGATATTGGTGAGCTTGCGCTCGAAAAGCGTTACTGTAGCTGCGCACCGGTAAGATTGATGGCAATAGCTAGGCGACCAGCCTCCATGGACTGGCCCGGGGATTTGGGTGGCGAAGTCCGCCGGGGCGCCCTGCACCTCGATGCGCGCCCATCTGTGGGTGTCCCACACCTCGAGTCGCAGGGACTTGGCTGTAAAGTCGCGGCGCAAATACATCCCAAAACCGTAGTGGACGCTTGCATTGGAACCGTCTGGGATAGAGCAGCCAGGACCCAGCGCAAAAGGGGGCTTAAAGTCCCAGTCTATACTTTTGGGCATTCCGCCTGGGGGAGCTTGATCGCGGACGCGGATACCGACCAGGAAGGCGGTCAGACCGAGGATGGACCCGCCGGCAAGCATAATCTGTACTTCCGGGTGTGCATTGCTTGCAAGGTTGCTGGCGGGCACGGATGGATCGGGGAGAGGGCTGGAGCCGTGCACCCAGCACCAGCCGGACGGGAACGAGTGGCCCCAGTTCTTCTCAATGTGGACGCTTGCCCTGCCCGCCGCTAGCGGGAGCAGCGTGCTGCCGGAGACGCTGTCCCTGACAGCATAAGCCGTATCCACATGCTCCAAGCTGAACGACGCTGGTGTGCGAGACGAGTGGACATACCAGTGCAGCGGTAGCAAGAGTCCGAGATGTTGGATCCAACCTTCAGGGCCCCTGGAACCCGCCGGCAGTCGCCACCCAAGAGAGGGGAGCATCCCTTTGCGGCGCGAGGGGGGCTGCCACGCTTCATGCTTGTCCGTGCAAATGCGCAGGTGTGTCCCGCCGCCTGCTGCGTGATTGGGAAGGGTAAGGTCGATCACAACGCTTCCATCCGGTGCCACTTGTACATAGCCGTGGCTCTTGCCAACCGGATCTGTGCACGGCAGTTCAATGCGGAAGGGCTGCGTATCTGCCTTGTCCGCCTTCGGCCCCATCTTGAGCAGCCACTGCGGGATATAGCTTATGATCTCAAAACTCTCGTCACTCCTCCTTTTCTCGCTATGCGAGCCGTTGACAGGACTGGGAGCACTGGGCGCGGGCACAGCCGGTGATGCTGCGCGATGGTATGCCAAAGATGAAGAGCCTTGGCCGGCTGGAAGATAGGTGCGACGCTGGGATTCTTCCTCGCCGTGTACTATCCATCGGAGGTAGAGACAGATGCGCTGATCAATCGGTGCTGACTGGAGCTCGCAAACTACAAGGATAAGGTCTGCCGGTTTTGCAAACGGTAGTGCCGTCGTCAGGCGGTGATCGCGAACAGAGTCGCGGTGGACGCCTGCGTCAACCCTGCTGAAAGGAAAAGAATTTCTTGTGCGGAAATTGCTGTCCGCGGCTTGGGTATACCATTCGGCTGAATCAAGCACGGGGTCTTTGGGGCCCAGGGTCAGAGGGCCGCGATTCACTGCAACCCCGCCAGTGCGATGGGACAAGCTGGAAGGCTCAGACGCAGTTACCTGTCCGGGTCTCTCTCTGGCACGAGGGGTCGGCGATGGTGGGGTTGGGTCGTTGTCCGAGCTGTTGTCATCAGCATCACGAGGACATGCTTTGCCGGCAGAGGTCGGTCCGGTGCTCTTGGAGACAAGTTTCGGTATGCGAGAGGGCGAGGAGGGCGAATAGCCCACCGGTAGTTTACCATCAAGACGTGCGCGCTTGAAAGACGGAGAATGGAGAGAGCTGCTGGGTGCTGATGGGCTCGAAGGCACCGGTATGCCGGTGTTGCAGCTCAAGGTCCGTCCACTGTGCGACTGCAAGCGGAGGAAGAACCCTTCGAACTCGGAGCCTGCCACATGTGTCGGCGGAAAGGGATCGCCGGCCAACGGCAACATCTCAGCAAAGATGGACTGCATCCGCCCTGCCAGCAGCTAACAATATGGTGAAACGTCGAAGATTTGATGTCTATGCGGTCATTCAGATGGCAGCAAGCGTGGCTGAATCTGCCGAATATCGCCGCGTCGTAACGTTCCTAGTTCGCAGCGCACGAAGCAGCAGCAAAATGCGCTTCTTCACTTCTTCCAATCCTCTCCCTTCACCTTTTTCTTCGTCTTCTTCTGCTTCCTGTACATTCCCTCCCCGTCACCTTTCTCTACATTTACCCTTTCGTGCGAAGCCCGTCGGCCAGCCTTGCCTTGTATCGCTCCGGAGCGCATCTACATAAGCGCGGCTGGCTCGAGATCGGCTTTGTAGCATCATCGACCTGCTGTTCGGATCGCCGGTAGCAAGATAGCATGATGATGGGCGAGTTTGCAGCCCATGATCTGTCTCAAGCTGCGCTTGGTCGAGGTAGCGCCAATGATGCAAAGAAGGAAAGAGACGGCAATGGAGCTGGGGGCATCTTTGTCAGAGATGGCCAGTTCCTCGATGCCTACGGGCGCGAGCTGCATCTTCGTGGCGTCAATGTGGCTGGCTCGTCGAAGCTGCCTACCACACCCAACGGCCTTTCGCATCTTCACGACCAGTTCTACGAGTCGCACCGGAGTGTTTCGTTCGTTGGGCGTCCCTTTCCGTTATCTGAGGCACCCGCGCATTTCGCCCGGCTACAGGCATGGGGGCTCCCTCTCATCCGCCTCCTCGTCACCTGGGAATCGCTTGCCCATGCAGGACCCGGCACCGACCATTACGACACGGATTATATCGCTTACCTTGCCGAGCTCGTCAAGCTCATGCCCAAATACGGTCTCAAGTGCTTCGTATGCGCACACCAGGATGTCTGGAGCAGGTTCAGCGGGGGGTCAGGCGCTCCAGCTTGGACGTTCGAAACAGCAGGTCTGGACATCGAAGCTTTTGTCGACACAGGAGCCGCTTATGTTCACTCGCAAGACGAGAAACGAAAGGCACAGCAGGAAACGCTCGCTACCGTTATGCCCAAATCCGCAAAAAAGGAGGAAAGCGGCGCATTTTTGTGGCCGTCCGGATATCAGAAGCTGGCAGCCAGCACTATGGCAACACTCTTCTGGGCAGGTGACATGCTCGCGCCAAAGCTTCGTATACACCCGTCTGGAAGTTCGGCAGACGCTGAGCGCAGGGAGGACGAGGACACAGAGACAGGCGCGGATGTGCGGGCAGCGCCGCATGTCGGTATCCAGACATTCCTGCAAACCGCCTACATCGAAGCTTTTGGCGCCTTGGCGGATCGCCTCGCCCCGCTGGAGGCTTACATCGGTTTCGAACCCGTAAATGAGCCACACCGAGGCCTTGTCAATCTACACGACTTCCACACATGGAACTACGACACGGACCTGCATATCGGCCACTATCCATCTCTGATCGAGGCTCTCGCGCTCGGGAGCGGATACAAGCAGCGGGTCAAGTTCTACGTCAAATCATGGCCCTTCCCCACTCGAGTATCCCACCGCTCCCTCCTCGATCCTCAGGGCCGAAGCTGTTGGCTTTCAAAGTCGCCTACCACAGAGGCTACGCACACTTCGTCGAGGACCTCGATGGGGATGGGGTCATGTGTTTGGAGAGCTCACGGTGTCTGGGAATGGGATTCATCAAAAAATGTCCCGGTCGTGCTGCAGTACGACTACTTTGAAAAGGATCATAGGCCTGGCTACGAAGGACGCAGGCTGGAATGGTATCGAGACTGTTACGCGCCCTTCCTTGCCAGATTCACTGAGCGTGTTGGACGCGCTAGTTCTTCGAAGCTGCTCACGTTTGTCGAGCCGATTCCGAACGAGTTCATGCCTCCGTGGCTACCTGTCGGCAGTGTCGCCAGTGTCGCTGGCGATGAGGCCGGTGACGTGCTGGGCAAAGAGACACTAGAAGAGTACAGGTCGGCAGCACAGGCCCAGAAGTACGCCGTGCGCACCATGATCGATACACCGCGCCCCCAAGGCGCCGACGGATTTGTCTATGCGCCGCACTTCTACGACCTTAACGTGCTGTTTGGGAAGATCCACTCGTTCATGTCGGTCAACGTCCAGGGGTTGAGTCGCGGGATGCTGCTGCCCAAGGCACTCTATTTTGGCAAGGCCGGTCTGAGAAAGAACTATGCGCACCAGCTGGGCCAGCTTGTCAAGTACGCATTTGCGTCGCTCGGAAAGGTGCCCATCGTCATAGGCGAAGTGGGTATTCCCTTCGACATCAATCATCGGCACGCCTACCGTACTGGGGACTACAGCAAGCAGCGACAGCTGCTCAATGCCTTGATCACTGCCATGGAGGACCACAAGCTGGGCTTCACACTGTGGAACTACAATCCGGACAACAGAGGAAGCTATGGCGATGGTTGGAACTTCGAAGACTTCAGCTTCACCAATGGCGATCATCTTTACTCCGATTCAGACAAGACCAAGGCCATCCGACAGGACTACCGGAACAAGCCGCACGAAGAGAATCCCCTGTACGCAGGAGGTAGAGTGCTGGATGTCATTATACGACCCTATGCCGCCAAGGTGGCCGGAAAGCTGGTCAGTTCCTTCTTTGACCCGGACAATCTCTACTTCGAGGTGGCATGGATGAACGTGCGCGCGTCTGCGCCGGTATCGGAAGAGCTGACAGACAGCGCTGTGGCGACGACCACAGAGATCTTCGTGCCATCATATCACTACAAGGGACAGAAGTTCAGCGTCACCTCGACAGACTGCGAGTTCAGCTTCAATGCGGAGCTACAGACGCTCTTTGTGAAACACCGCGATCTCCGCCCTAACGTGGTTCACAAGCTCAAGATCGAGATTGAAGATCCAGACGCCTATGGGCTCGACCAGATTCGGCTCAGGCGGCAGCACGTGCCCAGCATCTTTGATCGAGTGGTGCCTGAAAAGGGCGAGCTCTACCTGAGCCAGCTATCGGCGTCACAGGTCGTTAGCATCGCCACCGTCCTCCTCATCGCCGTCATTGGCGTCGTCGCTGTAGACTACCACTTCACCGCCTTTCTGCTTGATCAGCGGTCGCCATCGGCAGTTTAAGCCCGACGATCACCTACAGCCGTTCGCTAATACCACACTTCTACCAGTACCATCTACGCTGTCCTTCGGGCTATCTTCGCGCTACCTTTGTGCTACTTTCGTGCTACTTTCGTCTTGCTACCCTTCTTGCTACCTTCGTGCTGCCTTCGTGCTACCTTCGTGCTATCTCCATCGCAGGCTCCTCTCAATGCGAGGCTCTATGACTGAGCTGCGAGAGGTGGTAAAGGTGTGGCACGTACTATGATTGCTAAGTCCAAGTAGCGTGGGCACGACGAGATGGACCTTGACAAGCTTGTGAGTGCGACTTCTCGACCGACTTAATCTAACATCGTTTCAAAGGTGTTGCTTGATGTCGGTGGTGTTGCTTGATGTTGGTGGTGTTCTTTCCACTGGTGTTGATCTCTATCGCTACCATCTACGTTGTCGGCCGTGCAGCATCAAGGGTATAGGTCAATATGTCGGTGCCCGTACAAGCATCTCCAATGCTGTCGCGGGCTGACTCGACACATTCGACACATTCGATCGCACCATACCGAGCGGCTCCCTCGCCACTGTCGCAGCAGCCGTCCACGGCTTCCGCGCAACACAATGAGGCGTCAGCATCCGCGCAGCTTAGCACTGCATCAAGGGGTGTAGCAGTGGCGGCGCCGCATCTGCTCAACCTCAAGGTAATGCGCATCTCTGCACCGTCATTAGCGACGCAACCGACGCCCTTTTTTGAGGCGCCGAGCAATGTTGCTCCGGCGAGCTATGACGGACGCCTCCTCGCCGCCGTATCCAAGGGTATCAACGATGCATGCAGACAAGACCCACTAAGCAGCTCCTCGCTACAGCACTCGTCCGCTTCGTCGCTGTTCGAAAGCGGCGATGGCCACATCTCTAGCTTGCTCACTCTGCCCAACTCGTTTGGGCAGATCTACCTCGGCGAAACCTTCCGTGCCTACCTCTGCGTCCGCAATGAAGATGGCCAGCCGCAGGTCGTTCGAGAACCCAGCCTTCGAGTCGAGATGCAGGTCGGATCAGAGGCCTCTGCCGACCAGCAGCAGCCCCGCTGGCATCAGCTCGCCCATCTCATCCTCGAGTCTCCCACCGGGACGGACGCCGGGACGGGCAGTCCGGTCTGGGAGCTGTCGCCAGGCTCGGCGCTCGAGACCACCGTGTCCTACGACATCAAGGACCTCGGTGCACATGTGCTTGTCTGTACGGTCGGTTACAAGTGTGCCGTTGCGTCGGAAACGACAGAGGAGCCCGTGTGGCAGGAACGCTCTTTTCGCAAGTTTTACAAGTTCTCGGTGGACCGGTCGCCCATCTCTGTGCGCACAAAAGTGCACAATCAGCGGACCGCTGCCGCCCTCTTCCACCCGGACCTAGCGGTGCGTGAGCTGGTGGCGCTGGAGGTACAGGTGCAGAACATTTCGGGTACCGCCCTCGTCCTGGATGGGCTTAGCATGCGCTGCCACCCAGGCTGGCAATGGCAGAGCACAGACCGCCCATCGTTAAGCGCCAGCAAGCAGGAAGGCGGCAGCGACAGCGGCGAGCCTCCTGTGGACAACTGTAATCGGACCGAAGGTGGCGACGGCGATATGTGGCAGGGAGCTGACCAGGTGCTTGCCAACGCCGACGTACGGCAATACTTGTTCCTACTTACGCCACAAGAAGCGCACGATCTCAACAGGGCCGATGCTGGCATGGACCTGGGCGTATCGCCCGATGGACACGCGATCCGCGGCGATCCGCTCGGCCATCTCGATGTGCGCTGGAGGATGGCCAAAGGCGAACCAGGCCGCTTGCAGACCAGCCAGCTCGTCCGTCGCCGCGTATTCGTGCCCGCGGTCCTTTGCCGTGAGCCACATCGGCTGACGGACGGTGTTGGCGCGCTTAGCCAGGCCGGGCCCGACGAGCAGATCCCCTCCGACCTAATGGGCATCTCTACGCCGCCGCCACAGCTCACCACCAGGCTGACGCTGCAGTCGCACACGCTCGAAGCGCTTGCAGGGCTCGATTTAGCGCCGGGGGCGTCTCAGATGGTAAGCCTGGCACTACAACTGTCGATAGCAGACGTTTCGGCGGCCAGTCCGCCCGCCCCGCAGGCTGCCACGCGGAGGAGCTCGCTTGCACCTTCGCAAGCCGGCAGCACACAAGCCGATCGCGTTGTCTTGCCCACGCCGCAGGGCAATGACGACAATGACGACGACGACGATGACGATAGGCCGCTCTCGGAACTCGCCTCTGCTTCGCCGCGCTTCCGGCCACAGGGCGTGTCGGCGACAGTCTCTTCCCAGTCGATTGCAACGCTTGCGAGCACGGCGCCCGCATCTGACGAGCCGGTAGGTGCGACGCTGACGGTACGACGCACCTTGTACCTAGCTGTGCAGCACTGCACGGTGGAAGGACCGCCGGACGAGGCCGACACGGCCGAGCTGGCAGAGCCGGTGGCGGGGTCGACGACGCCGACGCGCACGCCGAGCTTGTCGTCGGCAGCAGCGGCGCCGCAGCCCGAGTCGCCGGCGATGGGTGCGGGTGCGGGTGCGGGTCTGCTGGGGGGGCGGACGCGGCTGCAGGCGAACCTGAGCAACCTGGTGCGCAACACGAGTCTCTCGGCGGCGTCGCTGCGGCGGAGCGCGCAGACGGTGGCAGCAGGGGGGGCTAGGGGCTCGCTGGACTCTGTCGTCTCCGCCGAGGCGGAGCGGCTCGGGGGCGGGCGCGACCAGCATGACGTTCCGCCCGCGGTGCCGCCCAAGCCGCACGAGCCGGGTGCGCGCCACCCTGACGCGGCGGGCTCCCCAGTGCTGCCGCCGCCCGTCCTGCCCTGGGCGCGCGTCCGCACACTCTACGCACGCCACGCCGAGACCCACGCCCAGGCACTCTCGCGCGCCCCCGCCACACACCCCCCCGCCCCCTTCCTCCCCTCCCCACCCTCCACCCTCCACTTCACAGGCCCCTCCCTCGTCCCCCTCCCCCCCGTCCACTTCCACTTCAGCGCCCACTACCACGCCCCCTCCCGCACCCTCACCCCGACCCACCCCCCCGCACCCACCACCACACCCCTCGCCCTCTCCTACCTCGTACAAGCACCCAACTGCCCCCAGCCCGCCACCCTCCGCTTCGGCGCAGTCCGCATCCTCCTCCTCGCCTGGTCACAGCAACTTACCCACCCTACCGACACCCCCGACGCACCCAACCCCCAGCCCCCACCCCACGATCCCATCGTCCTCGCCGAGTTCCCCGTCATCGCCGAAACCCTCGTCTCCTAGCGCACCCCACCCGCACAGCAAAACATACCCCGCGTGCCTACGCATCGGCATCCACCCCGTGCCGGCGCACAAACAGCCACGACACACGCACGGAGCGGGACCAACAACGCAAATCTATTTAGACGGCCAATGTGCCAATCTACGTGCTATGTCATGTGGAACTAGGGGCTGTCTGTGGGCGTGACGCACGCGGCCGCCGCCACCAGCTCTTGCATGGTCCATATGGTGAGCAGGCTGCGGGTCTGCGCATCCTGGGCGCTGATCTGCGCCGGGAACTGCGCCCGGCGCCGTGCTTGTGCAGAGGGAAAAGGGCCCTCGCAGACGACCAGCTGCGACGGCGGCACGGATCCGCCCCGCGCCGTGCCCGGCAGCAGGAGATCGGTGAACGTGTAGCTGGTCTCCTGCTCGCCGCGGATCTGCATCGTCGGGGCGTCAAAGTCGAACTCGACACTGGTGAAGTCGAAGCCAAGCCCTTTGCCGATGTTCTTGGTGAAGGCTTCCTTATACGTCCAGAATTGGTAGAGCCGGTTCAGCGCCACAGTCTCGGGCTGCGGCTGCGCTGATGTTGAAGAGGTAGCGCTGGCCGGCAAGGGCGACAGCACCCAGCTCGTCTCGTTGCGGGTCAGCGCCATATCCATGGTCTCGGCGAAAGAGCGCACGCTTTGTTCGTACGGGGGCAGGGCCAGCGACATGACATCAACGCCGACGCGAACGGCCGCATCAGAAGGCAGATGCGCATTGGAAGCGCCACCGTTGAGCTTCTGCAGCGCTGGATCGGGCTGTGCGGCCGCCGACGCCTCGGTCTGGGGAAGGCGGAATGCCATCACCACCCAATTGCTGTCGTGCGATATATTGAAATCCACCGCTGGGGTCAGCTTCGGCTCCTCAAGATAGGGCCGTCCCTCGCGGGTGGCCCCGAATCTGGCTTTGTCCCAACCTATGCCGAAGTGCCTGGCTAGCATCATTCTCGGTAGCAGACGAGCGGCGAGCGATCGCGTCCGGTCGATCTGCCGGTGGTATCTCAAAACCTTTTCGCGCTCATCCGTCGAGTACAGGCCGGGCAACAAGCGCAATACCAGTTCCTGGAATGCGTCAACTGAGTCCGCCTCCCAATCAGACACATCAACGGCCCAGATCTGCAGTTCCGAATCAGAAGCAGGAGAGGAAAGGTCGTGGGCGTCAGCCTGAGCCGTTCGCACGTCCGGCAGATTGAGACTGTGTCCCACAACTGCATCGGTATCACCCGCGGGCGAACCGAGTGGGGATGAGGAGGGTTCTGACTGACCTGTCGAGGATGGCGGCGCAGCGGCTGCTGTTGAGCGTGAGCTGGAGCCAGTGTCGAGAGCGTTATCTAGGGCGCCCACCAAATTGTGCGTGACGCTAATCACAGCATTTTTGGCGGTAACAGAGGCTTCCTTGCCGGCGTCTTTGGTAGTGATGAGGGTGTCGATGGTATTGACGCGGCAGTCTCGCAAAAAGGAGACTAGGTCAGTTCCGCCTGTCCCCTTAGCCCCTCCACCATTGTCCTGCGAGTTGGTGTCCAGCGTGGCATCCATGTCGACGGCCGGCTTTGGTTTAGCAGCAATGCGTCGATCGCTATCTACGTCTCCAGTAAAGCCTTTGGGTAGACGTGCATACTCATCAGGTGGCGATCCACGCGCTTGGGCAATAATGTAGAGATAGGCAATCTTCATATGCTCGTCTCGAAGCACTTTCAGCGCTCCAAGTACGATGTCATAGGCAGCCGGCAACCCTTCATCATGCACTTCGTTACGCGCAGCAAGCGCTAGGCCTCGGATGGGCTGCAGCCTCTCTTGGTCGGCAGTGTCAATCTCTTCATTTGCATGGGAAGCAGCTGTATCTGTATCAGACAGGCTGCCTCTCGACTCTGCAAGCGAGTGACCGTCGTCGCTCTCTTCGTCGTCCTCAAACGAAATATTGCGAAGATGTGTCAAGAAGGCGCGGTGATGCCCAGGCATATAGAGCTGCATTCTCTCCATGAATGTGGCGTCGGCTCCTCGACTCGCGTTGGAAGAAGATCGAGTGGGACGCGCCTTTCTTCGCGTGTGATCAACGTCCAAGAAGACATCGATGGCGTGGATCAGAGAACTTTGTCCAGCCGACGGTCCGGAGAAGGTGCGCCGAACTCCTTCGGGATCGACGCCCTCAAAATGCCAGCCAGGCTCTTCGCCGTGCTCCACGGTGTCGCTGCCGACAAACCATGGTCGAATGCCCCAGTAGAAGAGCCTAGGGTCGCACTCAGTGCGGACATCATGAAGCAACTTGGTAATGTCTTTGATGACCACGGAGAGTCGACGTAGATAGCCGGCGATACGTCGGCGCGCCACGCGATCGCCCACGAAAGCTTCATCCAGACTGACTCGCATCAGCTCGAGAGCCTCCACTCCGCGGGCTTCGATGAGCAGCGAAGTGAGGAAGAAGTGCTCTTCAGACTTGGTGGCGGTAAACGTCTCGACGATACGTAAATTGTCCAGCTCGAGGCCTCGAGCAGGATCTATGTAGGCCCAGTTCCAGAGCACAGTGGTGGCATAGGTCAGAATAGGAGGTAGATCAAGCTTCTGGGATAGTTGAACCCAAGGCACGGCAATCGATGCGGGTAGACGCCGGGCATAGTTGCCTGCCAGCTCTGCAAGACGATCCTGCTCGTCCTGAATCTCTTCGGCGCTCTTACGGGAAAATACGTCTAGCCATCGCCGAGATGGAGCTGTCGTCTGTGCAGACTTCTGTGGCTGACTGTGAATGTAGAAGTGGGCGAGGAAGGAGAGAACGAGATGACCGCGTCGAGCATAACGGATATCGTTGGCAAGATGCTCTGAAAGAGGCAAGACGGGCATTTCCCGAACGCTTCTACGCCATCTTCGGGCCTCGACCCTCTGCTGCTGCGTGATCTTGACTCCCCCACCCCCTTGCATCAGTGGTATGCGCTTTGCCTCGTCGAGCGCAGTCTCCCATATCTGTTCGTGCGCGCCATCGAGGCGAAGGACGGGTGGTTGGGGTGGCAAGAAGCCGGATCGAACGTCGACATCGAAATCGGCAGCTGCAAGAGTGGATGTGTCGGGAATCTGCTCATTGATGGTGGAGAAGCCTGTAGGACGGGGCACTGCGTCTACGAGCCGATCCAGAGTGGCAGTGTTATATCCAGAAGGAGTAGGTGCAGCAGGAACTCCAGCTAGAATTGCCGTGGCAAGCTCAGACAATGGCTGTGCGTCAGAAAACCCGTCAGCATGGGCGACACCTGACGAAGAAGCTGATGACGAAACAGAAGTTGAACGAGTGCCCACAGCCGCAGCCTGATCTGCTGAGATGCGCGCTTCAAGGGGCAGCGGAGAAGCGGAAATGGGTCCTGCCTTTTGCGGGCCCCTCTGCTGGGCCAAGAAATGGTCGGGAGGGATCTCAAAATACTCGGCATCCTCGTCGGTTTCGGGCCAGACAGGATAAAACGTCTTCTTGGGCGATGACGATGTAGGAGCGATGTACGATGAGGGCCTGGAACGAGGTTGGGAAGGCCCCGCCTCCGCGGGCATGGAGTTGTTCATCTGGCTGCCGGACATACTGATGGCACAACAGAGGTAGCGCGAAGTGGGTGGCCTCGACGATGGCGGAGGTTGATGCAGATTGGGAGGAAATGGGTGGGATACCGGCGAATGGAGTTATATATCCCTACCCCTCTGGAGTGTGCGGCCAGCGGGAGCGGCGAGAGTGTGATGGGACAGGGCAGCAGGCTTCAGAGCGCGGATCAGGAATGCCAGAGATGCGCAGGCAATCGCATTGAAAGGGTCGCAGGCGGAGCGGTGTGTTGTTGTCACTGGAGAAGAGGGGATCAGTTGAGGTGACGCGAGGGGCAGGAACAGGCACGAAGATATAGGCTCTATGGCAACCCACGGCTAAAAAGGGTCCTCTTGTGATATTGGTCGACAAGCGGCAGTTCCCGAACTTCGAATCGTCCCGCCAAACCTTGCGTGGCTAAGCCATCCGAATAAGTTTCAGCTCAACATACCGTAACGTGACAAGAAAATAGGGTAAGCCTGGGCCGATCCGTATCTCCGAGCGGTGATTATTCGTGATTTGGGATTTTGCGGTGTGTTAAACCTTGAGCAGTCGACTCAGCACCCGTGGTATTCCGTTTTTCGCTAAGATCGGATGTCGAGTCGTTGTCGAATCTTAGGAGTAGTGTCTAGGAAGACGTTGAAATCCGTACAGCGTCGTAATCAATTCAGGTGTATACGTACGAGTCTCTGGGTATTCACAGCCCCTCCGCGCCAATAGACAACATTTGAAAGGCCTTCACAACTCTAGGTTGGCGCGGTTGCGCCGACACGTAGGGATATATTTAGAGCGGAGAAGGGCTGCAGCAGCCAATTTAAACCAGTTATCCGCAGGAGCTGCGTGCAACGCTGTGGCTTTACGATTAACACACACATGGCTTTGGCTGGGCTTTAAGAAAGTGAGCGAACACGTCCGCTGTATGTAGCCATCTGCCCAGTGCGCTGATCGCCATCTCGCTTTCCACCGTTGCACCATCATCGCATCAACCCTTGTGACCTCTTCTTTGCTCGGCATACTAAATCTGTTATCAATAAACGATCAATACAGCTCCCGTCGTATAACCCCACGGACCGAGCCAGAGACGCAATACCAGACTCCCCTTCGTCGTCTTTCGCCCCGGCATATTGTCGACAATGGCTGGTCTTTCTGCCGACTACGACTACCTGTTCAAGCTTCTGCTCATTGGTGACTCTGGCGTCGGAAAGTCCTGTTTGCTGCTTCGATTCGCAGATGACACCTACACGGAATCCTACATTTCGAGTGAGTAAAGCTTCGCCGTTGCCTCACCTGATCTCCAGGGTCTGTCTTCTCATGCGCCGATTTGCTTCTTGTTGCCATAGCTATCGGCGTAGATTTCAAGATTCGAACTATTGAGCTCGAGGGCAAGACAGTCAAGCTTCAGATCGTAAGTAGTTTCGCGAAGAGTGTCAGGAACCGAAACAGCCTTCTACAGCGACTTGGGCCCTGCCACATGGACAAGCTAGGGACCGGACGTTTGCCTGTCTGCTACCTTTTAGGCGGCAAACCGCCAGCGGACTGCCTTGACGGCCCGGCCTCAGCTTCTACTGGGCCTAAGAGGCGCCATCCGCCTGTCGACGAGTATAGATTACTGATGCCAAATCGATTGCCTCTTTCCCGCGCTCCCTCTCTTTGATATCACTCTGCTCTGCTCATGTGTGCCGCGGATCTTGCCGCCTTTAGTGGGACACGGCGGGACAGGAACGATTCCGAACCATCACATCGTCGTACTACCGAGGTGCGCACGGTATCATTGTTGTGTACGATGTGACCGATAACGACACGTTTAACAACGTGAAGCAATGGCTGCAGGAGATCGACCGATACGCCTGCGAAGGGGTCAACAAGCTTTTGGTCGGCAACAAGTCTGACTTGACGAACAAGAAGGTGGTGGAGTATGCCACAGCGAAGGAGTTTGCGGACCAGCTCAACATCCCCTTTTTGGAGACGTCGGCCAAGTCGGCTACCAACGTCGAGCAGGCCTTCTTGACAATGGCCAAGCAGATCAAGGACCGCATGGGCTCGAGCACCGTCAACAACCAGCAGGGCGGCAAGAGCACGCTCAAGGTCGGGCAGGGACAGAATGTCCAGCAGCAGAACCAGGGTGGTTGCTGTTAAGGCGCCGTACCATTTTTTTGCCGCTGACTAGCCCCTTTGCTAGCCCCCTTTGTAGGCTGGCTCGGCTTCTTTCAGTCTGATCCGTTTTGCAAGCTGATCTGCTTGGCTCTGTCTGCCTGCCATTGTCTAGTGTGACCCATGCATGTATACAGACGCGCGTACCCACCATTCTGAGGTGCTGAGACCTGCATCGCCATGTACCATTTACATCCTACTTGCCTTTAGGTTCTGCTGTCTGCAAGACTGCGCAGTTGGCCGCTGGACTGCCAAGATCAGGTTGCGTGAGGTTGCGGCTGCGTAGCGATATTGGTATGCCTGAGATTGGCTGTGTGAGAAAAAGGGGCAGTGGGAATTATACTAAGGCGCCACCTCGGAAGCTTGCTGCTGCGTTGTCGGCTGGTCCGCCTCTGGGAAGATGCGAAAAGCTCGCTATCCTTTCGAGGCGGTTTTGTTGGGTTTATATAAGGAGTGAACTGAGCCGCGCCTTCTGCTACGAGCGCCATCCAGTGGGTCACAGCATAGAGGAGTGGCTGCGGGTCGATGCGGTGTGGCTTGCAAACGGTATTAATAAAGTGGTTGAGGCGCGGCGCGTTCGAATGGCTCAGATGGATTTCGCGTTACTGCTGCTCCACCTTGACAATGTCAATGACAAAGCGCAGCTGAGCGAGACCAACATCAAATTCATCACGTTGGCCTTCTTTCTTCTCTCGTCCAGGTTCAAGACGATCATCCTGAACGCTTGCGGAGCAACTACAAGATCGAATAGCATCTCGTCTGCCCGCTGGCGTATGATGCCTCGAGCGACGCACTCGGAAGCGGGGCCATCGGGGGGCTCGCCGGGAGGGGGCGTCTCGAAGCGGGCGCGGCGCGCGGAAGAGGATGGCGAGGAGGCGGGTGATGCCGCCTCGATGATGTACAACCCAAGGCAGGCAGCATCGGAGCGGCGCAAGGTACGCTCGGACTACCGGCAGCTGATGGCGCAGGCGGAGGACTCCAAGATGGACTCGAGCCTCAAGCCCAAGGACCTGCTGCAGCTGATTCAGAAGGCGGACCGTTTGCATCAACGCGTCGTGGCGCCCAGCGAGAGTGTGCTGGACACCAAGACGCTCGCCTCGATGTCGCAGATCGGCGCGCGTATGGCCAAGAAGCTCAAGTTCAACGCCGACGCGTTCGACTCGAACGAGTTTGTCACCCGCCTCGCACGGTATCTCGGCGGCGAGGCGCGCAGCACCCGCACCGCCGCAGCACGCCCCGTCGCCGACAACAACGACGACGATGACGATGCCGATGGCGACGCAGAGAGGGGCGTCGATGGCTGGGACTGGCCGAAGCTTGGCGCACTGGCGGCCAAGTATTCGCGCCGCGCCGTGACCATCGACTTTCTGCTCGGCCCGCTCGAGATTGTCCCGCGGCAGAGGCAGGTCGCGACGCAGAGGCGTACCGACGAGCAGCCGGCCGAGCGCGTAGCACCGACCCAGCTGCGGCAGCAGGATCTGGCATCCAACACCGACGGTGACACAACGCACCAGGTGATGAAGGTGCACCGGCTGCTCGCCGAGCAGGGCGCCGACGGGATCAATCTGTTCCGCTTTGTCACCGACCCGAACAGCTTCACCAACACGATTGAGAATCTGTTCCACGTCAGCTTCCTCGTCAAGGAGGGCATCGCCAGCCTCGCCACGGGCGACCACGGCGACGTGACGCTCGCCATCGCCGAGCCGCCCAGCGCAGACGACTACGCCGCCGGCCTCCAGAAGAAACAGTTTGTTCTCGAAATCGACTACCCGGCCTACCTCGAGATGATCGAGCTGTACGCCATCGACCAGAGCATCATTCCCAACCGGCCCAACAAGGTGCCCGCGCTGAGCGGCAAGGCCGCCCTTGCACGCGCCCGCGAAGCCTCAGACCGTCCCCCCATCGCATCGTGACCCGCGCACACACGCCGCCGCACGCCTTTTCCCCGCATACCCTCCCGGCGCATACCTTGCCAGCGCGCAATTGTTCGTCGTCTCTCTGCCGTCACAGTCCGTGCAGAATGTTTGGATGCTGTATGGTGCTGCGTGGTTACTCGGGGTCCGGATCGGCTGGTGGTGCCCAGAGGAAGGCGAGGTCGCGAAGAGCGTTGCGGTCCCACCAGCGGGCGGCGGGGGGGAGCGGGGCCTTGGGAATGTAGTTGGGTAGGGGCACGACGGCGAGGTGCGGGACAATGCGGGCCAGGACGGGGATCTCGGCGTGGCGGTGGGTGGGCAGCGCATCGAGGTAGGTGCTGAGGGTGTTGGCGAGGAGGAGGATGTGGGGGGCGAGGTGCGCGGGTGCGGGCGGGGTGTTTGCGGCGAGGACGGTTTCGTAGAGCGTGCGGTCGCAGTGCGGCATGTAGAGGAGGGTGGGGGTGGTGAGGTGGGAGTAGAGCTGGTCGGTGGGTGTTGGCGTGGTGTGGATGCCGAAGCGGAGGAGGAGGGCGGTGTCTGCGGGGGTGAAGACAGGGTCGTATGCGGTGCAGGGGGGAGGTTCGGCGGGGTGGTGGGTGAGGTGGGCGCGCAGGGCGACGAGCAGGGCGAGCTGGATCTGGGCGCTGCGCGATGTGGTCGGCGAGCCAAGGCCGAGGCAGACGATGGCCCCGGGCCGCGCAACCCGCGCCCGCGCGCGCCACACAGCATCGAGCGCCGCCCCCAGCTCCCCCGCATACCCCTCCCGCCCCGCGCCAACATCCACCCACCCCGCCAACTCGCGCACGATCGCCTCGCCCCGCCCCACCACCTCCGCCTCCGCTTCCGCCTCCGCCTCCATACCCCCCCGCCTCCCACCCCGCGCCGCATACGCAAACCCGGCCCCCCCCGCCCCCGCACTGCTCAACACCCGCCCCACCCGCGCCCCTCCCCCCCGCCCCCGCCGCCGCGCCCGCACAAACGTGAACGCCTCCTCGCGCTCCTCTCCTGCATCGTCCAAATCACCCATCGCGCCTGCTCGCGATGCACCCGTTGCCAATCGCCGAGCGCTCGAGCGTCGTGGTGGTGGTGGCGAGACAGCGAACACCGCGCTCCACCGCCTTTTTGCACGGCTGCCTGCCCAGCCAACCAATTTCCGTCTTCCCAATTCTGCCGCGGAACGCGCACCCGCCGCGGCCAACGTCGAATCTCAACATGAGCACAGCAGGCCGTCTCGCACTCTCGTCACGCCGGCACGTAACACACACTACGGTCCGATGGATGTCGGCGCTGGAGGACTGGATAGATCTGGCAGGGCCGAGCAGAGAACGTGCGGGTATAATGAGCGGTAACAACGGCGGGGGAGATGGACGGCGGGGCGGCTAGAAGTACTCGAGCTCGATAAACAGGAACGCCGTGCGGGCGGGGTGGACCATGTTGAGGCCCGCGGGGTGGAGCGTGGCGGAGTTGAGGGTGTCGATGAGGCTGTCGAGCTTGTCCATGGTCTGCAGGGGTGATGTCAGCGCGGGGGCGGGCGGCTAGGGGGGAGGGGCGGACTTACGCGCTGGTAGTGGGAGCGGAGGACGAGCGGGGCGAGGTAGAAGGTGAGGATGGCGAGGGCGTTGTCGGCCCAGGTGCGCGCAACGCGGTGTGCGTCGATGAGCAGCGCGTTGATGTCGTTGACCATCTCGGAGAACGTCGTCGGCGTGATCTGCACGTTTCGGTCAGCAGCACTCTTGCCACCCAGCACCGCAGCGAGACTCACCCTGCCTTCGAGCTCCAGCGGAAAGGACGAGTGGAACTGCGGCAGCTCGCCGGACGCGTAGTCGCGCTCGATCCTGCGTACGGGCCGCATCACACCTCCGGTCAGCGCCGTACACCACCACACGGCCACACAGCGGAGCACCACCTACCGGACGATTTCCTTGGGCAGATGCGTGCCCACCTTGCCCGTAACAGCCTCGCCGAACGCCCTGGACGCATCCGGCGGCGCAAAGTAGTACGAGCTCTTCGCTCGCCCATACGTCGATGGCGGAAACGGCGCCGCGTCCGGCGCGGTCTTCTCGGTCTCGCCGCCCACCGCGGCCGCAACCCCTGCCAAGCCAGCCTGTGCAGCCATCGCTCGGAACCCCACGTGTAGATGGCGGACGTCGTCGGCGCCACACGTTATCTGCGGTCGTGGGTGGTGTGCGGTACAGGGATCAACAGCAGGCAAGCTTGGGATCGAGTCAAGTCGCAACCTAAAAGCGCGTCAATGAGGAAATCGGAACCAGACGCAAAGCCATCTAAGTAGTCATACTATGAGTGCTGGTAGCTTTGCATCTGGTGCGAAATGGAAAGCACCCCTCCTGTCCTGCGTTGCCTGCCTTGCCTGCCTTGCCTGCCTTGCCTGCCTTGCCTGCCTTCACATACACAGACGTTCGTCCTCACGCGCAGCAATATAGCATCCGGCTTATCGACGGCAAAGAGGGGCACATTTCGACGGATAGAATTACAAGCTCAGTGCACGAGAACGGCAACTGGAGCGATCGACGGCGGGCTGGGGCGAGGCGGCTGTCCGGCGCGTTCGATGCCAAAAGCGAGGCGAGCGGGTGGAGACACAGGGCGGCGGGGCCGGAGCGAGCACGAGGCTACATGCAGATGCGATACGAGCAGTAGCGACCACTGGTTTCCGAGGGGCGGGTGATCTTGACTACCTGGCCGCGCTGGAGGCCAAAGTACCTGGCCACGGGGTCGGCCTGCTGGATGCGCGGCAGCTGCGTCTCTTTGAGCCGGTAGCGCTGCAGGAGCTCCTTCTTCTCGTTTGGATAGAGCGGCTCATGCTTGGGCACCAGATGGTGGTGGGTGATGTTGACCAGCAGGTAGGCTTCTTCAAAGTCCTCCAGATGAAACGTGCCGCGCATCGCGTCGATCACCTTGCGCGCAGCACTCGTCATCTTCTCGGGCCAGATAATGATGCCGCGCTGGATGTCGCGGTCCTCCATGATGCCGATGAACTGGCGCATCGTCTTGACGCCCACGTTGCGCTCCATGCTGTAGAATACAAACAGCCGTTGGTTCTCGTGCTCAGAGTGCTCGGTGAAGAAGTTGAGCTTGGTCCGGTCTAC
This sequence comes from Tranzscheliella williamsii, assembly GCA_023212725.1. NCBI lineage: Eukaryota > Fungi > Basidiomycota > Ustilaginomycetes > Ustilaginales > Ustilaginaceae > Tranzscheliella > Tranzscheliella williamsii. The sequence continues at coordinate 11,842 of JALBYF010000007.1, read as the reverse complement.
CGCGCCTCCCGTTGGGGCATGTTCCGCCTTGAAGCTCTCCAGATCGACGTTGATCTCGTCATCGGCCACTTGGTAGCCCTGTACAAACGGGGAGCAGAAGGCGGCGACGCAGCGCATCAGTCAGTCTCTGCAGCACGCAGCTCGGCAGGCGCGAGGCGGACGCGCATACGCACCCTGTCTCGTACCAGCTCGTGGATGGTTCGGTTGATCCTCCACAGCCGCACTGTCTCTCTGTCGTCCTCCATACTGTGCTGGGCAGGGCGTCGGTGTCGCGGCGGTTCGGGCGATTCGCTGCAGCTTCGCAGCGCAGACGGATACTTCGGGCTGGTGCACGCAGGCCGCGGTACGTGTTGCTAGTAGCTAGCCTCCGGTCCCCGCTTCCGTGTGGTGCGGTCGGCGGTGCAGATGGCCTGTACGGGCTGCTGTAAAGAGAATGGCAGCGGCAGAGACGAGGGCGTGTGCGCAGCGGTGAGACGGCGTCGGAACGGTCTCGAGCCTGTGGATCGCTGCGTGTCGGCTGTCCTGGGTCGCTGATCAGAGGCTACAAGGTATCGGTGATGGCCAGCAAGCTGCGAGGAGGAGAAGAAGGTCTATACATCCTCTACCGTGCATTTCCATCCTCGTCATCCACATAGCCGCCAAAGGAAATTTTCGAGAATAATCCCATTTCGTGGTTTAGGATTTCCGTCTGCGCGCAAGAGTCGCCAAGTGAAGCAGAGGAATATTGTGATTTACTTGGATTTTCTTCGGTTCCGAGGGGTTATCACTAGTCTAACATCGAAGCTTTTGGGTGTGTTCTGTTACGCACATGTTCCATCTAGTCGCCAATCTCGAACAGATTGAAGAAAGGTATACCTTAGGAGATTGTTCGCAAGCTTGAGAAATGGATTAAGGGGGAGGGCTACAATGGTATGCATTCGGAGGGAGAAGTGGCGAGGCCGGAGGAGAAGGATTACTGTGAAGGGGGAAGTCGGATGGGTTGCGCGACGAGCAACGTGAGAGCGAAAAGCGTGCGAGGGCAGATCACGCGCGTTCTAATGGCGGGGCGGTGCGCAATAGGGTCAGACGCTCGACACTTCGAATTGGGCTCAGGTCGGCCGCTGGCTGCCGCTTTGCTCGCCAAATGCCGTTTCGAAGGCAGGTTGCTCGTCGGTATGCTGATTGCAAGAAGCGTGGGTAAGGCTGAAAGGTCATAAACTTGCTTGGGAGGAATGATTCGATCAGGGTTATCATATGTGGTGTATAGGCTGGTTGTCTGGAACGGGAACAGGTATGTGAGGGTGGAGTGTATCGAGGTATCTTCGTGTACCTAGTTTGATGTTATCATGCTTGCTACTTCAAAAGAATCAAAAGCAAAGAAGGCGGAGTAGGATGAGCGACTCCGTGTCGACTCCAACAGGTTGCCGAACTTCAGGGCCGATCAAAGGCCAGCTGTGCCAATACACGGCTCACTTCGTCCATCGTGGTAGGATCGGGATTCTGAGCGTTGGGCGGAGGTGGTAGTCTGGAGATGCTGGCAGTCGAGGCATGGTGGTGGTGCGGGTGATGTCCGCTACCAATGGGATGATGTTGCGGCTGTTGGCGTTGCTGCGACGCCTGTGCAAAGTGCGAGTTCAGAGGGAACCCGTGCTGGGTCCCACCCATACCTGGAAAACCGGGCGAAACTCCCGGACCGCCAGAACCAATAGGCCCGAGTCCATACGGGGTGGCGGGTCCAGCGCTTAGGTTGCCTCCTTGCTGTGCCGCCTGTTGCGCTGCTAGAGCCCCAATGTCCAAGCTTTGTGCTCGGTGGGCAAGCGATCTGGGCTTTCGCAGGGCTTTCACCCTGTCTTCCATAGCCATGCCTTCGAATCCTCGACCGGCTACCATATGGAGATCGTCCGACATCCTTGGATTATGCTGCGACGGAAATTGGATCCCAGCTGTCGGCCTGACAGAGTGCTGCGGCAAGCCTCCGCCAGGAGCGCCATGGGCGGGCGGCGGCAAGCCAGCGATGCTTGGAGCAGTGCTGCTGCTTGCGCTAGAAGTGAAAGGTCGAGTAGGAGCACCCCAAACGTCACTGCCGAAACCACGTCCGTTGCCGTACGGCGAAGGGTAGAGTGATGATGCAATAAGAGGAGAGTTGCTAGCCGTGCCGGCCGAGGTTGGGTAAACCGATCCGGACATGTGGTGTGCTGGCGAGTCGAAGAGCGCCTTAATGTCGGGGGTCGAAGCGGCAGCTCGAATCCGCCTCTCGTCGACGCGAGCCTGCTCTGCAGCGGCAGCGGCGGCGGCGTGGAAGGATTCATTGGACTCGGCAGCAGCAGCCGTCGAAATCAGCTTATTGGCAAAATGAGGAAAGGATGAGGCGAACGAGTCAGATCGAGTCCGCAAAGGCGAGGCGTAGACGTTGGCGTTGTGGTTGATGAGATAATCCTCGATAGCATCCTTGGCAGTCGGCAAAAAGTCAATGTTGCTGCGGTTCAGCCTCAGCTTGAAGACCGTTTCTCCGCCCGAACGCTGCTGTTGCTGGACTACAGGGGACACCGCAATGCTCAGGTCGCGCTTCAACTGTTCGGTGAGCGTTGTGAAGTCGGCGTCCTGAATGGCATGCGTCAGCTCGTTCGAATTGGGAGCACGGAACTCGGCCTCAAAAGGAACGTGATCCAGAAGCATTTGAGCAGCAATATGAATCTGCGACTCGGGCCCAAAGATTGAGACAAGGTCTGACGCCGACTCTCGTGCTGGGAAGCGGACGCTAGAGCTCGTCTTGCTCTCGATGTCGTGGATGAAGATCGCTTTTTCGCCGAGCAAAGTGCGATGGTATCGCCGTGAGATGCTCACGGTCTCGCTAATGTAGTCCTTATCCTTCGGATTGACTAGCTCCATGACGGACAACTTCAGGTTCTCGAGGTTGATGGCATTCTTTGCCGGCGTCCGCGCAATCACGTTGTCCTCGTTGTCGAGGTAGCCTCCTAAGGCTGCAAACTCCTCGGCGTTGCTGAATTTGACATAGACTCCGAATTTCTTCATGATCCGCTGGATGTTCTTACCGCCAACACCGATAATACGCTTGTGATAAGCTTCGGGGACGTGGAAAGACATCTCTGCAGGCAGTTCCTCCTGCAGCAAGCCCAACCCTTGCAAGACCCCGTTGCGATCGTTACCTGAAACATCAATGAGGAAATTGTAGTCGTTAAAGGTCTCGAATTTGATGCGAACACCACATTGCTTCATCACTTTGTTGACCTTGCCGTTTTTCTTGCCAGAGATAAACTCGCGGTGCTCGTTAGCAAGCTCAATTTGGAAGCGTACTTCAAAGTTAAAGCTCTTCATCAGATCCAGATCGAGAAGAGCAGAAACGGCGGTTCTTACTTCGCTCTCCAGGCCATGTATCTCAAAGCAATTGCTCTTGAAGACCATTTCGGCACCAGAGGCGTTGCTGACGTGCTTGAGAACGGGGGCCACCTGGCTAGGGTTCAGATTGGCCTGCGACGGCATAAATACGTCGAAGGCCATGGGAAGGAGCCAGAGCGATGCTACATAGAACTGGCAGGCCAGTTGCATTATGGAACGGATGGTCCTCTCTATATTGACGCGGTTGTCGCCAAACACAGATATCAGGCTGGTTTGGCTTCCAATGACGGGGAGGGCAACGAAGGTGCCATTGTCAAGCATGATAGACCTAAGCTCCTCGAGCTTTTCGGAGAGCATCCAGTCGAGCTTGCGCGGTAGGATGGCAGCATCGCGAGAGATAATGCACTTGCTTTTATGCATGGATACCTGGAACAGCATGTCTCGAGCGCGCTGAACGCCGAAGAACTCGCCCGTGATGTAGATTGTATTCTGCTGAGTGGGGCCGTTGACGGCGTTAGCGCCGCTGCCGGAGCTGAAGGTACCAAGAAAAGAGCTGGGCAGATAGATGTTGGTGCCAGTCTCCTCTTCAATTTTCTGAATTACACACCGCTTGCGACCACCGAGAATATTGTGCAGCTTGTAATCGATCTCGCACACCTCGGACTGAAGACCAGTGATCTCATCAAATGTAACGAGGGCCTTGACTCGGGCTAGCTCGACGCTCTCGAATGGACCCGAGATGACCAGTGTGACCATCCGCTCTGTCTCGAGTCCGTAACCCAGGTCGGCGCCCTTCACCTCATCGTTGCGCAAACTGATCACGACTCCGGTCGATGTCTGGATAGCGTCAAGCTTGCGACGAACGTCAGCCTTGATGGACTCCCGACCGGGCGGGGAGGAACTCGGTGAGATGTCAAAGACATCCGCGCGGGGCACTTTGATTGAACTCTTGAGTTTGAAAGGGTTTTCTCGTAGAATAGCGCCGCGGGCACCCATAACCTGCTGATAACTACCGCTGAGGTGAAAGTTGTATTGCGGAGACTTGTTGCTGCTGGCTCCATTCTGCTGAGAAGCCTTGTGTGCATTCGCAGGCGAAAAGCTGCCATCCTGACCCATCACCGAGCCACTGTTCTGTGGCAGGTTGAGCGAAGAAAGCGAAAGCGAACTGCCATTAAGACCAGGAAAGCCGGGTCCTAGGCCATCAGCACGGCCAGGAAGGAAATGGGATGAGTGCGACTCCGGCGTTCCAATGGGTTGGGGATGGTATTGCTGGTAGGGATAGCCTCCACCGCTAGCCGTGCCGCTGCTGCCCGGGAAAGGGAGCTGATCCAGGCTGTGCAAAGATGAAAAGGAGCTCTGCCGCGGGAAGGGGTGGCTGAGCGGCGTAGAAGCGGCTCGGACCTCGTCCTGCTGCGGCACAGGCGCAAAGGAGACGAGGCATTGATGAGTCGACATGACGTCAGCACTGAGCTTTTGAATGGCATCTGATAGATCTTTGTTGCTCTGCGACTGGTTCATGCTACGGTCCTGCTGAGAGATCGAGTTAGAAGCAGAGTGGTTCGTACTGGTGGGGTTATTACCGATGGCGCTGCTTGGAGCGGTGCTATCCGCGGTAAAGGAGGCGGATGAGGAGAAGTCGACGGAGGACCGTGTGCCGACAGTGGAACGACTGTCGCGATTCTTGGATGCAAAAGTGCCGTCCAAGTTGGCCAAAGAGGGGTTGATGAGCTTGGAGGAGGGGGCCGGAGAGTGGCCTTGACCGCTATTTGTAACATCGGTTTCGGGCAAGGAATTCAGACCACCAGATCCTGAGCCTCCGGACGCAGTCGAGGAACCCATCGCCGCAGCAGCGGCGTCTGCTTCGGCCTTCTCGGCACCCACAGCCTCGACGATGCGCTCGTTAGTTCGCTTGCCGCCAAAAGCGCTGGGCATGAAAGCCTTGACGCTGGGAGGAAAACGAGATCTCATCGAGTTGAAGCGCCCAGGCAAAGAGGATGCAGGTGGCTCTGGGGCGGGTGCTGCGCCTCCTCTCTCCGACGGTAGGGAACCGTTGGGGCCATTTGCAAAGATGGAGGAAGAGGCCTGAGTCGGCAGCGCAGGGGCCGAAGGCTCAGAGACAAATTGGCTCTGTCCAGCTGCCCTAGGAATAGTGAATGAGGTCGAGTAGACATCCATCTTTGCAGATTGCAGACCCAAAGGGCGAAGGACAGCAGAAAGGATGGCAAGCCAGGATTGACGGCGTTGAAGTCGGCCAGTACGCTGCTGCCTGTAAGGTGAGAGCTACACGGTCTTGCTGTAGTTTAAAGGGCTTTGAGCTGAAGTGGACCTTGGGTGTATGAGATAGCAATGCAGGCTGTCCCTGAGCGTATGATGGTGCGTCGTGGGCGCGGGTACGCTATGGGTTCGTCACAAAGTACACTAAACTTCCTGGGTATACGTTGCTGATGAAAGACGTCGGTTTCAACGATCGACTGCAGCTGGGACACGGTGATCAGGGCTGTCCTAGTGGAAAGCAGACATGGGTCCTTTCAGAGACTTGTGACGGGGATGGGCCGAGCAATACTAAAGGAGGCGTCGTGCTGGTGCGTCGAGTCGAACTTGTTCACCTCTTTCTGACCTATCGGATTGCAGAGAGGGAAGTGGTTGGCGTCAAGCTGGCAGGCGAGAATCAGGAGGATCGTGATGGAGCCGTTGGCTTTTTGCACGCTTTGCGGCGTGGGAACGTCAGGGAGCGGTCGATGCGTAATCACACGGAGGGTGCTGTCGGACTTGTCCGATCTAGGCGCAGATACTGCTGCGTAATACTATCACCAGTGGTAACTACGGAGGGAAGCGTGGGCGAAGAGAAGCCGATGGGACGAAGGGGCGCGGTGATCGGAGGGCGAAAAATAGAAGGGGAAAATGAGCAAGCGAGGAGAAGGAAATTCCGAAGCGGTATCGAGCGCAAAGGTGTCAGGGCGGGACAGGTGTTGCCAGACACAGTGCTCAAAGGCTGAGCAAGACCCGGAGACGCAGGGTTGGTGAAGCCAAAAGAGGGGAAACGGTAATGGTAAATGGCTGGAGAAAGGAGAAGCGGATGATGAAGAAGAAATGTGTCCACTCAGCCGCTCCTGGCACACGGAGCGGTCATCGTCACCACGCTTTTAGGTGAAGGCACGGAAGCGGACAAGTTTGGGTGGGTGCAAGAAAAAGGGTCTACTTGTTTCGCTCTCAGCCGCTTCGACACAGCGGCACGTACTTGCCTAGCCATTCGGGCGAGCTAAGCGAAAATGGAATCAAGCGGCCAATTCCAATCCGTATTCGAACAGTCACAAGCACAAGCTCGTCTTCCGAAATTGAGTCACAGCAGGCGTGAAGTTACCTCCGTACATAGGTGACAGATCGACCTTTATTTCTGTAAATCCTACCTGTTCGCTGCAAGGAAACTATAGTTGGATCTGCCAGACGGGTTTACAGAAACTGAAAATCGCACTTCGAGACAAGTGGAGAAAGGCAAAGAAGCTAGGTTCCGAGTCCGATCTGGTCAGTTAAGGCATGTTGGCCAGCCTGGCGAAAACGTAGTACTACGCCGCATTACTACTTTGGGATGGGGAAGCCATTTGCTATATCTTGGGCAGTGGCAAGCTTTGCCGTTGCTTGCGTGAGGGCTCTCCTTGGAGACGGCCGTTCCGAAGCTAGCTGACCCGGTCGATGTGGTTTGGCGTGTCGCCAGCCATGGCAGGGCCGAGCATGTGTTGCAGAGGGCAACCGGCGGAGGATTGTCGCATGGAGGCCGCGCAATCTCGATCGTTAGCGCTGGCTGCAACGTCCCCTTTCGCCCTGCATGGATTTTAGCCGCAGCGCCCACCAACACTGGCCCAGCCAGACATGCACAGCCCGACAGCCTTCCCCCTCCTCCCAGGACCGTGGTTCCGAGCGTTTTCACACGCCCAGCTAGCGCAGCCTTGTTGCGATCCCTGCATGCTGCTGGACTGGCGCCGCAGCTGGCTGCAACGTAAGCTGACCCTTCCTTTGCTTGATCGAAACGCAAACACCAAGGGTGGCTTCAGATTTAACATCGGGACTTTTTATGTCCCGAATTTTCTTCCCTTTTTCTCTTCGTTTTCCGTCGAGACCGAAATGGTTATTCAATTCACAGTTGTGGAGACGAGCGTATCGGCATGACATACCTTCTACCAATCTGACCGCTCATCGCGCCTGAAACTGCGTATATGATAGTATGTAAAGGTACAGGGATGCAGGAGCTGGAGGGCTCTACTCGGTGGGCGGGGTATACGGCTCGATCAGGTATTGGCTGAAGTTCTTGAGCTTTTCGGTGCCTCTCACTTCCTCAGTCAGGAGCGGCATTTTGACAATGTGGAAGTCGTCTGCGTAGAGGTCCATCATCTCGTTGAGATATTTGTCCTGCATTTGCTTTCGGACGCTGCAATGCGGGCAGTCCGAGCCCTTCTTGGGGAAGAGGAGCTGGTTGCAGACGATGCTGTGCGTGTCGATCTCGTACTGCGTCAGCTCCTGGATCAGACGCTCGGTCTCGTAGAGCGAGAGGAATTCGGCGATGCAGACGCAGACGAACGTGGTCTTGTCGGGGTTCTTGAACTGCGTGTTGACCTCGGTGATCACCTCGCGCATGCTTTCCAACTTGGCAAACATGTCTTCCTGGTTGGCGCCACCGCCGCCCATCATGGACTGGAACTGGCCGAGCATGGGGCCGAGGCTGCGCCCGAGCGTGCTGAATTTGGCCAGCGCCTTCTCGAGGACGCTAGGGAAGGAGAGGAACCGGAGGGTGTGGCCGGTGGGAGCGGTGTCAAAGACGATGATGCTATACTCCATCGACTTGACGTGCTTCATGATCTCGGCGAAGCCCATCGCTTCGTCGACGCCGGGAATGGCGAACGCGAGGTCCTGCATCATCGAGCCCATCGCACCGCCCGAGCTGTCTGACTGCTCGATCATCTCCTGGATGCTCGAGTTCGGGTCGATCTCCATCGCCGAAAGGTTGTCGAATCCGTTCACCTTGGTCGCTTCTTTACCGAACTTCTGGCCGAATGCGTCCGACAGGTTGTGCGCAGGGTCGGTCGAGATGAGCAACACCGACTCGCGCACCTTGGAGAGCTGGATGGCGAGCGAGCAGGAAGTCGTCGTCTTGCCTACGCCTCCCTTACCTCCGACAAAGAGCCACTTGAGCGACTTCTGGTCGAGGATGTTCTGAAGCGTCGGCGGAAGCACATCGTCCACCACAGCAGCTGACATGTTGAGAGATGGCGGCACGAATCTGCGGGGAGGGTCCGTTTCTCTTTCTCTCACTGACTGTTAGCGACGGCCAGAGTGTCGTGAGACGACAAGATGTTCTTGACCGTGGCCACGTTTCACACAGGCAGTTCCAACTCCACGATGATCTGTGCTTGTCCCGACGTTAGCACAGGGCGGACCCATCTCTGTTAGATTTGCGGCCTTGACTCAAACTTTCCAACGCGATCCGCGACGTTCCAAGAAGCGGCTCGAAGCCTTGGCGCTCAATCATCATAACGAGGCACAGCGTTGGCGCCGCCAGCAATAGCCAGCGGCGCGAATCGATTGTGAGATGGCCTGCGGGCTCTATGGTACATACGTGCACGCCGCCGGTTGCACTTCACACCTTGCGCTTGACGAGGTTCTGAAGCATGTCGAACGAGTTACCGTCTGGCTGGAGCTGGATGAGGCCGTGGGTGGTGGAAACTTGTGTATCTGCCCAGGCGTTGGCGTCGCAGGTGCGGATGGAGGAGGTGGTCGGCACGGCCTGCAGCAAGCCGTAGTCGGACGAGATGCCGACGATGCGGACGGGTTGTTGCTCGGCGGGTGCGGGGCTGTTGCTGCGCAGCGCGTCGGGGGTGAGCGTGGTCTCCTGGTCGCCGTGCAGCCAGATCTCCCGGTAGCGCGCGACAAACGGCATAAAGTCGCCGTGGTGCTGCATGAACGTCTTCCAGAGCGAGTCAAACATGGAGAGGATGGCGCCCGCCAGCTTTTCCTGCGAGACCACATCGAGGCGCTCGGCGGGCGGCGCTGCTTGGTTGTGGATCTGAATCAGGTCGGAGACCGACGTCGTCGGACGCGCGTTCAGGCAGTTGATGCCGCATCCGGAAACGAGCACGAACTCCTTGCCGCCGCTGAACTGCGAGTTGACCAGAATGCCGCCCAGCTTGGCGTACCTCTTTCCGCCGAGCTCGAACGTCGCCGTCTTGGCGCGCCCGTCCTCGACCGGCGGCACTTGGGCGTATACGTCGTTCGGCCACTTGATGCGCACCTTGGCGCCAACCGCCCGACCTGCTGCGCTGTCGCCCAGCGCCATTCGAATGCCCTCGACTACCGCCAAGCCGGATAGGTACTGCAAAAAGACTGTCTTGGCCGCCATGGAAACAGGCACCCGGAAGACGGCAGAGAACTGCAGACAGCCCTTGGGCGAGATCCACCGGTTGCCGCCCCGGCCACGCCCGGACATCTGCTGCGTGGCGAAGAAGGTGCTGCCAACGGGCAGCGCGGACAGCAGCCTGTAGTTCTTGTCCAACATAGTCTGTGTCGACGTGACCATCTGCGTGTAGAGCATAGGAGTACCAAAGCGCAGCGACTCAGACGTCGAAGGAGCGCCGCCGAACGGGTTGAAGGGGTCGAAAGGGGGCCTCCATGTTGACCAATGCCCAGGCTCTTTGTCTGCTTCCCTCTGCGCATTGACGCGGCGGAAGTGCTCAAGATGCTGCTGATACTCGGCGATGTTCCAGTAGGGCAGCAGCGCCGGATCGGGGAGCCACAGCGAGTCCGACGCGGCGTCGCGCTCGCAGACCATGACATATTTGGGCACACTGTCGAGGTCAACTTCCTTGTCCGGCGACGCGGCGTCGCCGTCCTTCTTCTCGGTAGAGGCGGGGAGGATGGGTCGGGAGAAGCCGTCAAGGTCGGCTGACTGACAAAGTTGCAAAGCCTCTTGTACAGCGGCGGGCTCAGCTCTGATAAAGTGCACCGCATCGTTAGAGTCCTTGATGCTGACGATGGACGAGCTCTGCAGTCTTTTGCAGCTGTCGATGCCGGGCAGGTGTGGGACCGGGGCTGAGGCATTCTCCTCTGCCAGATGGCGGACAATGCTCTGCGCCGAGGTGGCGGAGGCGTCGAGAGAAGCAAGGAAAATGGGCTGAGGCTTCGGACCCTGCTCGGCTGCGAGGTCTGGCGCTGACGGCTCGACGCCGTCGGCATTGGAGGCCCAAGCGGGTAGCTCTGCTTGCAGGTCCAGGCGCTGGCTGAAGAGGTGGTGAAGCCACTGGAGCCGGCGCGCGTCATGGAGTCGAAGCTGGGATTCGTGATGTTGCCTATCCTTGTCCTCATTGACGTAATTCTGGGACTCCAGGACCGGGGTCGAGGAGGGGAGAAGTGGGAACTCAGGATGGGTCCCGAACAGGAGCGCTTTGCCCTGGCCGACCGTTGCAAGGATGACGGCGGCTTCGCCGGCGTAGTCTCTTCTGGCGGGGGCCGGGGGGTGGGGACCGGCTGCCTGGTCGAGGTGGATGTTGAGCTGGAGCTCGTCGGGCTGGGTCTGACGGTACCTTGCCAGCACTTCGACGCCGCGGTCGGCGAAGTTGTCTGCGTCGAGGAACGCGCCGCCGCCGTTGTAGTGGCATCTCCAGTCGTCTGCTTCGTGCGTGCGCGCAAGGTCGATAATGCGGGCGCCCTTGTCGGACTCGTAGACGAAGCCGGGGTAGACCGTGCCGCGGCACTCGCCGGGGAAGAAGGCGAGGAAGCGGCGCTCGCCGGCGACCTCCATCGGGGTGCCCTGCTCGAACGCGCAGCGCGCCGACGCGTAGTACGCCCCGGCGCAGATGCCCAGGTACCGGCCGCCGCGCGCGACAAAGTCATACACCTTGCTGTACGCCTGGTGAGTCTGCCCTGCGTCAGAGTCGCGGTGATACTCGCGGGCAAGCTCAGAGACATACGGCAGGTCGCGCCCGCCAGGCACCACTACCATACTCGTCGTCGCCTGCCACGGATCCAGCGCCAACGTCTTGGCATCGACTGTCTTGACATCGTACGTGCCCAACAGCTGGCGCAGCGTCTTCAGCGTGTGGTGCAGCGCAGAGGTGGAGACCCCCGGCCCAGAGTACACCAAGACATCCGACATCGCCGCCCCGCCCTGGCGTGCTGCCGCTCGGTCGACGCTAGAACAAGCTGCGTAAACCCGTCGTGCAAGGCCCACAGCCCTTGTTTCCCAGCACAGTTTCGCCCCGTATGCTGAGCGAGAAAGAAGTTCAAGGCGGCACCACCAGCAGCAATATAGTCAGAAAGAGAGCCAACAGCATGGCCAGATGACATCGCTCCACCGGTTAACACAGCAAGCCCTTTTCCCCCCACCTTACCAATACATTTCACCAAATATAAGAGCAATTGCGTAGAAGGTGTACAATACCTCATCCCGGTAAATTGATTCTCATTACGGAAAGGTCATGCTTAAATACAGTGACGGTCCCCAGACAGAGTATGCTCTATA